>CM077018.1:39790337-40350983 GCA_039090855.1 Macrothele yani
CCTCCGCAGAGTTGTATGACCTAGCTTTAGTTAACAATTTAGCTTGCTTCCATAACTTTCCTGGCCCGACCCATGCTCTTCATCTGTTACTATTAAACAGAAAGAAGAAGACTCAAGTTGTGAGAGTGACATAATAATTAGAAATAATGTTCAGCAATAAAGAAATGCCAAGTTCGCCTGAGAGAGAATTTAAACCTGAAAAGCAATGCAAAAGTATTCCAAATTCTTATATTGCAATTAAAAAAGGAAATATTTATTACTTAAAACTCAGATTCTTGAAAGAAAACTTGATTTTAAAACCGCCTACTCCACAACTTCTGACAACACAAAAACGAGAACAAATTAAAGACAATAATTAACTAAAGAAATGCTTTGTGAAGGTTATATGACATAAACAATTAGTTGCAATATGTACAAAGTATTTCAGAAGTGCTTTAAGTGCATAATTAAGTAGTTTTTAAGAACTTAACTACTTTGAAAACACAGCGCAAAGTACAAGAACTATGAATGGCCAGCTGCTTGGCCTAAGTTTCCTAAAAACGCGCAAAGTTACCAAGAAAAGAAAGAGTTAAAATCCGCAAAAAGTTAACAGACTTGCCAGTGCCTAAATGCTAAAAAGCAAAAAAAACAGAGAAAAAATACAAGAAGTACAAACATTGAACTTGGAAAACCTAAAACCCAAAGACAATGAAGAGAGCTTACCTCTTATGCAACTGAACTTTCTACCACACAAGAGGAAACATGGCCGACATTTTCCCCAAACTTCCAAACTTCTCTGCCACTCCCTAGTCGCTGGGGGTAGTGTGGGTGGGGCTGAAGTATCCACACACTGAAAGAATCCAACTCGCGGAGATTTTAACCAGAGAAAAAAATATATACTTAAGACTGTGGACCTGTATGATCAGAAAGAGCAGAATGAACTCTCCAGAATACATGAGAAATATTATAAAATAAACAAGTAGTGCATTTAATAATCTTTGCATGTATTTAATCACCTTAGTAAGCCTCTATAGATTATTCAGAATCCTATTAATTTCAATGTTAGTTTTACTATTTTTACTATAGCTATTCTAGTGAGTGAATAAATAGTTTTCTTTTTTATTTGTTTTATTTTCTTTAATAAACAGATTTTTAAGCTTTTTTTGTGATTTTGTCTATATTATTTAATTTTTTATTTTAATAGGACCTTCATATCCACAGCACTAAGGTTCCTTTTAGTAGTTAATAGGCATCCTCTAGCCAACTTCCAAACGGCTTTCATTGATCAGAATCATATTATTAACTGTGTAGAAAATTAAAGTAGATCTGCCAACCTTACTCTATTATTCAGAATAATTTTTCTTAAAGTTCTTTTGATGAAAGAAGAAGGAATTTCGTTCTCTAGAAAACTGTCTAATAGTATATTAATGTGGTAATTGAAGTCCAAATTGTTGCTGCAAATTCTTGAAATTCTTAGTACCTGAGAAATTAGTACATTCTCAATTACTTTGGTTGATATGTTATTATTCCAGTGTAGATATTTAATTACTTTGAAAGGAAAATTAACTCTTTTAGTAAAGAGGCTAATAGATGGGTTACCTCTGTTAAGCTTAATGCTTAAGTCTAGGAACTCAAGTTCCTGATTACTGTGGTTGGTTTTACATAAGTTAAGAGAGCTAGGATAGATATTATCAAAATCACTCTCTATAACTTCTGAATTATTGATACACAGCAGATCATCAATATATCTAAATGTGTAAAGGTAGTTATCGGAGCAGGTGGAGTGATTTTTAATGAATTTATATTCCTTAAAGAACAGGAATAGATTAGCAATACTCGTGGAGGTTGACGTTCCCATGGGTATACCGTTCACTTGCTTATAGAGAGTATTATTATATAAGATATGGTTATTTTTATGCAGCAATTGAGATAAGAGTTCCAGGCACCTACATTAACAAATTGGTTAAGTTTATATTCTGCATACAGCTCTTTAAAGGTAGTGATTATATCTGATAGAGGCAGATTAGTATATAGGTTCTCAAAATCATAACTATTAATATCTAAGAAACTTACTTAGAGTATAGTGGAAATTACTTCTGCATTATTATTAATTATCCAAAAATCTCTGTACATCAAATTAGTACAGTTACTAATGTGTTTCAAAACCTTCTTCAAGATATCTTCAAAAGCAAGATCTATTTTCTTTTTATGACTCCTTACTCCACTAGCTATGAACCTGAACCTCACTGGATCTTTATGAAACTTAACCGTTGCAAAAAGAAATGGAAATTCAGGCTCCTATCTTCTTGTTTGTGGAATTTTAAGTTTCTTGAAGAATGCCTTAAAACGATTTTCTAACTGCTTGGTAGAATAACTTACGGGCTCGTAAGTTACTCTATTATTGAGTTCCATAGTTAACAATTCAAAATAGAACTTCTTACAGATAATTGCAAAATTATTGCTAGCATTATCCTTAGTGGTAAAAATAAAAAGGTCTTGTAGTTTGGAGAGTGACCTTTTAGCATCTCCAGAGAAAAAGAGATTTCTATCGAAACAAAAGTCCAGACCTGCCAACTCACAAGTGAAGCTATTGATTACATTATATTTGCAACGGTTAAGTTTCATAAAGATCCAGTGAGGTTCAGGTTCATAGCTAGTGGAGTAATTAGTCATAAAAAGAAAACAGATCTTGCTTTTAAAGATATCTTGAAGAAGGTTTTGAAACACATTAGTAACTGTACTAATTTGATGTACAGAGATTTTTGGATAATTAATAATAATGCAGAAGTAATTTCCACTATACTCAAAGTAAGTTTCTTAGATATTAATAGTTATGATTTTGAGAACCTATATACTAATCTGCCTCTATCAGATATAATCACTACCTTTAAAGAGCTGTATGCAGAATTTAAACTTAACCAATTTGTTAATGTAGGAGCCTGGAACTCTTATCTCAATTGCTGCATAAAAAATAACCATATCTTATATAATAATACTCTCTATGAGCAAGTGAACGGTATACCCATGGGAACGTCAACCTCCACGAGTATTGCTAACTCTATTCCTGTTCTTTAAGGAATATAAATTCATTAAAAATCACTCCACCTGCTCCGATAACTACCTTCACACATTTAGATATATTGATGATCGGCTGTGTATCAATAATTCAAAAGTTATAGAGAGTGATTTTGATAATATCTATCCTAGCTCTCTTAACTTATGTAAAACCAACCACAGTAATCAGGAACTTGAGTTCCTAGACTTAAGCATTAAGCTTAACAGAGGTAACCCATCTATTAGCCTCTTTACTAAAAGAGTTATTTTTCCTTTCAAAGTAATTAAATATCTACACTGGAATAATAACATATCAACCAAAGTAATTGAGAATGTACTAATTTCTCAGGTACTAAGAATTTCAAGAATTTGCAGCAACAATTTGGACTTCAATTACCACATTAATATACTATTAGACAGTTTTCTAGAGAACGAAATTCCTTCTTCTCTCATCAAAAGAACTTTAAGAAAAATTATTCTGAATAATAGAGTAAGGTTGGCAGATCTGCTTTAATTTTCTGCACAGTTAATAATTTGATTCTGACCAATGAAAGCCGTTTGGAAGTTGGCTAGAGGATGCCTATTAACTACTAAAAGGAACCTTAGTGCTATGGATATGAAGGTCCTATTAAAATAAAAAATTAAATAATATAGACAAAATCACAAAAAAAGCTTAAAAATCTGTTTATAAAAGAAAATAAAAACAAATGAAAAAGTAAACTAGTTATTCACTCACAAGAATAGCTATACTAAAAATAGTAAAACTAACATTAAAATTAATAGGATTCTGAATAATCTATAGAAGCTCACTAAGGTGATTAAATACATGCAAAGATTATTAAATACACTACTTGTGTATTTTATAATATTTCTCATGTATTCTGGAGAGTTAATTCTGCTCTTTCTGATCATACAGGTCCACAGTCTTAAGTATATATTTTTTTCTCTGGTTAAAATCTCCACGAGTTGGATTCTTTCAGTGTGTGGAGGCCTTCAGCCCCACCCACACTGCCCCCAGCGACTAGGGAGTGGCAGAGGAGTTTGGAAGTTTGGGGAAAAGGTCGGCCATGTTTCCTCTTGTGTGGAGAAAGTTCAGTTGCATAAGAGGTAAGCTCTCTTCATTGTCTTTGGGTTTTAGGTTTTCCAAGTTCAATGTTTGTACTTCTTGTATTTTTTTCTCTGGTTTTTTTGCTGTTTAGCATTTAGGCACTGGCAAGTCTGTTAACTTTTTTGCGGATTTTAACTCTTTCTTTTCTTGGTAACTTTGCGCATTTTTAGGAAACTAAGGCCAAGCAGCTGGCCATTCATAGTTCTTGTACTTTGCGCTGTGTTTTCAAAGTAGTTAAGTTCTTAAAAACTACTTAATTATGCACTTAAAGCACTTCTGAAATACTTTGTACATATTGCAACTAATTGTTTATGTCATATAACCTTCACAAAGCATTCCTTTAGTTAATTATTGTCTTTAATTTGTTCTCGTTTTTGTGTTGTCAGAAGTTGTGGAGTAGGGGGTTTTAGAATCAAGTTTTCTTTCAAGAATCTGAGTTTTAAATAATTAATATTTCCTTTTTTAATTGCAATGTAAGAATTTGTAATACTTTTGCATTGCTATTCAGGTTTAAATTCTCTCTCAGGCGAACTTGGCATTTCGTTATTGCTGAACATTATTTCTAATTATTATGTCACTCTCACAACTTGAGTTTTCTATAATCTTCTTCTTTCTGTTTAATTGTAACAGATGAAGAGCATGGGTCGGGCCAGGAAAGTTATGGATGCAAGCTAAATTGTTAACTAAAGCTAGGTCATACAACTCTGCGGAGGTCATGACATATATATATAGTTTTTAAAAATATATATTTTTAAAAATATTTTTTGGTGGGCTTATTACTTGCATCTATGGCTTTGCAGAAACCCATTTCCAACTAGGTCTTTGTGGAAGTGAGAAAATGCAGAGTTTTTGCTGGTCCTTGATAAAGCCAAGGCTCAGTATTCTCGACACTTTCTACATTCAGTTGTTTTATTTTTTTCTCTTTTTCCTCACACCGGTAGATACATAACTTTTTCTATGTTGTACTTATTATGAGTCAAAAAAAAATTTTTTTTTTTTGCTTCCGTTTCTTCTTAATAGAATGTGAATTCTGAATTTTCATAACTGCTGCGTTGCGCGTTTTGATCTTCAGGTTATTTTGCAACTTTCGTTTTAAATTCAAAAGTTTTTCCTTTGTTTTCAGCTTTGCTCTTCAGTATATATATATATATATATATACATAGAGAGAGAGAGAGAGAGAGAGAGAGAGAGAGAGAGAGAGAGAGAGAGGGGGTATATATTGTGAGGGATGAAAGGTCAGGTGATGCGTAACATCACAGCCTCTCCTTGACAAATGTCAACCCCGCCTTCTCGTGGTGCATCCTGTTCCCAGTAAAGGGACTCTGACAACCGCCAATAGTGGTATTACTATACCATCGGGATTAGAGGAAATGCTATCCCACACTCACCAACCCGCTTAGCCAGCGTGGTGAGTTATGGCCAAACCCCTCCAAAATGAATCCACAACTTAAATTTTGGCCCTCAGTCTCCAGCAGCTGGAATGCACCTAGCCAAGGCAGCGGCCAGTGCGACATGAAGGCACAGGGTGCTAAGAATCACCGGAGGGCCGGACTAGGCTGCCATCTGATGCTGACCTTGGCTACGTATAATGGACGCTCCCTACCTTCTGATTCAAGGCTCCTTGAATTGGAAGAGGAACTACAATGCATCAAGTTGGACATCGTCGGGCTAAGTGAGGTAAGGAGAAAAGGAGAAGATATCATTGAAATGAAAAGTGAACATCTCTTCTACTATCGTGGGACAGATACTGGCAAAAATAGTGGTATTGGATTTAAAATAAACAAGAAACTGAAGGATGAAGTTGTAGAAGTTGAAAGTTCATCTGACAGAGCTGCACGACTCGTTATCCAACTCTCGAGATGATACCAGGCTCAGATTATTCAAACTTATGCACCCACCACAAGTCATCCTGAAGAAGAAATTGAAGAATTTTACGAGGAAATTCGTCGTCTAAATAATAAAGGAAAGCAGCACTTGAAGATAATTATTTGAGATTTCAACGCAAAAATAGAGCAACGGCAACAGAATGAAACTTCAGTAGGTAAACTTGGTCACGGCAACAGCAACCAGCGTGGAAATACTCTCGTAGGGTTTGCAGAGGAAGAAGGGTTTTTCATCATTAACTCCTTTTTCAAGAAAAAGCCACACAGGAAATGGATATGGAGAAATCCAAATGGGACGACAAGTGAAATTGATTTTATTATGTGTAACAAAAAATTCGTCATAGAAGAGTGCAGTGTGCTAAACAAGTTCAACACAGGTAGTGACCATAGATAGGGGAGATGTAAGATGCACCTCAACACAAAACTCGAACGTGGCAAGCTCGTAAGACAAGCAAAATGTATTGACAGAACCAAGCTTAAAAAACACCATAATACCTTCAAGTTGGAACTGAAAAACAGACTATCTGCTTTAGATGGCCTAACATCGGAAGAAGTGGATATTTCTGAAGTTAACAGAAAAATAACCAAAGCTCTTATGGAAACCGCAACAATATTAGCAGGGTCTAAGAACTAGTTGCATGTAAACAAATTACGAGCAGGAAAAATCAAAATGTTGATACAAAAGAGAAGAGAGATGAGGACAACTAAGGAAGAAGTGACTTCCCAAGTGGAATATAAACAACTATGCAAGTCAGTAGGAAAAAGTATCACTGAAGACGTAAGGAAATTCAACTGTGAACTAGTGAGGAAAGCAATTGAAAACAACCAAAGCCTAAAGATAGCAAAGGGACATCTCAGTAAAGGAAGAAAACAGATTATGGCACTGAGAAAGGAAAATGGTTCTGTAACAAGAAATAGAGGCGAAATTTTGGCAAGAGTGAAAGATTTCTACTCCAAATTATATGAAAGGGATGATACATGTACTCCAGACATCATGAAAGGTACCAGTACCAGAGTTCTTCCAGTCCTCCCAGCAGAAGTCGCACAAGCAATCAAGAACATGAAGCGGGGGAAAGCTCCAGGAGAAGATGGAATTACTGTAGACATCATACAAGAAGCAAGTGGAGAAATTGAAACAGTATTCGCCCAAACTTTCACTCGATGCCTTAATGAAGGGAAGATACCTGAGGATTTGAACAACGCTACAATGATCCTGCTACATAAAAAAGGGGACATTGAGGATCTCAGGAACTACAGACCTATCAGCCTCCTATCAGTGGTTTATAAAATCTTCTCTAAAGTTCTTTCACACCGCTTGAAGGTAACACTGGACATAACTCAACCGAGAGAGCAAACTGGATTCAGGAGTGGCTACAGCACAATAGATCATATCCGCGTACTGAGAGAACTAATTGAAAGAGCGAGGGAATATGAACTTCCATTGTGCAAGGCTTTTATCGATTATGAAAATGCCTTTGATACAGTGAAACCATCAACAGTTACATTGGCTTTGAAGTCCTGCCGTATTGACGATGCATACATTAATATTATTAGTAACATCTATGAAAATGCAAGTGCAAGGATTCTGTTATTTGAAAATACAACACACATAAAAATTGGAAAGGAGTGAAACAAGGTGACACCATATCTCCCAAGCTCTTCATTGCCATATTGGAAAATGTCTTTGAATCACTGAACTAGGAAAACAAAGGGATAAAGATAAATGGAGATTATCTAACTTACCTTCGTTTTGCTGATGACGTAGACATTTTTGCAACTACCCCATCAGGGCTGCAGAGTATGATCCAGGAACTTGCTGACAAGAGTAAAGAAGTGGGATTAAAAATGAACTTTCAGAAGACAAAAGTGATGTAGAATGCTTTTACAAGAAATAAAGATTTATCGATTGATGGAGAAAAGCTGGAGATAACAGACCCGTACTTTTATCTTGGACAGCAGTTATCAAGTGAGGGTCACATTGATGAAGAAATTAATCGGCGTTTAAAACTTTCCTGGAGAGCATTTGGAAGAAACAGCATAATTCTC
Organism: Macrothele yani; assembly: GCA_039090855.1. Classification (NCBI taxonomy): domain Eukaryota; kingdom Metazoa; phylum Arthropoda; class Arachnida; order Araneae; family Macrothelidae; genus Macrothele; species Macrothele yani. The sequence goes on from CM077018.1 coordinate 39,798,408, forward strand.
AAGAGCAATATGCCATTATGTCTTAAAAGAAAAGAGTTTGATCAATGCATCATTCCAGTACTTATGTATGATGCAGAGACGAGGACCTTAACTAAAAGATACCTACAAAGGCTACAGCTAACTCACAGCAGCATGGAGAGGTGCATGCTTGGTGTAATCAGGAGAGATAAGAAGAGGAACTCGTGGATCCGAAAAATGACAAGAGTGGAAGACATCATAATCAGAGTTAAATCCCTGAAATGGCAATGGGTTGGACATACTGCCAGAAGGACAGACCATAGATGGACAGCCGAAATTTTAGATTGGATTCCAAGGGACAGGAAAAGACCCAGAAGAAGACCATATGGGAGAAGGGTAGATAAAATTCGAAAGTATGCGGGAGTAACATGGAGGAGACTGGCACAAGACAGACCGTCGTGGAAGAAACTTGGGGAGACCTTCGTCCAGCAGTGGATTGATAATTGGTTGACAATGATGATGATGATATATTGTGATGGTGAGAATGGATTACTGCTTCCAAAATTTGGATTTGGTTCCGGTGAGATTTCAGTCACCCAGGTGACGTCGGGGGCGGGCCAGTATTGTGGTTCTCCGTCGTGTTCTGCGGTTTCCCCCACCCCGGATTGTTGTCACGGTTCAAGATTTGAAATACATGTCACTCTCTCTTTTCATTCATTTTTCTGTTTAACTTTCCTATTTTCACTTACTCAGATCCTTCGCTTCCTATTTCTGAGGGTAGTTTTAGACCTGAGGGCAGACACTCCCTTCCTAAAACTTCTTCAAAAATCGTATCATATCGTATTATTGTGACGACCAGCTAATATCCAGTGTCTACCACAGGAAAGATAATCAGCATGTATGTGTATACGTGGTCTGCAAGGATGGATTCATAACGAATTCTGTGCATAGTGCCTTCGCCGCCCCGGTGGCGCAGTGGTCTAAGCGATGGCCTCTGATCATTCGTCCGTAAGGGGTCCTGGTTCGAATCCCGGTCAGGCATGGATGTTGTGTTTGTCTTACGGCACTGGCTCTCTCCTTTCCCTGGAACCAGTGACCCTAAATTAGGGACGGGCGACTGCTTATAGCCCGTTGAGTTGCTCACGGTGGTCGTTAAACCTCCAATAAAAAAAAATAGTGCCTTCCACACGTATGAGTGGATCCAGAGAAAGTCACGAAAATATTCCACGGTGCATAACGCCCACCAGCTTTTTTTTTTTCTGTTTTTTTGTTGTTGATTGATAGTTTAACGACTACCCTAAGCAACTAAATGGGCTATAAGCAGTCACCCGTCCCTAATTTAGAGTCACTGATTCTAGGAACGGGAAAGAGCCAGGACCGTAGCCATCGCTTAGACCACTGCGCCACCGTGGCGTCCCACTGGCTTCTGTTCTTCCAGCAATGGATGAAGAGTGTTTGTTCTCCGATGTTTCTCGCCTTATACGCCAACGTCCATCCGTTCGATGGGATCAGAAAACGTAACTCATCGGAGAAGGCAATCCTTTGCCAATCAGCGGATGCCCAATTCCGATACTGCCGTAGAAATGTAAGCCTTCTCTGAGGATGTACCTAAGTCAGCATAGGTGCAGTGACCATCCATCTGTATCGGAGCTCCATGCCTGTTGCACTTGGTCGGTCAATACAGGGACGGTTAATGCTGGTTGGTGGTGACGCTGGATTTGTCGTCCAATGATGTCCCATACGTGCTCGATTGGAGAAAGGTCTGGTGATCTAGCAGGTCACGACAACATGTCGACACTCTGTAGAGCATGTTGGGTTACAATAGCGGTATGCGGGAGAGCGTTATCCTGTTGGAAAACGCCCCCTGGAATGCTGTTCATGAATGGCAGCACAACAGGTTGGATCACCAGACCGACGTACAACTGTGCCGCCAGGGTGCTTGGGATAACCACGAGAGTGCTCCTGCTGTCATAGGAAATTGCTCCTAAGACCATAACTCCAGGTGTAGGTCCAGTGTGTCTCAGCCGCAGACCGGTTGGTTGCAGGCGCTCACCTGGCCTCCTTCTAACCAAGACACGGCCATCACTGGCACTCAGGCAGAACCGGCTTTCATCAGAAAACACAACAGATCTCCACTCCGTCCTCCAATGAGCTCTAGCTTGACACCACTGACGTCGCAAATGGCAGTGGTTTGGAGTAAGTGGAATGCACGCTACAGGGCGTCTGGCTCGGAGCTGTCCTTCAAGTAACCGATTTGTAACAGTTCGTTGTGTCACTGTGGTGGCAACTGCAGCTCGAATTGCTGCCGCAGACGCAGTACGATGCGCCATGGCCATACGCCGTACACGGCGGTCTACCCTCTCAGTAGTGCCACGTGGCCGGCCGGAACCCGGTCTTCTTGAGGCAGTACCTTCCCTTGACCACCGCTGCCAAAAATCATGGACAGTGGCTACATTCCTGCCAAGTCGTTCTGCAATATCGCGGAAAGAAAATCCACCTTCTCGTAGCCCTATTGCACGACCTCGTTCAAACTCCGTGAGCTGTTGATAATGGCTTCTTCGTCTTCTTAAAGGCATTCTTGACTAACATCAACACCTTACGTCGAATCTAAACGGTAACTAACGCTCACGAACGTTACAGGGTGTATTTACAGCAAACCTGCTTTGCATGATCCGAGGGGCGCTACTAGCGCCACACGTATGCGCCGAGCGCGAAATTTGCATAGACGTCATCTTACAGATGTACTCTTACCTCCTACCAACTGTCGTTTATCTAACACAACCCCTTCTTGGTGTTGGGATTTTTTTCCGTCAGTGTATATATGATGCGTACATCATTGTACGACAAACAAATGATTAGCAGCACAGCACATGTGCAAATCATTTTCACAAGTAACGCCACATAGGAGCTGTATAATAGGGGAGAACAGAGAGCTGGTTTTCCATATAGGAATCGTGTTTGCTCGTCGGTTGTTGTTTTTGTTTTCGTAGAAGGTCTCAAGATGTTTCGTGTAAGAAAACGGAACTTATACCAGCACGTGTCTGAATTTGATCACGCGAGAATTGTAGCGTACTGTTACTGCGGATTATCCTGCCGCAAAACTGCTGCTCGCGTTGGCCGAAATCCGACCACTGTGATGCGAATATGGAATGGATGTGTTCAGGAAGAACGGACGTAGCGACGTGAAAGAACACAACAGCCCCGACACACCAACGCTCGAGAGGACATACATCTTGTGCGCAATGGCCATACCGGATGTACAACCACTTCATGCTCCCTAGCTGGAGAATTCTGGTGTGTGGCACAACAACAAGTATCCTCAACTTCGGTGCAACTTCGTCTGCAGTGGAACGGACTGTTTGCACTGCGGCCATTGCTTTGCCTACCTTTAACTGCACAGCACAGGCGTCTGCGGCTACAATGTTGCGCTGAACGTTGCACATGGACGCACGAATGGCATGACATCGTCTTTTCAGACCAATCCCGCTTTTGCATACAGCACCATGTTGGCCGTATCTGTGTTTGGCGCCACCGTGGGCACCCACGGATGGAGTCATGCATTATGCATCGTCATACCGGCCCAGCATCTAGAGTTATGGTATGGGGTGCCATTAGATATGAATCTTGCTCGCGTCTAGTACGCATATCCGGTAATCTGACTAGCCACCGTTACATCTCAAAGGTGTTGGAGCCTGTGGTTGTCTCATATCTACAGGTCCTCCGTGGGGCCACCTACGAGCAGGACAATGCCCGACTGCACGTCGCACCCAAAAGTGCTACAATTTCTCGATGGACAGCATGTTCCACTTCTGTCTTGGACGGCGCAATCACCAGATCTTTCGCCTATTGAACACATCTGATCCATGGTTACACAGTGAGTGGCAGGACAACAACCACTAGCGGCTACAGTAAATAAACTCTGGCAAAGAATTGAAGCTTCATGGACTGCACCCCAAGCTAACATTCGGAGTCTATTCCAGTTTATGTCAAGTCATGTAGCAGCAGTTATTTCTTCCCAGGGTGGATACACGCAGTACTGATTTCTGTACTTTCTGTGGGTCCGAACCACCTGAAATTTTAATCACTTCATTCTTGTTCTATGAGTTCCGTTGGCAGCAACGCCCGTTGTTACCGTACAGCAATTCCCTTGCAGGGTATGGGAGTGAGGGTGGAGGGCAGCAAAACGCCGATCCAGAGCGTTCTACATATGTCCGATAGGATTCATGTCGGAGAGCGTTTTAGCAACCCCATACGTACAAATAGTCTGCTCTTCCAGGTATTGTCAAACAAGGTGAGTTGTGTGAGGGCGCGCGTTTTCAGCTTGCAGTAGAAATGTGGCACCGAATGCGCCTGTATACGGACAGACGATGGGGTCCACGATATCATCTCTATGCTGCTGTGCAATAAAGCGTTCTTCCAGCAGCACATAGATGTCTGTTCGGCCGTATAAAGAGATGTATCAACATAGAAGCACACTGCCTCCGCCATACCTGTCCCTTTCATAGATCAGAAAAATGTGATAAATGTCCCGGATTCTCATCAGATGTAAATGCGTCGATAATCACTCTGTAAAGCATATCTCGACTCATCCGTGAAGAGTACATACCTACATTGACCTTCACTTCAGTTCACATGTATTCGTGCGCAATTCAGAAGTTGCATTCTGTGGCGGGGGCGGTTACCTAGCATAGTGCCCTCGTATATGTAGCCTTCGGCGTACCGTAGATCGTGATGCCGTCCTTTCGGGAAATGCCACAAGCACGGATCGCAAATGGGTCGGAGTAGCAGCCCTGTTCCGCCGAGTAGATAGCTGTCATCGGAGGAGGTCTTTGGCATTCGCCGGCCTTGTCTGAATTGTCGGGAAGCTGAACCCACTGTTTGAAATTGGTACCACAACCTATGAACCACAGAACGACTCACGTTGAGACATCTTGCAACGTCCGCCTGACTTTGCACTGCTTCAAGTCTTCCTAAAGCTCTGTAGCGTAATTCCACTACAAGTATATATGCAAAACAAAACACAGCGTGACGTAAGTGGTGTGTGGAATAGACTGACCAATGAATTTTGAAAGATCCACAAACGGTTACACACATATAAAAGAACTTGACCTTAATGATAATCAATGTAGGGATTGTAACTCCCTTTCTTCCACCAAACTCTTCCAGTGGAAGGGGATTACCGAAGGGTAATCATCATTACAGCATATGGGTTTGAATTTATGTACCATAAGGCTCTCCGCAAACAACAAACACGATTTAAGTCTAGGTGCACAAATGATCTTGGCCTCATTCCAAAGTGGAAAATGAGTGCCGCTTAGGTATAATCTTGACAAAGCTGTAGTAGCAGAACACGACTTCACGTTACACGTATGTTCAGTAATCCTGCAACCAAGAGTGCGAGATGTAGAGCCCACATAAATCAAATCGCTTTTCCCTGGTTCAAGAGCCTTTAGAGTAATGGAATACACTCCATAACAGGATCCCAAAGGCGTTGTATTCCTGTCGGTTTTGATAATAGACAAAATATTGTTGGCCTTAACACCAAATACCAACTCCGTGTTTTCTACAGATATTCTTGACAACATTGTTAACACATGGGATGTACTGTAAAGGAGTGACATACCTAGTAGAACTGCGTTCCCTAACTAAGGTTGAACCACGAGGAGTCAATAAACGGTTAAATAGCCGGTCAACCTCCAAAGAAGGATAACCATACACGTTAGCCAGTTGTCTAATCCTGCAGAATTCAGCATGACAAAGTTGTGGTGACGAAGAATGGGTAACGGCTCTTCGGATTAGAAAATGCAAAGACGAAAATTTCTGGCTTTTAGGGTGAGACGAACTGAAGGGGATCAACGTAGTTTCACAGGACGGTTTTGTGAGTACTGAATACGTAAGTGCATTATTATCGGCTTCCCATCGAAGCAGGAAATCCAGAAAGTTTAAAGAGAAACCTTTTTCCTGTTCAACAGTGAAGGAATTTTTTTTTTGATTGGAGGTTTAACGACCACCGTGAGCAACTCAATGGGCTATAAGCAGTCGCCCTTCCCTAATTTAGGGTCACTGGTTCCAGGGAAGGGAGAGAGCCAGTGCCGTACGACAAACACAACATCCATGCCTGACCGGGATTCGAACCCGGACCCCTTACGGACGAATGATCAGAGGCCATCGCTTAGACCACTGCGCCACCGGGGCGGCGTGAAGGAAATGGACGGATATTTGGCTGAAAGGCAATCAACAAAACTATTGAGTTGTGAAAAGGAGGCATTCCCACCAGTGTATGCAAGAATGATCCTTCTCAAGCTACCATTGTCGTCCTGCGCAAGCTAAAAACTTTGGATTCCTTCCGAGTTTGTCTTGTACCATATTTGCACCCTCCTTTAGGTCATAGAGTACCCGAGCTTTCCGGGCAAGTCAAATTACAGAAAAAAGGCTTCCCTTTACGCCTTTTGGTGTCTTCCCGCTTCAACCCCACCAGGCCTCTCGAGAGCGCTTTGGCTAAATTGCTCGCCCCCTTTGACCACCTCATCTCTATTACCAATTTCCAGCTCTGTTCAGGCGTTAACACGTATCAAGTCTTTGCTCCCAATCACCTTTCCCTTTGTTATGACATCTCTTGACGTGATTTTACTATTTCCTAGCGTTCCCGTTTTGGAGGTCCACAAGATTATTGAATCAAGGCTCAACACCCTCGGTTCTTACTCTCCCACCGAAATCCTGGCCATTCTGTACGCGCTTCTGCTCGTACAGTCTAGGTCATATTTTAGGTTTAACAACCTCATATATCGTCAACTAGAGGGTACTCCGATGGTGTCCCCATTGTCCAGAGCCCTCGCCGATATTTTGTTGCAGACCCTGGAAAAGGACGTCCTAAATTTAGCTCCAGTAAAGCCCTTTTTGTATCTCCGATACGTTGACGATATCTTGTTTTTTGGACTGCTTCCATTTCACAACTCAATAGTTTTGTTGATTGCCTTTCAGCCAAATATCCGTCCATTTCCTTCACTGTTGAACATGAAAAATATTTCTCTTAACCCTTTCTGGATGTCCTGCTTCGACTGGACGCCGATACCAATGCAATAACGTACTCAGTATTCTCAAAACAGTTCTCTCAAACTACATTGATCCCCTTCAGTTCGTCTCACTCTAATAGCCAGAAATTTTTGTCTCAGCATTTTCTGATCCGAAGAGCCGTTACCCATTCTTCGTCATGCTGAATTCTGGAGGATCAGACAACTGGCTACGCTATATGGTTATCCCTCTTTGGAGGCTGACAGGCTATTTAACGGTTTATTGACTCCTCGTGGTTCAACCTTAGTTAGGTAACGCAGTTCTACTAGGTATGTCACTTCTTTAAAGTACATCCCATGCGTTAATAATGTTTTGAATAATATCTGTAAAAAACACGGAGTTGGTTTTGGTGTTAAGGCCAATATTTTGTCTATTATCAAAGCCGACAGGGATGCAACGTCTTTGGGATCATGTTATGTGGTGTATTCCATTCCTCTAAAGGCTCTTGAACCAGGCAAAAGCGATTTGATTTATGTGGGCTCTACATCTCGCACTCTTGGTTGCAGGATTACTGAACATACGTATAACGTGAAGTCGTGTTCTGTTATTACAGCTTTCTTAAGATTATGCCTTAGCGGCACTCATTTTCCGCTTTGGAATGAGGCCAAGATCATTTGTGCAACTAGACGTAAATCGTGTTTGTTGTTTGCGGAGAGCCTTATGACACATACATTCAAACCTATATGCTGTAATGATGATTACCCTTCGGTAATCCCCCTCCCCTGGAAGAGATTTGTGGAAGAAAGGGAGTGATAATCCATGCATTGATTATCATTAAGGTCCACTAATTTTAATTGTGTGTCACCTTTTGTGGATCTTTGAATATTCATTCGTCAGTCTATTCCACACACCGCTTACGTGAGCTGTTTATTGTTTCATATATATACTTGTGGGTTTCTCGCCCTTGCGTCATATGTAATTACATCTGAAGACGAATTGGTATCCAATTCGAAAGATCTAATTTTCATTGTGTGTTTTTAACTTACGTGTTTTTAACTAGTAAAGATTTTATCGTGCATAAGACGGCCTTTTTGTCTTATTAATTAGGGTATCTTTCATTTCAAGATATATTTTGAAGTTCTGCTGGATTTTAAAAAGAACATTTCTGATGCTAGGTGATGTTAATTTGTGCTTCTTTCTGCAAATACATCATTTTTCTTCTAAACGAACTATCTAATGAAAACTTGTCCTCTATATCACTCGATTTAGTAAACATTATGCACATCTCATTCGATTAAATTATGTACAGTTATTGCTCGTGGCTTATACTTGCAATTGTTTTTTACCGAAATTATTTTTCATGTCGCATGTCCAGGACTATATTTTCAACGTGTAATTCTTCTTTAATGTAACATTATCCTGTGTTTGAAAAATTCCCAGTAGGAGAAATGTTTGGCATATGCTTTTCGACCTTTAGTAACGACGTGTCTCCCAATATAATGGTTTAGGAGATACATGTTCTCAAATATGTTTCAGGGATTGCAATATACCAGCTGGGCGAAACCGTCTTATAACTTGGGGTTTTCGCTTTAAAAAACATTGTACTCATTATGATATTAAAATAATTCAGAATTTTCTCACTAGTGAGGGAAAATATTTCTTCGCGATTATTTGTACTTCTCTCTAAACTGTTTCTGAAAAATTCATGTTGGAAATTATTCCGAAGACGAGTGATTCACAATCCACATTTCACTATCATTATTCTTCTTTTCATTAAGAATTTATATTCTTCCGCAAGCTGTTTATTGTCCAATGTGTACTGAAGTTTCTCACTAATTATTTTCACAATGATATCCTAAGCACTGTGTCAAGAAATGGAGGATTTTCAAAGAGAGATTTTTGCACTCTATGTGTGTGTGTTTATTATAATATTTCAAGATAGAAATTGAAATGAATTCAATAGTGAAACTATTCTTAAATAAACTATTACTTTATATTGCTAATCAAACTATTTGTTCAGAAAATATTGTATCCCACTGTTTTCAACACAAAAAACTTTCAACAGAGCTAATGAAAGGTAAAAATATTTTTCAAATTTTTGGTCTTCCTGTAGCATGCAGAAAAATGCAGAGATACGGCAAGGAACATTTATTCTAGTTGAGGGACCGTATTCAGCATTAACGTTCTTCACATGATTACAAACAAGAGGTCATGATAGAATTTTTTGGTTGGAATTGAAGCTTAAACTGGACTAAACGGAAATTTGTTATTCTCGTTGGCGTTGAGGTCCTGTTATTTTTTGTTATTGAGCTTTAGTGTTGCTCTTGTCGGGTCTCGTGTTCTAATCAGTTGCTGTAATCCACTGTGGGCAGTTTGCTCTTATGCTGGAGAATCTGACATAAGTTCTGAATTTATTTGATCATTTGGCGTTGAAACAGATATAATATAGGACTTTGTTCCTCTAAGTCAGGGCTCCGTAATATCTGTATGTCTACCATTTCGGCAAGATGAGGGGTGAGGTAATAGGGCACAGGTGGTGGGGAGCCAATTGTATTATTAAAGACTCAAATGAGATTTTATAAATGACAGTAGATGTATTTTTTTCTGGTATGGATATCCAACAACTTTCTGCACTGGGTACGGTCCAAAAAAAGGGTCATGTGACCATTTCTAATGTAATGTGCACCAGACATCGGATTTATTGATTAATAGCGCTCACACAACCATGTTTTCCACCAAATTAGATCAGCTGATTAGTCAGAAGGGATATGAAGAAATCTACAATCTGGCCACAAAACAAGAATCACTAAGTTTCCAGATTTTGACATTTCAAAGTGATCTTTTAATGGAATTAATAATTACGGGATTACCTTGAGATGCTAACACATTTTAAGGGCTTTACGTTTGAAAAAAAGGAAGAAAGGGTGGGTAGCGGTACTTCTCTAAAAATGTTTAGTAAGCTGGTCGTTGGAATGCAAATATTTGTGTTACTACATTTTGAAGTCTATTACAGCTATGGAAAATGTCAATATTTTAATGCTTCATCACTGCCTTCTAAGTAATCACCAGGAAATTGATACTCAAATTTTGTAATGTAATTGCAATTTAAAATTGTTTTTGAAATATGTTAATTAAACGATCGTTTCTTCATATAAATTTAATATTTAAAATATTTAAAAAAACAATTTTTCTACTTTAAATTAAAAAAAATATATATATATTAAATTTTTTTAAGATGTTTGTGCGTACCATAGAAAGTTTTTGACCTTCCAGAAAGGCCGTTTACTAGGCCCTGAAATTCTAGTTATCTGTTTATGTTTACAACCCACTCTTTGATGGTTGCGTGCTCTGGGTCATCGATAAGTTTTCAACCGAAAAGTTATGCACAGGCGTTATATTACTTTTGTTTTCCTGATTTTCATATATTTCACAAGTGCCCAAGGAAACTCTCAGTTATACCATTTTTATTTCAATCGTTCTTACAACTTAAAACCAGGTATGTAATGTCATCATGGTAAACATGTAATTTAAGTGCCATCGATCTTTTAATAATGCTGGAAAAAATTCAGACAGAAGTAGTTGGTAAATTAATTTCTCAAATATAATTTACATGGAAGACAATAACCCTTACTATGGATAACAGCAAAGGTAGGTATTGATTTTATGATTGAAGATGTTACGTGGGAAAGCTTCGGTCTTCCACATTCATTTTGAAATGTAAAGCGAAGCCTTGGTGTATGATTCTCTTTTTATAGTTGAGGCATTTACACCAGAATCTCATAACAAATCAACCAAGAATTTACATCTTCTCATATTTACATATTTGAGAGTATATGGTCCGGAAATGTACTTTGTAATAAATCAAAAGTTGGTCTTCCTCGAAGTTGAACATACTTTGAAGAAAAGTAAGAAACAAAATGGAGTAAATGTTTTTTTCTGCTGCTCTTCCATTTATCACCTTCGTATGAGCGCGAAAATAATTTATGTAGGAGATACAGAATAAAAAAAACCTGTCAAGTTCACCTTATCCGGTTAGGATCATCTCCGTCGTTTTGACATGATCCCCATGGACAAGCCTTCTAACTAATGTGGAAGTCTTGACATCCCAAGCGTTTTCAATGCTTAGCACTTTTTACATGCAACTTAAATTGCTCTGAAACAAATAATATTTCAGTTGAATGCTGCGCATTCGCATTAGGCCACATTTCCTGGAAACGTTGCAGCCAAAATTTGTTTCAATAGAGTATCCACTTTTCTCATGATTTGTTTAACGTGCTTCATTTTTTTCTCCTTGAGCGATATAGGCGTTTGCTTTTTTTTCTTAATTGACGTGATTACAGTTTTCCTTTGTCACAAAGGGCGTGCAATGGTTGTTTTAGTAGATGACAGACGTCTAATTTCAGCTTCATAAACACTGATCTCAGCTCATGATTATTAGTATTCATAATTGATTCTATGAGCCGATTGTGAATGAGATAAGTGGCTCACGTAACACATAAGTGATATGCCAAGGTACGTGAAAAGTGTGACCGTACGAATTTCTAAAAATTTAATGATGAAAAAAACATACCCTTTTTTCTCAATCTAAACAGAACAGGTCATTATTTTCCGTGGTACTTTGTCAACGTTCTCGCAGAACCACGACAAAAATGCGTCACCAACCTTTCGATATTACACACGGAAACTTTCTGATGCTAGATTCGGCATCCACTGTTTAAGCAAACAGCCGTCCTTTCAGGAAACGTGACATCAAGAAAAAGAGGTGGTAATCAAATGGATCCAGATTTCGGTAGTATGATGGAAAGGGTACGAGCTCGACCCATTTAAATTCCTGTAGTTTTCGTTAAGCCACTGGGGAGGGCGGAGTTGGGACGATGCCCACTTGCAGCTACAGCCGCTTCCTATTTGTGAGCCCTAAGTAGAGTTCGCGCGGATCATCATGGACTTCTTCCAGTTAGTTGTCCTGCAGAGAGGTTTCTGTACACAGCGTGACCATCTGGAACGAATTTCGAGTGAATGGGAATCACACAACTCCACCAAGTGCACAACGGCTCAGTGGTGTATCGCAAGGTCCTGCTGATATAGACCATAGGCCGCAGGATGCGCAAATGCCATGAAACCTTGTAGACGATAAACGGGCATATCCTGGTAACGCGAAGCAGTTATGGACCTTTCCATACACAATAAAGGACCAAAGGTGTTCCACGAGTATGCACTCAAATCGTCACTGAGCAGAACTTGCATAACATGGCCACGATATCATGCTATCGATATCACACCCACACCATTCCAATAGCACGGTGCAACTGAAAATGGGTCCATATTTAAAGTCTTGGATATCAGGCGAGGAGTAATTTCCGATGATGAGCAGACAAAAGAGAGAGACGGGTAGATCGTAGGCTCCAGGAGACCGGGGTATGCAACGCGCGTCGTACCGTTCACTTACTGATACTGCTTGCGCCTCAGACGTTCTAACTGGGCGTGGTGCTCAGCCGTTGTCAAGCGGTCGATGTTTACGAACCTGTATAGTGCATTTTGACCAAGGTCATCGTTGCCGTATGGTCTGCGACCGCTTGCTCTCTGGGCACTGGTATGTGCAACCATATCCAGGTACACCTTGGATACGGTCGTACTAGGGAACCCTAGGGTTGTTACCTTTTTGGCGATGGAATGACCCATCAGTCTTGCGCCGACAAGACGGATGTGCCATATACACTGGCGTGGAAACATTAAGGACGAGACGGTTTTTCGCATGTAACGTCATGCAGTAGTGCTCCACATCGACTCAAATCATACCATAAGATCCCCAAGATGTAAAAATATGGGACAAGTGAGCAAAACCGTCCAAATAAGGAATTCAAAGGATACAAAGGCACTTTTTTAAAAAGGTAGATTATAGCACAGCTGGACAGAAGACACAAACGTCCATGTGACCGGCGGCTGCCAACAAAAATCCAGTCTTTAGTAGGGGATATGAACACCCCTGACTGCGTTGCAAGATTTACAACGTCTGTCCATGCTGAGGACAAGATTGTCAAGGAGCTGTTGAGGCATTGCTGCCCATTGCTCCTGTAGCACCAATCGCAGCTGCGGAATCGTTGCTGGCGGCTGGTGACGTGCTGCCAAGCGTCTCCCGAGATGGTCCCACAAGTGTTCGATTGGATGTAGGTCCCGGGACCTTGCGCGCCAATCCATGCGTTGAATATCGTCACTCTCCAACAGCTCTGCGACAGCCACTGTACGATGAGGTGTAGCGTTGTCGTCCATGAAGAGGAACTCATGACGCACAGCACTTCTAAACAGACGCACATAAGGCAGGAGAACCTCGGTACAATAGCGGACACCAGTGACTGAACCACCTTGGAAGATGTGGAGGCCAGTACGGCTACCAAGCATGATACCGCCCCAAACGAGAACTCCACCACCTTCACACCGGTCCCTTTCGATGATGTTGGAGGTGTGATTGCGTTTTCCCTGCTCTCTCCAGATGTGTATACGTCCAGAATCGCTTGTCAGTCTAAATCGGCTCTCATCCGTAAAAAGAACTCAACCACAATGCTGATGTGTCCAGTCCTTGTCTTCCTGGCACCACAGAAACCGCCGTCTCCGATGATCAGGCGTTAATGGCACACACCGTACTAGTCTTCGTGCAAATAGAGCACCTTTGTGCAGCTTCCTGGCCACGGTGAAACGCAATAACGGTCGTCCAGTTGCCTGTTGCATGTACCTTGCGATTTCTCCAGCTGTCTACCATCTGTCTCATCTCGCCTGTATGAAAATATACCGATCGTCTGCCGCCGTGGTTGTTCGTGGACGACCACTGCTAAACTCCCGGACAACTGTTCTTGTCGTTTGAAATGCTTTCCAAGCTCGTGAAACGATGCTGTGAGCTATCCCGAATTCCTCGGCCACACTAGTCACACTTCGAACTTCTTCCAGCTTCCCAATGACGCGAACTCGGGTAAAGTCATTCAGATGTCGTCTACTGGATTGCCTGTTGGCCATATCACCCGTGGCAGCAACTCGACGTCGTTCAAACCGATGTACAGCGTGCAATAATTTTCACCGAATTGCTGAGCGTACACCGCCCGTGTGCTTTATACCCTTCCGACACCCCCCTCCCTACGTCATGCCGCATATATGCGCATGCCCTACCATACCGGACCCTAGTCTATCTCCTGAGTGGTCTTTCGGTCCGTTCTGCCTCCTCGTTCCGCTGTTATGCTAAGTTCTCCTCTTCGTCCTTAATTTTTGCACACCAGTGTATATGTTAACGAGTTACGCGCATGTCAGTTTGACTGTAACCAATTATCTTACATGGATTTTGTCACAATAACATGTGGATAAAAATGAGGAATTTTTTTTTAGAAACACCTGAAGTGATATGTCATAGGGCTTGTCATACCATCGACTTCTATCAATATTGAACAGTAAATGTCACATGGAATGAATTAAAGAGGGAAAAATGAATAAATATTAAACTAATAATACATTCTGAAAAATTCGATTTATTTCTTAGGCTGTCCATAAAATCCCTGACACACTGATAACGCACCTACCAAAATTTTAAATTAATATTTAGGAAATAATTCATTGCTTCTGAAAAATCGATTTATTTCTTAGGCTCCCCATAAAATTGTTGGCGAACTAAAAACGCAGCTACCAAATATTTCACGGTGTCAGTTGCTGAGTAAGATTATATACTGATATGGTAAGTACACAAAAAGGCTGTCCATAAAATCCCTGTTACTGTTACTGATAGCTGTTAAATACTTCAAGTCTAAAAAAACCACAATCGTTTTGAAAACCGTCCCGTCGCATTTTTTTCACCAAATGTTTTTGGAGGTAGGGCTGTGTTATCCGATGTACAAAGAAACGTTCGGGAGTTATGAAACAAAACCCTTCGAAACTAAGCAAAGTGATATAAAAGCGTTACTTTCGAACTTGAAGTAAGCATTTTTCGCATTCATTCGGAGACTCGCTAGAAAATATCAGTTCAGGGGTATCATTTTTGATTTACAAGGTTTTAATGAAATCTGTTGAAATTACCTGATTCAGCCAACAACAAATGCACCTTTAGTAGTCAAAATCTAGTTGTTACAATCGATCCATGAAGAAATACATGCATCAAGCTAACTCACTGTGCTTCAGGAGGATGTGAAATAGGGATGGGTAGCAATAACAGTACCTGTTATTCTGTCACTGTTATTGCAGAATAGCAATCACTGGTTGTTATTGGCCTGAAAGATTACCTGTTACTTTGCATAACAGGGGGAGCCATGTATGCCACCGCTTCACTGAGTGGCGCTGCGTAATTGTTAGCTCCGACCTGTTACTGTTACTGATAGCTGTTATTGCCGAACCTGTTACTGTTAGCTGTTATTGCCGAACCTGTTATTTTTAGCTGCTACTCGTGCTTTGAGACCCACTGTTACCAATCACAGTTAAAGCTGACGATGATTTGCAGTTTTTGCCATTATTCCTCGCTGGTTCCTTCAAAGTTTAGAGGGTAATTTCGTAAGTGTTGCTTTTTGATTTTTAGCTCTTGTTAAAATGGAAAGAAAATCTTCTTATATTTAGACGTATTTTAAAGTGAGTAATGCTAACACGTGTAAAGCTACATGTGATATATGCAATCAGACTTTGTCCTATAAATCGTCAATTACGAACTTAAGAAAACATATTCAAAGTAAACATCCTGTAGTGATGAAAGAAATACGGGATTACTTAATTACTTAATTTGAAACTTGAACTGAATAAAAAGAAAGATAATGTGCTTGCTCAGAATGTACAACAAGGAATTGTTGCTGACCCTATGTTAGACTGCTCGGAAGTAGAAGCATGCGTCATTCATAATGATTTTCAGAATGAAGATCAACCTAGTGGAAGCGGATTCAGTGGACATGGGTAAATCAAACGTAAGAAATTAGAACAAGACACGTTGCATTCATATGTTGCTAAAAAGATGACCTCTGTTAACAAGAAAAGAATCGACGATACCTTAATGAACCTTTTTGCTAAAGATTTTCATCCATTTCCGATTGTTGAGGACGCTGGTTTTAGGTCATTTGTTTCTACTTTGAACCCAGAGTATGCTCTTCCAGACAGAAAAACCATAACAAAATCAATGCTGCCATCAATTTATGAAAAATTAAAAAATCGTGTTGAAATTGTCTAGCAAGGTGTGAAATCTGTCACAATAACAACAGACTGCTGGACATCGATTACTAACGAAAGTTTTCTGAGCGTTACTGCAAACTACATTGATGATACTTTTGAAGTTAAATCTTTTTTATTAGAATGTGATTCTTTTGATGACCGCCACACAAGTGAAAATTTAGCCAGTTCATTAAAACTTATAGTTTCCGAGTGGGGTGTCGACCAGAAAATTATATCAGCAGTATCTGACAATGGGGCAAATATAAAAAGCACGATCACAGATAATTTGAAATGAAAACATTTTAGTTGTTTTTGCTCATACGCTTAATTTGATTGTTATGGACAGCCTCAAAGTAGTTGATGAATTGTTGGAACGAATTAAAGGAATTGTGTCATTTTTTAAAAGAAGTTCAACAGCTGCTTTGAAATTTAAAGAATGCCAGCAAAACAGTGGTACGAGCAGCATTCCTAAGAAATTAATTCAAAGTGTAGCCACAAGGTGGAACTCAACTTTTTACATGCTGAACAGGTTCACTGAATTGGAGAATGCTGTGAAAACCTCTATTGCTTTGCTAGAAACTGATTTTCCGTCTCTCACCACAGAAGAATGGAAGATATGCAAAGAATTGGTAGAGATCTTGAAACCATTTGAAAATGTTACGAAATCTTTAAGCGCCGAAAAATATGTAACATCATCTTTAGTGATAATTGTATCAAAAGCGTTGGAAAGCGTGTATGGTGAGCTATTGAAAAGATATTTTCAAGTCAAGACTAAATCTGTGCTATCAAAAATTAATGAGCAGATTGGCAAGCGACTTGGAAAAATAGCCGAAAGTAATACGCTTTTGATAGCCACATTTTTGGATCCACGATTCAAGGATATCATATTTGAATCAAATATTAAGCAACATGTTAAACGAATGGCTATTATTATGGTGGCTGGTACAATAAATGCTAAAGAGCAGAAAAATATATCTCCGTCACCAATAACTAATAATTTGGATGGTGAGTTGTCTGTGTTTGGTTTATTTGATGCAAAAGCCTCTGCATTCAAGCCATCAGGAACAAGAGAGTCCAAGGCAATTATTGAAGTGCAACGGTATTTGGACGATGATTTATTGCCTAAAGACAAAAATTCAAAGCAGTGGTGGCAAAAAAACTGCTATTTGTATCCCAACTTAAGTGAATTAGTCAAACAAAAATTTGCAGTGACCGCGACTTCCGTTAAATGCGAACGAATTTTTTCTAAGGCAGGACACATTTTAAGCCAAAGACGCTCTCGATTGTCGACAGAGAAAGTGAAGTTCTTGTTGTTTCTTAATAGAAATGACTACTATTTTAACTCTTAAACTATTGGATTCGTAAGTCATTTTTATTTTCATTTTAACATAAATTTCCGTCACTTTTGCAGCAAAATAAAATTTTCTCATTACTTAAATAGATACAATTACTTTTTTCATTACTTAAGTACATACGAATATTTTCTCCAGCATTGAAATCAATGATATGGAAAATGGAGTGCAAGATTAAATTCGTTTTCTCCCGCTGTGTAAAACAGTGTTAGCATTGTCCAACAGTCTCTTTGTTCTCCAGGAACTGTTATTCAAAATAACAGGTTAAATAACTGTTACTGGGTCAGTAGCAATAACAGGTAATCACTGTTATCTTAAAATGGCATATTTCCCCATCCCTAATGTGAATATATATGAATTTGCAACCATTTGCCTAATTAAAGGCTTTTTTTGTGATTGAATATTTAACACACAATTAGAAGGAATATAAGAAAATATTTTAATAAATGATTTTCAGAATAGTAAACTGAGAACTGCTGATAATCTGCAAAAGGGAATGAAAGGAAATATTTAACCAGTATTGTCAATTAATAAACCTGAACGGATTGAAATCCTATTTTTTTTTAATTCAGGGATAAACGACACTGTAAGTAAAACGTTAAAACGTCTTTTCTGCTACGGCCTTCGAGAGCTGTAAGAAACGAAATATGATATGATTCGGATGATCTACCCTTGAAATGTAAAAGCTGTTCGCCGAATTGTTACAGATAAAGAGCAGAGTCGAAGCCATTATATTCTGTATCTCCTAAATTGTTAAGCAACTATCAGAATAACGTGTTCTACATTTTCAAACCAAAATGCGGCAATATATAACAGTATTTCGGACGAAGATGGGAGAACACCGGAACAAGCTCATGGTTCCCAATAAGAATTCATAGGCACTTAAAATCGACTGGCATCTGCATTTGTATTGGAAGATGGCAGGGTTTTGTTCCAAAGGGAGCAAGCATACCATAGCTGATGACCCTGGTAAAGCAGCTATTTAGGGCGGCAGTACACTTCGCGTCAGTTTTTTACAACAACGCTTGTTTCTATTGTACCACATAGTTTTTTCCTCAAAGCAGGTAGTGTATTCTATATTTTTATACGGGCGTTTTGGAAAGTTCTTCCTCCGTAGTTTATGGCTAGGCGAGACATTTTAAGAGTTTTTCGTTTTTAGTGTTATTATTCATAAACTGCGATTTCTTAGTAATAATAAAAGTAACTATTTTTAAAATTGAACTCATTAATAAAGAGCAAATTGAATGCACTCCATTAAGACAAAAAAAATCACTTGTTGGCATTTGTTCTGATTGCCTGACCTGTTAGACGAGATATATAGAATGAACTTCCAGCTTGAATTCTGTTCTCCTGGACAAGTCTTTGATTTATGGCCCGCAAACCTTAATTGGAATTTACATGCACGATGCACTTCCGCTAACAGTCCATTCATTCTTATTCTGCACTGACAAACATTTTGTGAGAAAATTATTTTTTCTTTTAAAGTTTTTTTGTTTGAATTTTTTAAGGAGTTAACGTCCGATTGGGGTGCGTGATGCAAAGTCAAATCAGTAATCATCGTTAGATAGAAACCATTGCGCGCAAAATGAGCGATTTCGCCCAGGAAGAATGTCAAAAAGGAAACCTGGTGCACCATTTCTTTTCCTACTTTCGTTTATTTCATAAATATACTTTCCTTCCCTCCGAAATTGTTTGCAATTTTTGATGTCAAACACTCTGCCATCTGCCGTGCTTTATGTTTGCCTGTGATTTTGTTGAACTATCGTCGAATCGTATACGTAGATATAAAATATTCGTTATGCATGCGTATACACATCAAATCATTTGCATAAAATATTTGGTTTTTGTTATCATTATATACTACTTATCGAGTCCAGTGTTAGAAACATCTTCTTGGATATAATCAGTTGCTTACGAACCTATATGGAAATGTGCACCTCTCTGGAAAGGTGATAGCGTTGAGACATCTGAAATCCTCATAAGTTCTCGAATCACCAGAACTTTAGTTAATCATTTGTAGTACACAAACAGCTTCTGAATAGGCGACAAATTAGATGTGTAAAGTGGAAATGGAAAAAGGTCGATAGACCTAAAATTGTGTAATATAAGAAACTGTAAGTATACGTAAGTGAAAAAAGTGAATGCTTTTTTTTCTGGTATTACTAATATGTTCCTGAATTCACTTACACGGCGAAGATGTAGAAAGCCTATGCAACTAAATACCATCAGATATGTCTTGTATATCAGATTTGCTTGTAGTATGAATGTAATTTTTATAGTTCCTGAACTGTTAGGTAAACGTGCATGCCGAGGGTTGTTAAAACATTTCAATGATTTTCCACATATTCTGTCTCAAGAATAAGATTAGTAACTACTTAATTTGTTTGAAAATTCGTCCCGGCGTTGAGTTTAGACCATATGGTTTTTAAATTTTATTTATCGCGAAAACAGTGGTAGTACTCTTAGTGCCACTAGTAGTACTAATTATCAACTATCCTGCACATAAACGTGTTATCTCTAGACCTGTATTTTTAGGCTACGCTTCCGTCGTTTTCGCGAATGCCTCGAAGTTTCAGATTACTGCAGTCAACGATGGATAACTTCTTTCCTGATTTGTCGAAGAGGATTTCTCTTCACAGGAAATGTTATATCCGTCATAAGTATCGAGCGGTTCAAAACAGAAACTTTCTTATATTTTGTTTTACTCACCTTAATATATTTGCGCCCAAATTTATGTAATGAACACTCTAACAGAACGATAAAGTTTTTATAAACTTCATGGGAATGACTACGTGTGATATCTGGCAACAAATAGAAACTGAGCTCCAAGAGAAATAATTTCTGTTTAAAATTGAAAGATATAATTAATAATTCATAAGAAAAACAGCTCCTTCTAATCACTCATATTCCTGAGCCATATGGATACAGACTACTCATGAAATGCATGATATGCAGCAGACTTAGATTTCCAATAAATATCACCACAATAGCAAACTCCTACTACAGGCAACATTGAAATCCAGCGGGAGATATAGCGAAGCCTCGCGGCGTAGGTCACGGCCAGATTCGGACGTTTTCTTCGCTGGCGACCATCGATTCTGAGACACAATCTGCAAATTCAGTGTGTAACAGAATCCTTGGAAACACATGTAGGATTGAGAAGGTGCGGCATACAAATACAAATTTGCCTCACTACACTTCCATAAAAGCATCTGCACTCTATTGTATTTCAAAGAAGTGTTTCCGGTCATTCATTGGCACACGTACTTCTATTTTCTCATAATAATAGGTTGCCTCTTTACAACACAAGGTCTGATTGTTTAAAATTACTATTTTCTCATACTAACACGTTGCCCCTTTAGAACGCAAATTTTGATTGTTTAAAATTACTTGAGTCACCTTTTGCTTTTCCAGCCTGAGCATTACTACTCTTCGAACACTGTATACAAAAGCTGCAACATTACTACTCTTCCCTACACTATATACAAGAGCTGTTGTGTCACACACACACACACACTTGCATTTTCCTATCAGCCTTTCTAGTGGAGTCGTAAGAGACATGCTTCCACAATTCTTAGCATAAAGTGTACGGATCCATTTAATTATTCAATTCAGGAAAATGGACGTTATAAAAATTACTAAAATGGACCTAATGCTTGAACTAGTACCTGTCCGAGTGGTACGAGTTCTGAGCTTCCATCTAAGTGGGTGCTCAGCTAATTCTGAACTTCAATTTTGTTATATTAGAAAAACTTGAAGTTCAGATTTATCTTAATTTCACAAGTTTCCCCAATATTTTATCTCCTCTCAGCTTCATAACTTTTCGGTGTTAACACAAGGCGCATTCCCACGATATATTACGGTTCACAGGTTTAAACCAAATGGTTTTATATATGTGTAACACATTTATTTTGAGAGGAAGACAGCTCATTTGCATAAGCTGACCCTAACATTTCCCAAATAAATGTTTTTCCTTTCGTGGAATCATTAGAAGGTGACTTCGGCATTGAGAATATTGAGGTTAAGTTCCTTCGGTCGATATACACATGCATAGAAAAATTCCGTATTTAAATTATGCAAATTAAGTAATAAGTTACTTAAGTAGTCCCAATAACAATGCGTTAATATGAACATTGAGTAATTCTTTTTTTTTTTTTTTTGAGAAAGTGTGTGAAACGTTTTCAGAAAAAAATTTCTCTGCCAAATTATGGGAAAAGGTTTACAAAAATTTCAAAAATAAAGATTAATTTTAAGAGTACTTGAATGTTGAAAATATGACTCAAGATAATTTTAAGACGAAAATATTGGTAGATGATCTTATACAAGAAGACAGCAAATTAATTTTTGCTTGCCGTAACGCGACCGCGTTTCGCAACTATACATTTAAACGCATGAAATCAGATTCTACCGAATATATATCTGCTAATACTTCCTAACAGTTGAGTATCAGCAAATGTATGACGCACAGACATTTATAATCGAAGCTTCTTTTTATTTTTCAATGAGAGCGAATAAGGAGATGCAATCGCAGCATTGATCATAACACAATGTTTTGGGTGAAATTTTATTAGTCAATTGAACATTCAAAATAAGAGAACTATCACCACTTCCGCTTTTTATAAAAACATTTACAGTGTGTATATATATGAATCGTGGATCATGAAAACGAAAAAACTGAAAGACAACATGATCAGTATAAATTACCTCAAACTGCATTGCGCTGGACATATTTCCAAAAGAATGTTCCATCCGTAGACCACCAAAATTTCTAATAGTGTTATAACGTTCGAAAAGCATATTACCATCTGAAAAAAAGCCAGCCCTGTCCTCATTTGGTGAAATGTTTTGAACTATCAGAATATTCTTCACTTTCACTAAAATTAAATGCTCGCAGGAAAATATGCATAAAAAATAAGCATAAGGTTTTGTATCCCCTGCGGAGTTACAAAACCGTTTTCTTTATAAAAGCAGGTTAAATAACTTCCTACAATCTTAATTATCTGAAATTTGAAAATTTCTCTTAAAATCACGCTAACCACCCACTGTCTATCACTTTTTCTGTATTTCCCGTTTTCTCCATCTATCATTATATAAAAAATACAACTCAGGGAAATACTGCCTTAGATATGTAAATGTCAACACCAGAAAGCGTATAATTTGAACGAAATGATTGAAGTATATAGATACGCATTGCCTTTAGAAATTCCTCTAATTTTCAATTGTACGTATCTTACTACTTTTCTTAACATCCATAAATGGCAGGTGTTATGGAAGAACTACTGAGCTGTAAGATAATATTTTTTTTTCAATATCAAGAACGAAAATACAATATGTCACTATTGACGGTGTTTTGTTTCTTTAATTTTAGCTTTTACAGCACTGTTTCATTTCAGTTGCAGTAAATGTGATCAAACTGTTCGGAAATGTTGTAGTGATATGTGAAAACTTCACAAACAACAACAATATAAAAAAAGAAAAATTAAATAATTACGCATCGCTTTTTAAAGTGACTGAAGGGAAGTCCAGTGTCCGTACATTCTAGTGTTTGGTACTGTAATGGTTGGACTTTCCGAAATATATTAAATTGATTAATTTGTAATCCTTTACTTCTCATCTGTATAATAAACTATAAAATGATACTTACGTGTAATGCACATAAAGTTGTTCATTTCAACAAATTAGTCTGCAAATGATCTTTGATCTAATATGTTCTGCAAAACATTTCACACTACTCATATATTGAGTTCATGTTATTGTAATATTGAGTGAAAGTGATCAGATGTTTTCAGGTTAATACTACAAAAGATAATTTCATAAATTTCAAAACAATTACTTCTTAAGTTCTTTTCCCATCCTTTAATGTAAGTCTCCCTTCAATGGTCCCTATCCAAAGATCCGAAATGTATAATGTCCGAACGAAGCAAGATTTACAAACATTGCTGTACGGTAGGTCAAATCAACAACACTTATGCAGAAATGAATCTTTTATTTAAGATTCTAGTTTTACCGACCGATTGGCTCAGGTAAAATTGTGAATAAAAATTGATTGCATATACACTGGCGGAAAGTGAAAAAAGAACACCAAGAAGTAGACGTCTGATACCAACGAAATCTATACAGCATAATAACGGAATATAGAGGATAACGTGATCAAAACATTATGGCAAAATACAGCTGTATTTGCTGGTAAACTGAAAAATAACATTTCCATGGAACATGGTTTGTACGAAGTTGAACCGCCATGAACTGCGTCACACTGTGCAATTCTGGCATGGAGTCTGTCTTACAGATGTTGGATGCAAGTTTGGGGTACTGTGTTCCAAGCATCCTCAACCTGGACGCGTAAATCGGGGATGGTCGTGGCTGGCAATGGAGACCGGATAAGTCGTTGTCCCATAAAATCTCACACGTGCTCAATGGGGGACAAATCCGGTGAACGTGTAAGCTATGGAAGTTGTCACACACCCTGAAGTGCATTTTGCGTTGCACGTGCCGTGTGTGGGCGTGCGTTATCTTGCTGGAAAACACCACGATGGACCGACCTTACAAATGGCACAACAACGGGCTGAATGATGTTGTTGATGTAGGAGGTGCTGTTTAACGTACCCGGTTGTGTACGGAGGTGATGGCTGATTGCTCCTCAGACCAGGAGACCAGGTGTAGGCCCTCTGAGTCGCTGGCGGACGCAGGATGGGTGGAAATGCTCCCCTGTGCGTCTGCGAACAAGCATACGGCCATCGGAGGCTCCCAAGCAAAGTATGCTTTCATCGCTGAACACGACAGATCACCAGTGAGTTATCTAGTGCAGACGTTGGCGAAACCACTGTAGCCGTACCTGACGGTGGGCTGGAGTCAGAGGTACACATGCCAGAGGCGCACGTGCACGTAGTCCTGCATCCAATAGACGGTTGCGGATTGTTCGCACAGTCACCTCAGGTGCAACGGCAGCGCGGATTTGCGTCGCAGTGGATGTTTGCTTGACAACGCCGCTCTTCTTATGCGTCGATCGGTCCGCTCATCAGTCCGTCTGTGACTCCCGGTTTCACGTCTTCTCGTGTAGGAATGTTCCTCGGACCATCTACTCCATCATCGTACCACCACCGATACTTCCCTTCCAATTCGCTCCGCAATACGACGATACTGCCAACCGGCCTCGCGGAGTCCGACTAGACGACCTCGCTGAAAGTCCGATAACTGCTGTAATCGTACACGTCTTCCATGTCCAGGCATTGCAGCTTCTTCAGGGTCTTCGCACGAGTCCGTACGCCGACCACTGATTACATTCACTTCGCCGTACTCCTTAAATACCAACGACGATAATTTGCATATTATGCCCAGCTGTGGCGTACGCGCTCACCGGTTGGTCCCGACATTAACATCACACCTACGTAAACTCGACCCCATTAAGATATGTAAATTTCATGATCGTCCGCCAATTCCTTCTTGGTGTTCTTTTTTCACTTTCCGGCAGTGTATTTTCAGTTTTATATGTGGAAACAAATTTATTGAATCTTATTCTATAAGTTTTCTTTGGGTTTTTGTAAGCCAAGAAAAAAAAATGACATCGCCTTTAACTAGGCTTCAAATAATGATGTTCAGTTAAGTATGTACAAAATCCTGAATTAACAGAACCTTAAATAACAAACATTGCCTTACCTTTAAGCCAACATATCTCAGTTACTTTTACAAAAGCTGATTTCTTCATGAAAATACGTAAATATTATCGAGATGATTTTGTATTTTTGTCGAGCGGGGTTAAATGTCGTTCCTGTTACGCTTTTTTTACGCTTTCCAACAGTAGGTTGAAGAAATGTATATGCTCCAGCTTTGTCCGTCTGTCCGCACGATAACTCTGGTAAAAATGGATCGATTTCGATGAAAGTTTACTATATGGTAGAGGACCCCTGGGGACGAACCCTATTGAAATTTGGCGAAATGGGTCAAATGTCACATAGGAGCGGGATCCATTTCTTGCCCTTATGCGTCATAACTTGCGTAAATATGGTTCGATTTCGATAAAATTTTAGTATGTCGTTGGGGATAACCTGGGAACGAACTCTATTGAAAATGAAAGAATTGGAGTCAAATGTCACATAGCAGCGGGATCCATTCCATTGCCCTCATGCGTCATAACGTACGTAAAAATGCTTCGTTTGAGACAAAACTTTGGTATGTTGTTCCGGAGGTATACTGAACCGGTTCTGTTGAATATAATCGAAATGGGGTCAAATGGCAGAGCACAGGAGCGAGATTTATTCCACAGCCATTATCCTCATAACTTGACTAAAAATGCTTCGATTGCGACTACATTTCATCATGTTGTTCCGCAGATACACTGAACCGGTTTTTTTGAATATCATCGAAATGCGGTCAAAGGTCAAGGAACAGGGACGATATTTATTCCACATCCATTATCTTCATAATTTGAGTAATGATTTCTGGTATGTTTGAAAGCGTATTATAATCAATGCATTGCATGATTTTAGTAACTTGTTTTAATACATTTCTCTGTCAAAGTTTGTGCAAAACTTGAAGCTAGATATTGCTCGGACGTGAGTCTGTTTAACAAGATAGGAAAACTTTGTCCCGGTATTTGGTTCTGGATAAGATTCCAACCTGCCAACTTTGCAAAAATCAGAGGTTTCTTATTTACTTTATCTATATATCCAGACCTAGGAGGTGACGTGCTAAGAAAATGCATGTGTGCGTGTATGCAAATTTGGCTTCCACTGGCTTTCGTAGTGTGCCTTTGATTTTTAATGGTAACTGTGTTTCTCTTTGAAGAATATGGGACTTTCTGAGAGTGAAACTAATATTACGATATTTTAAGATACTATAAATGTGGGAATCAATCCCTGAAAATCATTCTTTCTATAACTCTTGCTATTTTGCTTCTTTTTTAAAATTTCAATAATGTTTATTTGTTCTAAGAAGACTGCTATTCTAAGTATGACTGTCTATGTGCATGATGGGAATCGTCTTGCATTTAGGTCTTTGCAACAAACGTGCAGCCTTCCCGATTTGTAATTGCAATTGATTTTGTTAAGCCAATTGTGAATATATTAAAAAAATGTTTTTTGGAAACAGAAGTTAGGTTTTGGTATCAGGACTGCTAATTTTTATTATTTGGTTCATAAGAATCAGGACCTTGTGGAGACTGTTAACAGAAATGGAGTTTCTTGTGTGCCTCTCAGTTCTACTACTTCGGAGGTCTGTGATAAAATCTATATTAGTTCGACTATGCGCACTCTCAGAGTGAGACTTTTGGAGCACAAGTATGCTGTACTTTCAGGAATGTCTTCAACTTAGTTAGCTAGAACTGTGGCACTAGGAAAACATACACCCAATTGGAAACAATCCACAGTCTTGATGTCTGCACCAAATAAAGCCACTTTGCTCTTCGCGGAGAGGTCGTGTATTTACACACTCTCTTCAATTTGTTGTAATGAGGATTGTTATTCTTTTTATTCCAATACCGTGGCGTTTATTCATGAGGGACCTGTAAAACGAAGAAGATGTTGTTGTACCAACTATGTAATGTTTGTAATTTATTAATTTATGTATTTTGGTGATTTTTTCCTTTTGTCCGTATCAACCCTTTAAAGCAGGTGTTGCGTTGCATTATGGGTGATCTGTGATTGTATATGTCATCGTGCTTGTGTTCATTTGTGCATTCAGTCTTAGGATGGGGTTATAATGAACCATGAAATATGTCGCCCTCATTTAGTTTTTAACTTATTTGCGTTTTAGTATGTAAATGAATGTCACCTTTTATTTAGGAACACTTTAAAGTTTTTAAATCGTGCTCAGACAGCGTGTGTTCATATACATTATAATATTTCCATTTCTCAAAAGTAGCTACTGTTCCCTTTTCCTTCCTTTCTTTCTGTTCTTTTCTTCCCCCTACCCCATTTTTTTTATTGAATAAAGCCTTCTGATGTTTCAAAATTTATTTTTAGTGTAACCATTGCAGAATTTTAACAACTAGATACATGTGTTTCACGCATAACTGTTTTATCTGGCCTTTATTAGTAAGGGTGTAGACGATAACAGGCGTGTTTTGGGCAGTAGTTTGAAAATGGGAAAAGAAACTTCCAGTTTGTTTTGGGTTTTTTTCTAGTACAAGGATGTTCATATGTACGAATGTGTTTCTGCTAATATTATTACAAATAAGCTTTGAAAACAGAAAATGAGTTCCTTGCCGTGATCAAGGAAACTTGGCATATTCCATGCGAAATTCCTTCAGCTACAACCAAAAGACGGTATCGTGGATGCTATGTTGTTTTAAGGTCAAGACTACCCGAAGAAGCACATGGCAGACAGCCAAACGAAAGTGATATAAATTAATGGCGTTGAAATATGGAAGCCGGTTATCAATCGTATATTTCTTATTGTAGGCATGGGAAATTCCTATTGGAATTCATAATCCGGTGTGATGATACCTAACATTACAGTGCATCATTACCTGGGGTAGGGATGTGATTCAAAACAGACCGCTCTTAAGAAGGCTGTGAGTTCAGACTCCCTGTTAATCGTACCAAAAGATTTAGTGCATTTCAAGACATACACTGGCGGAAAGTGAAAAAAGAACACCAAGAAGGAATTGGCGGACGATCATGAAATTTACATATGTTAATGGGGTCGAGTTTGCGTAGGTGTGATGTTAATATCGGGACCAACCAGTGAGCGCTTACGCCACAGCACGGCATAATATGCAAACTATCGTCGGTGATATTTAAGGATTACGGCGAAATGAATGTAATCAGTGGTCGGCGTACGGACACGTGCAAAGACCCTGAAGAAGCTGCATTGCCTGGACATGGAAGACGTGTACGATTACAGCAGTTATCGGACTTTGAGCGAGGTCGTCTAGTCGGAATCTGCGAGGCTGGTTGGTCGTATCGTCGTATTGCGGAGCGAATTGGACGGGAAGTATCGGTGGTGGTACGATGATGGAGTAGATGGTCCGAGGAACATTCCCACACGAGAAGACGTGGAACCGGGAGTCACAGATGGACTGATGAGCTGACCGATCGACGCATAACAAGATTGGCGTTGTCAAGCAGAACAGACCCTGCGACGCAAATCTGAGCTACTGTTGCACCTGAGGTGACTGTGCGAACAATCCGCAACCGTCTATTGGATGCAGAACTACGTGCACGCGTGCCTCTGGCATGTGTACCTCTGACTCAAGCCCACCGTCAGGAACGGCTGCAGTGGTGTCGCCAACGTCTGCACTGGAGAACGCAATGGCGATCTGTCGTGTTCAGCGATGAAAGCATATTCTGTTTGAGAGCCTCCGATGGCCGTATGCGTGTTTGCAGAAGCACAGGGGAGCGTCTCCACCCTTCTTGCATCCGCCAGCGACACACAGGGCCTACACCTGGTCCCCTTGTGTGGGGAGCGATCAGATATCACTCCCGCACACAATTAGTGTTTGTACCGGGTACGTTAAACAGCACCTCCTACATCAACAACATCATTCAGCCCGTCGCTGTGCCATTTGTAAGGTCGGTACGTCGTGGTGTTTTCCAGCAAGATAACGCACGCCCACACACGGCACGTGCAACGCAACACGCACTTCAGGGTGTGAGACAAATTCCAGCCGCCCGGTGGCGCAGTGGTCTAAGGCGCTGGCCTCTGTTCATTCGTCCGTAAGGGGTCCGGGTTCGAATCCCGTTCAGGCATGGATGTTGTGTTTGTCTTACGGCACTGGCTCTCTCCCTTCCCTGGAACCAGTGACCCTAAATTAGGGACGGGCGACTGCTTATAGCCCATTGAGTTGCTCACGGTGGTCGTTAAACCTCCAATACAAACAAACAAACAAACAAATTCCATGGCATGCACGTTCACCAGATTTGTCCGCCATTGAGCACGTGTGCGATTTTATGAGACAACTGCTTATCCGGTCTCCACGGCCAGCCACGACCATCCCCGATTAACGCGTCCAGGTTGAGGATGCTTATAACTCAATACCCCAAACTTACATCCAACATCTGTACGACAGATTCCATGCCAGAATTGCACAGTGTGACGCAGTTCATGGCGGTTCAACCTCGTACAAACCATGTTACATGAAAATTTTATTTCTCAGTTTGCCAGCAAATACGGCTGTATTTAGAAATAATGTATTGATCACGTTATCCTCTGTATTCCGTCATTATGCTGTATAAATTTCGTTGGTATCAGACGTCTCCTTCTTAGTGTTCTTTTTTCCCTTTCCGGCAGTGTATATCTCCAATCCATCTAGATTTTAACAAAAAAGCACATGTGTATTTTTGCATACGTTCCATTTATGTGTAACTTCGGGAAACGCAATATTCACACACGGAAATAAAAGCTAAGACACACATGGCAGCAACCATTGAAGACTTGCTGTTGGTGTCATTTTTGTTTGGTTTACTTGTATAACTTTAGGAAGATCAGAATATTAACTGTATATTACCTGACGGCAAGAGCCAATTTGAATTTGTTAACGATTCAGCAGGTTTTTGGACACGATCTACTACTGGAAGCTGGTTTGAGAATAACTGAGATAAGAGCAGATTTTTTTATTCACTTTGAGCTTAATACCACCGTGAACAACTCGATGGACTATTAACCATCGTGTGTGCCTGATTTAGAGTCACTAGTTTCAGGGAAGGGAGAGCTCTACTGCAGTTAGAAAAACCAAACACCGACATCATCGGGGATTGAACCCACACCCATCCCGGTCAAATGGTTGGAAGTCTGTGCTTAGGCGGTTGCGTCACTCGCGTTGCAGCAGCGTTGAAGTTTTGATAATTTTAATGTTCTGTTCATATTCTGACGCTTGTGTTTTGTTCCTGTACGTCCAAAAGATATTTCTTTACTGGATGAGAATAATGCAATGTAAATACTAGATCAAACAGTGTGGAACTTCTCACGCCCCACACGACATCGCCGCATGTATGCAAGAAATAGAAGTAACTATAAGTTTGGATGAAGCTTTAGCTCAGGTTGCGTAGGGTACAGTCTCCGTCTTATAAAATATTTAATTTGCACGATATGAAAGCAGATTTTGTCGAAATCCTAGTTCACTAAATTGGTAAAATCACCCAAACCGCACCCTTTATTGGTCCATCCTTTGCTTACATTTCAGTGAAATTCTTTGAAGAAGCATCTATGACATTCTGTTCTTCGGTTTGCAGAATGGAATCTTCGGAAGTACTTCGAATACATCTCATGCTAAAAGTAAAGTACAATACGGCACTTCCCACATTTGCCTTTACTGCTTCCTTACACGAACTCTTACGTCAGAAATAAAGTTCCTCCTCTACGTAACTTTTCCTCAGAAAATAAAAGTAGTGATTTTTAATCATGGACATAAGATTCCTACAGCAATCAAAACAAAATATTATCTTGCATAAAATTGAATCGATGGCGGTGTTTAAGATAAGAATATAATGAACTCAAACATGATGGGCCGGTCTGTGAGCACAAAATAACAAATTCCATATTGCAGGAAAACAATGATGAAATTAATAATAAAAAGAAAAGTACTGAGCTCTTTACAACTATACTAGAATCGATTGACTCTCTATTAGTGAAAATCCTCCAAATACTTGGCGTCAGTGAACAAAAAATGCCATCGCTTTTTCCACGTTTAGCAACGCCACGCACAGCAAACTGAAAATTGTTATTCGGTCGCAGCCGGGAAAATGAATCCGCGCGTTAGCCTTACACCACGATGGCCAACAATTCACGGCGCTCGGTAAGATGGACTCAGCTATTGAGACGTCTCCATCTATTGGCCATTAACGGCACTTGGCTATATATATTAATTATAGCAGTTAAATCCAAAGGGCGAGATCCAAAGTGATGATCTTCCAAATACGTGGCGTCAGTAAATAAACAAAGACAACGCTTTTTCCGCGTTTAGCAACGCATAGCAACCGACAAATTGTTATTCGGCCGCCACCGGGGTTTAACTGTTTTGCAGTGAAATCAAAATACCCGTAGAAATAATGCTGGATCATCACGACTGAAAGTAAATACAGCAAAGTTTCATTCGAATGCTACAACACTTTTTTGATAGATGCTCTATGCCCTCTTCACATCTCATGTTTGGTATTGCAGAGCTCCAATCCATGATTTGTAGATGTTGCAGACAACCTAGAGCTCGTTAATGTGTACTAAAGCGAACGACTGATCTTGACATTTCAATCTGCAAAACTGTGATAACCTTAGGAAGTTCCTAATGGTCTCCCATCTCAGCTTGACACTAAGCAATGTATGAGAAATAAAGGTATATGCAGCTATTTCTTCAAAGCGAGTTGCAACATTTTTTTCAAACATCAAATAACTTCCTTTGAAGGTGTTTTGGAATCCCTTTCTTTAAGAGATTCAAATCACTTTCTTGAAAAAAACATTGTTGAAAACATCCACAGTGATGTTCTTCAGATCGGATCGGTAAACTGCTTGTTTTCTTAAATCCCAACAAGGTGTCCATAGAAAACTCTGAATCGCATAATTACAAAACTGCCCTGATTTAGACTTGATCTGGCCAAATCTTGATCTGGCCAACTCATAATATCGAATTCTGTGAACAGCTTATCTTCCAAGTTTGCATGCGTTTTCTTCATCGTGCCTGTTTCATTTCATACATATCTGATTAGCCTCGTTCTTGTAACCTTATTTACATTGCCAATATTGGCTAATGTTTTCAAAATATGGCTAATGGTTATTAATTTGTCTAAAATTTTGTCAAACACTTCAAATGTTTTAGCGCCATCGCTACTGAGAAGTGAGGGGAAAACAGGAATTACAATACATTTTTTGCATGAGGTTTAATATTTTGGAATCCTATTTTTGTTGACAATGTTTTAAAGCTAACTATTCTTTCAAATCGTGATATTCTGCTGAAATCGTGAAATCATTCATTCCACATAAATAGAATTTTTTCTAGTATGAATTAGTTTTCAATAATACCAATGAGATAAAATATTTATATAAAAACAGTACAAATTGTCATTGTGTTCCTACTACAAAAATTGATTTGTGAATCGTGAGCTTGAGCTCAATAGAAAATTAAAGAAATCGCTTCTGTTGTTTAACAATTAATGCGTGGAGGGTGGTAAATGTGTATTTGCAAAGTTTAAAACATGTGGATTTGCACTCAATTCAATTAGTGCTTTATTGCTCCATATTTAGTTTTTAAGTACTGACTTGAGAAATGCGATATCCGTCGACTTGCACAGATACATTGATACATACATATATATATATATATGGCCTTGCAGAAACCCATTTCCAACTAGGTCTTTGTGGAAGTGAGAAAATGCAGAGTTTTTGCTGGTCCTTGATAAAGCCAAGGCTCAGTATTCTCGACACCTTCTACATTCAGTTGTTTTATTTTATTATTTTTTTTATCTTTTCTCCTTTTACTCACACCGGTAGATACATAACCTTTTCTATGTCGTACTTGGTGTGAGTCAAAAATTATTTATGTATTTTTTTGATTAGGTATCTTCTCAATAGAATATATATATATATATATATACAGCTGTTTGTTGAATATGTAAAACCAGGAAAATATGTGCGATTAGACTGAAACTCAAAGAATGCGTAGGTCACATTGGGAGGTACAAATAGTTACATCCACAGCAAACATGCGTACGTTCTACGCCAGCCACGCTATCGTTGTTCTGTTTCACGACATATAAACGTAAGACACACAAGACAATTTCCCATAGTCGATTCGCGGTAATTGTGGCAGTAACAATGGTAATAACTAAATATACACCACTGCAGCTGACGAATCTAAGAGTACAACTGACAGACTTTGAGCAAGGCCTATGTGCTGGACTGCGGAAAGTAGGATATTCCATCCCTGACATCGCCGCTCGTGTTGAAAGACACGCAAACAATTTAATACTAATACAGAGCTAGTTGCAGAAAAGTCTGTCACATCGATATCAGGAATCGATGTGACACGGTGTCTGATGAAAGCAGGTTAAATCCCTCATTTCTATTGTTAGGCGTTTGCGGACCGAACAACCACGCCCTGTGGATTACCACAACATCAATGGTCTGTGTCACATCAGAGGTTGTCTACCAAGTCTGATTGACGCCATTTGTTTCATACAGACATCGTCGCCCGCAGTGCTTTTCTTCTACTTGCGCTGCCCTTACGCCACAGGTGTCAGCACTTAAAATGAGGCCAAGAACGCACACGGTGATTTGAATAATACTAAGGCATACTGATTTTCGACGAGTAGGTGTTCAACCTAATGAGACATGCCAGACGTATCCTTGTACACTGTGGTAAAAGTATGCTAGAGGAATGCATTTTGCAGCGTCATACGGGTCTGACACTGGGGGTACCGGTGGTGGCAATGTTGGGTTCCATTCATATCCCTGCTTCTTACGCATTAGAGGGTAATGGCACAGTTGCTGCTCATCGAGACCATAGGGAAGATGAAGTACCTGATTATCTGTAGACCTTCCCCAGTGCCATCTTTCTATAGAATAATGACCGATTACATGGTAAGGGTCAGGTCTTCCATATCGGGGATGGCCGTGAACTGCCACGTCTTCCCTGGCCAACGCGTTCGCAAAATTTGTCGCCCATTTAACAAGTGATAGATATGGTAGCTCGTTGCCTGACCCATCAGGCTCCGTTGCCAACTCCCTAATATGAACTTTGCTTTCAAATCGAGAAAACATGAAATGACTTTCAGCAAGGCGATTCTCAGAACATCTTCCAGTTGGTGTTATGCCGAATATGAGCCGCTATGGCCACTCAAGACTTGTACACGGATAACTGAGTATTTGTGTTCCACATTCCTTACACTCCGTACTTTTGATCAAGACAAAACTTCCTTAAGCAAGCCATTTTGTTGATATCTATCTTTAGAATCGATGAAGAGGACTACCAGGGTAATTTTCGTATTTTATGTACAGTTGGTGTACAGTTTGTGTTCGTAATTTAACAAAACGTTTGGTTTTCAAAACTTGTAAGTAGGAAATCGTGTCTGAGATATATTCAGAATAACAACAGTTTCCACCTATTTCTTTATTCACAATAACACCAGTTTCCACCTATTTTTTTATGCACAGTAACAACAGTCTCTACCTATTTGTTACTCGTTTTCTTTCGCTATTAAAGTTTGAGGACAAGTATACATGAAGAACACTGTTCCAAGATTTACCGCTGTAGTGAAGCACATTGTTTTAATGTAATATGGGTCCTTTAAAGAATAAATACACTGGCGTGCAAAGATTAAGGACGAGACGGTTTTTCTAATGTAACGTCGTGCAAAAGTGCTCCGTATCGACTCAAATCATACCATAAGGTCCCCAAGATGTAAGAATATGGGACAAGAGAGCAAAACCGTCGAAACAAGGAATCCAAAGGATACAAAGGCACTTTATTGAAATGGTAGCTTCGAGCACAACTGGAGAGGAGACAGAAACGTCCATGGGACAGGTGGCTGCCAAGAAAAATCCAGTCTTTAGTAGGGCATATGATCACCCCTGACTGCGTTGCAGGATTTAGAACGTCTTTACGAGGTTGTCAAAGAGCTGTTGAGGCATCGCGGCCCATTCCTCTTGTAGCACCAATCGCAGCTGCGGAATCGTCGCTGGCGGCTGGCGACGTGCTGCCAAGCGTCTCCTGAGAAGGTCCCACACGTGTTCGATTGGATTTAGGTCCGGGGACCTTGCGGGACAATCCATGCGTTGAATATCTTCACTCTCCAACAGCTATGCGACAGCCACTGTACGATGAGGTGCAGCGTTGTCGTCCATAAAGAGAAACTCAGGACCCACAGCACTTCAAAACAGACGCACGTGAGGCAGACGAACCTCGGTACAATAGCGGACACCAGTGACAGAACCTCCTTGGAAGATGTGGAGGTCAGTACGGCTACCAAGATGGTACCCTCCAAGCGAGAACTCCGCCACCTCCAAACCGGTCCCTTTTCGATGATGTTGGAGGTGTGATTGCGTTTTCCCTGCTCTCTCCAGATGTGTATACGTCCAGAATCGCTCGTCAGACTACATCGGCTCTCATCCGTAAGGAGAACTCGACCCCATTGCTGATGTGTCCAGTTCTTTAGTTCCCGGTACCACAGAAACCGCCGTCTCCGATGAACAGGCGTTAATGGCACACACCGTACTGGTCTTCGTGCAAATAAACCACATTTGTGCAGCCTCCTGGACACGGTAACACACGATAACGGATATCCAGTTGTCTGTTGCATGTGCCTTGCGATTTCTCCCGTTGTCTGCCGTCTGTCTCTTCTCGCCTGTAGGACAATATATCGGTTGTTCGCCGCCGTGGTTGCTCGTGAACGACGTCTGCTAAACTCTCGAAAAGCTGTTCCTGTCTTTTGAAATGCTCTCCAAGCTCGTGAAACAATGCTGTGAGCGATCCCGAGCTCTTCGGCCACACTAGTCACTCTTCGACTTTCTTCCAACTTCCCAATGACGCGACCTCCGGTAAAGTCATCCAGATGTCGTTTTCTGGATAGCCGGTTGGCCATATCACCCGGTGGCAGCAACTCGACGTCGTTCAAACCGACGTACACGGTGCAATAGCTTTCACCGAATTGCTGAGCGTACAACACCAGTGAGCTTTATACCCTTCCGACACTCCCCCTGCCTATGTCATGCTGTATATATTCGCATGCCCTACCGTACCGGACCCTAGTCTATCCCCTGAGTGGTCTTTCGGTCCGTTCTGCCTGCTCGTTCCGCTGTTATGCTAATTTCTCCTCTTCGTTCTTAATTTTTGCACGCCAGTGTATATATGATGATCGTAATGCATAATAGGGTGGAGTGAAAAAAACTTTTTTCTCGTTTTAAATCTTAGGTGCTGGAAAGTTACTCGCAGTTGTCAATAACACCTGTTCCAAAAATTTAATACCAATAATATCTTCAGGTGACACAAACGATCTTGAAAACCTGAAGATTTGGACTAAAATTGGCTATTCACTAAAACTTCCAGTGTGCTGAGATTTGAATTTTTCGATTAGCTCGGTCTTAAATTTGTAAAATCTTTCTATATTTAACAAAAAAATTGAAATTTGGTCAGAAAAAATATGGTATCTTTAAGCGCTGAAAAATTGGTATCTGACAACGACGTTGCTTACCTTTCGAATTTGTCAAATTTGAGTTCAGATGTACTTTGAACTTTGTTTTTGACCAATTCCAATCCAAGTTTCCTGAGTTAGCAAAGGTCACGATAAACTGTGTTTCATTAAGCAAAGGCCAATTCATAGCTCCTTAATCTTACACAACCACGCAGACGTCAATTCATAGTTCCTTAATTCTTACTCTTCTCTTACCATGTGTGTTTTTTCTATTTTGCTGTCCATAAAATCGAAAAACAAAATAATTTGGCAATTTTGTTATGCAAATAATTTTTTCCGAACTCGTTAGGTCGAATCACAATAACAATAGGCGAGGCAGGGTGAAATAAATATGCACCTGCGGTCTAAGTGATGCTAAACTTGTGACGTACTATTTTTCTATCTAGAAACTAGAAGAAGAGTGTCAACAAATGGCGCTGAACCTGGAGTAAGCAGAGATTACTGAATCATTACGTTAAGGTAAAATTACTCAAAGCGTCCAATTTATGTGTTATGTATGGAATATCCTTAAATTTTAACGTAGTTTCTTTGTTTTATACTGTATTATTCAAACAGTAGAAAAGCAGCACCATCGTTTACCAGTTGCTTGGGAAAATTTGTTAGTCAAGAAGTTACTACGGTTTAGGTTAGATTTCAAACACTTGCTTAACAACAACTTCGTCGTATTAAACATCACGACGTTATAAAAGCTTTTGTGTACATATGAGATTGATCACCTTAACAAATTTCAATGATTCAGGTATTATTTAAGTGATGTTTTTATAATATGGGGCCTACTTAAAGGCGATCGTACATTAGGATTCTGAAAAGGAACTATAGATCACGGAGATAGGAAGTATTCCTTAATGTAATTATTATTGCTAATAAAAAGGTGACACATTAAGGAAAATGTTCGTTTTACCTCATCTGTTTCATTATATATTTTTTGACATCTAACTCAAGCAAAGACTTTTAAAGAACAAGTTGTCAGGTTTTCTGTACTTTTAACGATACTCTTGTACTTTCTCGAATTTTAAGGAATATAAGTATCTAAACGAATGATTATTTAAAATGTATGAAACGACAGGGGAAGAACGTGCCGTTTGTTTACATAGAACAGCTGTCGTACTACATTTTATCGTAAACAGCAGCCAAGGAACATTTTTCAAAAATTATACAGCTTCATGGTTTTATGTTTTCAGTATGATCACTCTCATATTTACACAAAACCTTTTCATAAATTTGTGATCTTTAGTACCTATGGAACTTCACACGAATTATATATTTTACACATCATATCTTGTCAGTGTATACGTTTTAAAATGCTCTGTTTAATGCGTCAAGAAAGTACAGTAAACTCTCAAAATCTCGGAGCTCAATGGGGAAGGGGAAAATCGAGATAGCTGATGTTCGAAATACCATGAAAAATTTAAAAAACAGCTAAAAAAATTACGAAAAATAAACGGAAGAAAAATAATATTTCGTTTTTTAGTTTGATGATGAAATTATCATGTATATAGGTATGCACTGTTCTGTATGTAGAACTTATTGGAAGCAGTACCATAACAAAACTAACATAATAAATTTAAATTATACATGCGTGCTGTGTCACTTTAAAAATCAGCCGTAATATTGGCTTGGTGTTTCGATTTCAAATTTTCATTCATTACAGAAACCATAGTTCATTTAATAAATGGAACATCTCTTAAGGCACGTTTTCGAGACTATCTGTATTTCGTTGGATAAAGGAAAATGCACTGTTTATTTCTGTGTTTGTCGTCAATGGTTCTTCGTTTGTAGATGATTTATTCTCTTCGTCCTTTGAGTCTTCGTCGCGTTGTATATCTTTTGCGAAGATTTCGTCATCGCTCGGCTCTTTAGCTGGTATTATTTCGTCATCAAAATTAACATATTCAGAAAAATCCGTGCTAATCTCTTTAAACATTTCCAGTAATTCAGGTGTATCTGAATTTTCCAAGTTTTCCTCTGTTTGGAATTCGTTTTCATCAGTTACCGAACTGTATGGAAAAAAATTCACATTTCTGAAAACAGTGCTCAACAGTCGTTTGTGAAATGTCGTTATTGCAAAAGTTGGAGATCAAACGAATAGCATCTAAAACAGAGATATAAGACGAATCGTGTTCAGTATGCCGATATTATGTTTCCTAAAGTAAACATAAAATTGGCGAATTATGCCTTGTCCCGCTGGCTGGAGTTTTGCTGTTGAATTCAGTAGTAAAAATTCAAGTTCAATGAATTTTAAGTTTTTTAATTTGGGGTGTGCTGGACAGTTGTCAACCAGGACTAGCAGTCTCCACCCCTTTTTTAAATGAAACGTAAAGTCAAGGTTACCCAAGTACTGTTCAAATAAAGTTCTAGTCACACACCCTTTTTTGTTACTCTACTTCAAAAGCAATGCTTTAATATCTCTGTTGCCACGATAATTTTTTGACTTTTTATTTGATATTATTCTCAAGAGTTCTATAACAAGTAGAGGCAATTTTTCGGATTCAGCAGCTTCAGCCTCAACAAGGGCAGTTAAAAGTTCACTTTTCCATTTTTCCGCCGGAATAAGACTCTTCTTTAAACAACTTTGTCTTGTTAAGAACACACTGAAAATACTCTGGTTTCTTCTAGGTTATAACCATCTGACTCACGCTAACCAGAAATTAATCTGGGAAACATTGTTTCATTCTATTCTACACTTACACAGTCAGGCACAATTTAACTTTCCCAAATAAGCATCTAACATTAGTGCCATGAAAAGCTTTGAAAACCTGTATCTACCCATTACTGGTCATACATTCTGAATGGGCAAACATTTTCGCAAAGTCAAAAGCTTCATAAATTTTGAAGATGACAATCCGATATTTAGTGTAAATGTGACAAGGATGGTAAGTCAGACAAAAACCGAAAACTTGAAAATGTCATCGTCCTCGAGCGGGACTCGAAAACGCGTCTATCAGATAGCGCCCGGGTATTACGTCGAGCGCCGGTTGCTTCGACTAGCGAATCTTGTGATGGTTATATTCAAATTAATCGAAAACATGAGACTTGGTCTTTCTGGGTGGTGTAGTGGTTGGCATACCCGGGCGCTATCTGGGAGACGCGGTTTCGAGTTCCGCTCCAGGACGATGAAATTTTAAAGTTTTCGGATATTGCCTGACTTACCATCCTTGCCACATTTACACCAAATATCGGATTTTCATCTTCAAAAATTGTATTACATGGTGTAATTCCGTATTAATTTCATGATCAAACGCTTTATTCCAAGTAGGGTGCTATTTATAGTAATTTTTTTGTACAAATTACGGTAGCTTCAAACCACTTTAACAAATTCTTTCAACATCTAGGAAAGAGCAGACTTTCATTTCCTTGGATTTTATACAAGTCCCTGACTACGTAACATGCTCCAAAAGCTTTGGTTTATTTGATATTATTGTCCATAGTGTATACAGCGGAATTCCATACTACGCCAAATCCGTCTTGTTTACATTGGGACTATTCCTGCTACCTATATAAGCGGATTTTTTCGTTTA
The DNA here is from genome assembly GCA_039090855.1 of Macrothele yani. Lineage (NCBI taxonomy): Eukaryota > Metazoa > Arthropoda > Arachnida > Araneae > Macrothelidae > Macrothele > Macrothele yani. The sequence goes on from CM077018.1 coordinate 39,838,521, forward strand.
TGTTTAAAGTTCCAAACTTTCTCTTAGACATCTTTCGTTCTTAACTGAAACACTGTAAAGATACCAAGCAAATAACAGGGCAGCTAAAGTAACCATGAGAGTATTTTCGGGCCATTTTTCACCACTGAATTTACATAACTCGCTTCATTGCAACGGTTACAGGACACGTGACCCCGAATGATTGGCAAGAGCGCCAGACATTAAACGGAGAAAGGAAGAGGCACGCGACTCTCCCCTCAACTCTCATGTCCCAGGATATGAGCGAAAGAGGAGAGTCTGCATAGCTTTCCATTTGACGAAGGGCTAGCAGTCAGCTTTGTAGCCTTTTATTTCTCAACAAAAACGAAGTAGAAGTTCTATGTAAGCTCAGTATTGATCGAGATGTCGAATGATCTTATTTATTTCTATTGGAAAATCTCTAGATTTGCACAAACTTTGATATAACCGGAAATTCGAAAAATTCAGATTCGATATATAGAGTGTTTACTGTTGTTACGAAAATAATATGTTCCAAGCTGTATTTTTGGGACGCTCTTTAAGAGCACCGCGTTAAAGCAAGGAAACTCATTCTGCGAACAAAGTCTCCAATTTTTGCCCTTTCACCCAGACAAAAATGCGTCTGGAACTCTATCCTTAGACGACACGTGATGTGGCCAAATGCTAATAAACCCGTTCTAAAGTGGTTCGTTTTGATGGGTCAGGGAGTCGACGGTGAGAACAGAAAAGAAAAGTAGGCAGTTGCTGGGTACCGTCAAGTAGATCAGGCGTCCAAGAAAGGAGAGTAAGCTTGCTGACCCTCGATTACTGAAACCACTCGGACGAGAGTTGGTCACCCTACATAACTGAGAAAACATGCTGAGTCGGGCCTCATAATCGCATTGAGCTGATGGTAACCAAAAATTAGAGAAAGAAAAATAGAAGGAACAGGGGAGGTTCAGCAATCAGAAAGTTTTTTTTGCCCGATACGAATCTCTGAGACAGCACCCATTGAAACAATGCGGACAACTACTGCTGGAGCCACCCAACGTCTTCGCAGGCGCTCCAGGAACATCAAGTGACCCGCCTGGACATTGCTGCTGTGGAAGAACGAGAAATCAAGGGAGAAGGATTCATATCCTCCTCCCACCTCGGACTTCGCTAAGAGAGTTGCTATCAACTGACCCCAACGTGGCTGCTCGATTGCTCGATTTCAGCTTATTCCGTCCTCCTAGTTCTTCGGGAACAGACGCCGTTTTATTTATAGGGCGGCTTCCTGTCTCCCACCCCCGAAAAAGGAGCGATGTTGAGACGAAGAGATACGATCACGGTGAAGTTTAAGCGGTAATGATGACGCGCGGAAGATCAGCTTAATGCTGATTATCATCAGTGGTGTGTTCACAGTGCTAGTGTTTGATATGGGCGAGCAGCGGAAAAAAGTTCATTAAAAGCCTACTCTCCCCAGGATAAGCGCCGTAGAAGGGCGGTGAAAACTCCAAAAGTCCAAGGAAGTAAGTCCTGTTGGTTTCCTGAACTTTCTAGAATATAGGGGTGGAAGTTCAGGAACTCTAATTTGCATGAGTTAGGAATTGACTGGTGAGTCCGCCTAGGAATGTTAAATAGCCAAAATTCCAGCCCAACGTTACTTAAATTTATGCCCAAGCACAAAGTTGCATAGCTTATGTTAATTATTTTACCATCTACCAATGAGTTTATTTTAATAATTATTTGTATTAAAAGACTGTGCTTGTCTTAGACGCTACTAATTTTCTTTGGACTGGCCTAAGTCATTTATTCAGTCCTCTCACCTGGAGTATACATAAAATAACCCGGAGTGCAACCAGTTCGCAGCATCGGTCGTAACACTGTATTTGGTACTTAAACCGTTAATAACATCAAGTTTATATCAATAACATCAAGTTTATATCTAGAAAACTAAATTAAAGTATCAATAATGAGAGCATTAAACATAATAATTGTAACCGTTAGTTGCAATAATTCCTCATTACTGTTCAAAGTGTCTTTAATTGTATCACTGTTTTTGAACACGCTGCTTTGGTTTCATTAATTTCAGATGAATTTGCAATAATAAGCAATGGGAGGTGATACTTGGAGGTTTTGTTACCCAGGGCGACCTACGCTTTCTTAAGATAAATTTTCTTCCTGGAATACCTTTCTAGAACAGCCAGGTTTCGTCTTGACTAAAAATCTGCTCATGCGAAAAACGATACTCTTGAGTTGGTGCTTCCAGCCGAATTGTACAAGTTCTAACTTCGATATCACAGATTGATACCTCAGTTTAAACACTCCGTTGAAAATAGTACACATTCAAATACAGTAGTTATGTCCATAAACTAACCTTTGTTCTTGAAATTTCGCGAATGGACCTGTAATATCTTTGGCGAAAAGTGGCAGATGTAGTTCGACAAAGTGAAAGATATGTAGTAGGTTAATGCTGTAACATTTCTGATAGGTATAGAAGATTACAATCAAAGCATTATTGTTACATTTTAGGACGAAATTTGTTAGATCTAGGAACTGCGTTCGAATTTAAATTGATGATAAAAAATTGTACATGAAAACAGGATTTATTTTAAGTATAAAATCAGAGAATCACGGAGAAATGAATATTGTTAAGTGTTATTGTGCTGCTTTTTTCGTTATTTCAACTGGCGACTGTGCACATTGCAAGTGACTTTACGAAGCGAAAAGGAGAAATGAAATATTTTAACATAAAATATCCTTTCAACATTAAATTCGCAAAATCCTCGCTTTCCCGCAAAAATACTTTTTTCATTCCGTTTCGCCATTAGTAACAAGAAACGCGGTTACCGGCGAAGGTAAAAGGAAACAAAATGATCAGAAAATGATTTTTACTGTTCGTCCAAATAAGATTTTTGAATTTCATTTGCGTAGAATTGTTTTTTATGAGAAGCGCCTGTGGAGAAATGTGACAAATTATTTCTTGCATGCTTTAAGACCCGATTTGATTTTTAAGCTAGATTATCTTACTTTCAAACCATATTTCGAATGAATAAATAGGATAAAGGCAGAGACAAAACTAATATAACCAATGATCATAATACTGATAATTTTAGTAGTGGAAAACCTCATGCTATCAAATATACGACCTAATTCTCAATGTTATTATAGCTTTTAATAGTAAAAACAACCAAATTAAAATAACGCAAAGAATTCTGCATTCGGTGATAAAATGCACGAAAAGCTCTATAACAACTGAAGTGTTTTGAAGAAAAATTAAAAACAGCAAAGAAATGTTTCTCCGTAATGAAGCATATCAGAGCCCACGAAATTTCTCGAGTCGAACTATCAGAAGAGATATTTGAAAAACAGCAATATAGTTTTCCTGTATGTGACTAGGGTTAAAAGATTCAACACGTGCTTTGGGGAAAAGTATGTGCAACCAAGATAGGTTTTTCCAAGGCATACTTAAAACCAAATATCCTCCTTCAAACTGAAACACCATCGGATGCCCTATGGTGGCAGAGTTGTGAATAGTAAAAACGTAGACGGTATGTTTAAAATATTCTAAGTTGCAAAAGTAACACGATTTTCTAATACGATTCAAGGTGCAGCGATACCAGGAAAATAATTTAGGCACAAATTAAAAATGATAACGTTCATAATCTGTTCTATTTTTGCCTATGTGAATGATATGTACAATCTCTACAGCTTAGGCCAATTGAGAATGTTTCGAATGCCTTCTATCGATGAAATGTTGCTCGCGCCATTCCTTCTACATTTCGAAAGAACATAAAGTTTGCCCCTTTGAATAAACAGGATTTGATCCCAGAGTCTTTTTTGGACAACCTCATTCACAGAATGGTTTGGCGCTGTGACGCTTGGCTCGCATTCAGTGGGGATTTCGTCTGATGTTAAAGAATATGTTTCCAATAGTTTTCTAATCTAAGAGATAACGTTTCACTCCCTGTTTCATTTTATGCAGGGCTGTAATTTGAGTTGCATTGTGTGCGTTTTACATATTCTGAGTTCACAAGTGTAAAAAACTATATTGCACAGTTAAAGTTCCGTTACTCATGTTCATCTGTTTGGCATTTTTTTTATGTTAACTAGGTTTTTGGTGGTGGTGGTCATAATTTTGAGAACCTACGTAATTATTAAGTGGTTTACTTCATATTTGTTTTACAAAAATTATTGAAAAATAGGATATCTAGCATTCAATTTAAAATCTAGACATCTTATTATATCTCTTCTTCTTCTTCTTCGCTTGATGTCACCCAATGTAGGATATTGTCTTACCCCAGTCTTTTCCAACTTCCTCGATCCTCAGCCTTAGTCCACCAATTAGAAATTCTAAATTTCTGAAGGTCAACTCTCCTTCTTTTTCTCTGGTGTTCCCTTCGTCTCTTTCCATTTCTCGGTATGCCATTCTCTTATTAATCGTGTCCATCTTACATCTTTCAGTCTTCCAACATGTCCAGCCCATCTCCACCTTGATTCTTCTATTATTTTTATAATATCTACTATTCCTGTTCTTTCTCTCATAAATTCATTTCTAACTCTGTCTATTCTTGCAATTCCTAACATTCTTCTCTCAAACTCTCTTACCAATACCTATATTTTTTCACGTTGCCGTTTCATTTTTTCTTCAAATTGTCGTTACATCAGTTTTACATTTAGTCGTTATTAAAAATGTTGGTTTAAAACTTTGAAATTTTGCTGAAACACCATGACTTTCCGTCGGCCTAAATACCTGAAAATTCTTTTACCAAGTCCAGTTTCGATTACAAAGATACGTGAGTGTGAAGGAACCTTTACTCATATCCGAAATGTAAGATGATTTCGCAAAATTTTTATACTATAGTTATGAATCATTAAAAGCTTGTTCACACAAGGTTATGTCAAAAAACTCAATATGTCTTCGAAAACAGGACAGGTATTACAGTGGCACTTTGCACTGGAATGAGAGAGATCGTAGGTTTGAATTAAATTTGGAGCATTTGTCATTTGTTGTGAAAGTGTCTGTCGTATTTAAAAAAAAGAATCTTAGTTTTATCTGAAAATACGTCAGCCGTTCCTTTTGAGTTATGTGTTATTGTACTATATAGCGAATATTAGAGACTGTGCAGTTTTAGGAATAACAGAATGTCTCCCAAAACGAGCTATTTTCATGTGTACTGCTTTATATATCAGTAAGTAAACCAAAATTCTACACGCCGTTTTATCTTAAACACAATTTGAACACACGATTCTTTGAAGAGCACACTAAGTTTCTAAACGTATTGGGCATCGAATATGTTCTCACCGTTTAGGGTTGCCTGGAATGAAAGGTTCCAATTACGCTTCCAAAGTCTAGAACAGGATGGAGCTGCATGTCTGTGAGAGGATTTCGGGAAGTCGGCTGTAACTGCATAGCGATAAAAGCGAGACAAAGTTGAATCGTGTCGTCATATTGTATTAAACACAATATGAAGACACGATTCGTTGAAGATCGCATTATATGATACTAAATGGTACTAAAATTTCTGGTTTTGGTGAGCCGAGCACTATGATTTTATTAACACTAATAAATTACATAAATACTGCTCTTACCTTTAGTTTTTAAATTTTGTTAGTGGCCTTCTCGTAACAACGGTCGCACTATTTTCCAGTTCGAGCAATGGACTTTTTACCGATTCTTCACAAAACATATTTGGTGTCTCCCCTTGTGGTTGAGAGTATAAATTAGAAAGTTACGGAGCGTTTGAATTTTAAAATATGTTACCTTACATTGGAAAAGATGCATACTCTAGTATTATTCATAACACATGAAAATGAAATTGCGAAAGTTCGGCAATTTGTGGACACTGCACCAACAAAAATTGGAAAGGGAGTTAGATAAGGGGACACCATATCTCCCAAATTCTTAATGCCACATTGCAAAATGTCTTTCAATTATTGAAATACATTTACAATGGAAGGAAGGAAGCAACCGACATTAATAAATATTTTTAGGGGTTGTTAGGTTTGACAGTAACACGCTCGGCAGCGCATGTGGCGCAAGAAAGGAGGGGTCGTAGCGCTGTGCCTGGTCGGCTCTATAAGGTCATCCTGTTTCGCGTGCTTACCCTTATGACTTGTGCTGTTGTGTTGGCTGCATCCTTACAAATATTCTTCGAGGAAGAGTTTGGAAACAATAAAACAGTTGGAGAAGTTCAACATGGGCCGCATCTCTGTACTCCGGGAAGCGGGATGGTCGTATTGCGAGCTACACCGGTCGTGCGGATATCACAATAGCATGCTGTTGGCGGCAGTGGGTAGGACAAGGCACACAACAGCGATAAGAAGGGCCTCGGAGACCTAAACGAAACACGGCGAAAGAAAACCGACTGGTGGCCCTACATACGCGGAGTAACCCAACAAATACGATTGAGGATTTTCAGCAAGCTGTGGTTCCCTCCACGCATCATCCAATTGGTGTCAGAGCCACGTAGAATGGCAGCGGTTGAATTTTAGTGACGAGACCAACTTTTGTCTCTGAGGTAACGACCACCGAATCCGTGTCTGGAGGCACCGTGGTCAGCGTCAAGATGAACGGTTTGTTGTCGAGCGTCACACTTTCAGTAGGCCTAGTGTCATGGTGTGGGGTGCAGTTGCCTACGATGCCAGATCACATTTGGTGTTCGTTACAGGCACTTTGACAGCCCAACGTTACGTTAATGAGGTCCTGCAACGAGTGCCCTCCCCTTTTCTGAACTCTTATTTCGGTTCGATTTTTCAGAGACACAATGCTCTTCCTTATACTGTTCCGGTCCGGAGAGCTTGCGATCAAAGCACTGACGCTACGCCATGTCCAGCCGCATCGCCACGCCTAACGCCGATTGAAAACGTGTGGGATGCTATTGGACGTGCTATCCACACTGCACCTGTACCGCACATATTGCAGCAACTGCTTGAAAAGATTCAAGCTGTATGGGATGGCTTATCGCAAGACACCATACTGAGAGACACCACTTATTAGTGTGTAGCTCAATAAATATTAACCATTTCGGTCTCAATGTTTAACCATTTATTGTTCCTGGTAACATTTACCTTCTGCCCGAATAGCATTGCAATACGAAACGTACTTCTAGGTACAATTTACTTTACGTACTTCTAGGTGCTGTTTTTGGCGATGTGTGTACGTTACCTTACTGTGGAAAAGTTGCATATACTAGTATTATTGTTAACATCTATGAACATGCGAGTGCAAAGGTTCGTCTGTTTGAAGATACAGCACCAATAAAAATTGGAAAGGAAGTGAAGCAATGTTTCACCATATCTCCCAAATTCTTAATGCCACATTGGAAAATGGCTTTCAGTTATTGAAGTGGGAAAACAGAGCAATAAAGAATAATGGAGATTATATAACACACCTTCATTTTGCTGATTACGTAGATGTTTTTGCAACTACTCCTGTAGAGCTGCAGAGTACGATCCAGGAACTTGCTGTCAAGGGTAAAGAAGTGGGATTAAAAAATAACTTTTAAAAGGCAAAAGTGATGTACAAACTTTTACAAGAAACAAATATTTATCGATTGAAATGTGAAAAGTAAAGATAACCAATACCTAAATTTATCTTAAACAGCAAATATCAAGAGAACGACCCATTGATGAGGAAATTAATCTGTGTATAAATATTGGATGGTTACTTTCTGGAAGAAGCTGTACAATTTTTTAGTGCTTACGTATGGTGCAGAGACTTTGACCTTAACTGTAGAAGACATAAAAAGTTTGCAGACAAATGAAAGAAGAATGGAGTGGTGCATGGTTTGTTCAACCAGGAGAGATAGGGACAGGAACTGGTGGAACAGGAAAATGACAAGAATGAACGACATCTTGATCAGAGTAAAATCCCTGAAATGGCAAAGGGCTGGACATTTTGCCAGAAGGACGGACCACCGATGGACAACCGAAATTTTAGGCTGGATTCCAAGGGATAGGAAAAGACCCAGAAGAAAACTACATAGGAAATGAGTGGATGAAATTCAAAAGCATGTGGTAGTAACATAGTGGATACCGGAAAAAGGTGGATACCATTTTGTAAGATTCTTGGGCAGACGTTCTTGTAGCAGTTTATTCACAATTGATGCAAAGATGATGCTAATGTCATCAACAAAAGTACTTTTTGATACATGTTCAAAAATCATTATGATACATGTTAAAAAATCAGAAATTAATGAATCATTGTGATACATGTTTAGAAATCAGAAATTAATGAATCATTGTGATACATGTTCAAAAATCAGAAATTAATGAATCATTGTGATACATGTTCAAAAATCAGAAATTACCGGCGGATAATTGGAAAAATTTAGTATAATATATATACTTTAAGCTTCGGGTAAGAAACTTTGAAATATTAATTACAAATGTATTGAATTTAGTGCTTGTCTAACCGATGAGTGGTAACTGAAAGTAAAAATACAGAAATTTGTTTCTCGTGATTGGTTAGTAATTAGTTCATGCGATGTAACCTAAACACCGTCCCGTTGGCGCAGTGTTAATTAGTCCACTGCGCCAACGGGACGGCGTTTATGTTACATCGTTTGTCTTACGCTCTGGCTCTCTTCCTTCCCTGGAACCAGGGACCCTAAACTACGGATCGGCGATTGGTGCTCAAGGTGGTGGTAAAACCTTCAATCAAAAAGGGAAAAGATAATATCAAGATGTAAAATGACTTCTCGGATGCCAGTAATGCGCTCATGTTTGACACAAAGAATGGAGAGACGTGATTCTCCATGCAATATTACCTTTACCGTTTTCTTTGCCTGTTCTTTGTTCAAAGTAGTTTTTCCGAATAGATAAGAGCTGCCGCCAAGGGAAAGGAATGTGATTTACTTGCTGTTACCAAAAAGAAAAAAAAATGTGGATGATATGATTCCGTGGAAATAAATAAAGTCCGTTTCAGATCTAGGTTTAAAAAAACTGTCAGAGGAACATACACTGAAGAGCAATTGAATTAGAGACAGCTGGTGTTATGCAAATGTGGAGCCGTGGGCGGCCCTGTAAACTGAAACGACATGACGTATGCAGCGATCCGACAATATAAGGAGTGATGCGACGGTAATCAATAAGAGTCGGACGCAGTATGGGTAAGACCAAGGATCTAAGCGCATTTGATCGTGGGCCAATTTTCCGGGCCCGACGAATGGGTCACTCCATCTCGGAAGTCGTGCAGGCACTGGTATTTTCACGAGCCACTGTGTCACGAGTGTTCCGTGAGTACATCTAATCCGGTAAAACCATCCCTGCAAGGGCCAACTGCCGTGGACAACAGCGTGTGGATGAGCGGGGTCATCGTCGGCTAGCTCTCATTGTAACAGCGGATAGACGGGCCACAGTGCAGGAAATCACTCGGAAATTTAACGCTGGCGCACAAAAACGTGTAAGCAGCAACACCATCCAGAACCATCTCCTCGCTATGGGGTACAGAAGCCATCGTCCCACGAGGCTAAAGCTGCTGACCGCACATCACAGGGTGCAAAGATTAGCATGGGCACGGGAACATCGCCACTGGACCCTAGACATGTGGGAAAATGTTGCCTGGACTGATGAGTCGAGATTCACATTGGTACATGCGGATGGCAGGATACGAGTGCGGCGCAAACCACATGAAGCGATGGATCCTTCTTGCCAGCAGGGTACTCTTCAAGCTGGTGGGGCTGGCATTCTCGTCTGGGAACTCATTACTTGGACTGAAATGGGACTCCTGGTACGTGTGACATCGTCCCTCACAGGTCAACGTTACCGGGATATCCTGGACGACCATTTGTTCCCGTTTGTTCGTCCTCAACATCCTGCTGGGGACCTCAGTCCGCAGCAAGAAATTCCACCGTGCCATCGCTCCCGAATTGTATCCGAATGGTTGGATGAACACTCCACCGGCGTAACCGCGCTTCCTTGGCCAGCTAGGTCACCTGACCTTAATCCCATCGAGCACCTCTGGGACGCCATTGAGAGAGACGTTTTAGGCTCTGACCCCCTCCATCAAATCTCTGTGAACTGTGGGAGCTTGTCCAGGGGTCGTGGATCCGTATGGCATCCCAAAGCTTCCGGTGTCTTGTCGAGTCTATGCCGAGACGAATCCACGCCGTCATCTGGACGAAAGGTGGTGCTACACGTTACTAGACAGGTATCTGTAATTCAATTGCTCTTCAGTGTAGATGCCTTCTCTATCGTTTCGTAGTTGTGTTAAGACCATTCTAGTGACTTCTATGTTTTTCTAAAATTTCTCGATTGTCTGACAGGATGAAATGCGATTTTACAAATCCATTTTATGCTTAACAGTAAACATCTGGAAGTTTCAAACATCTTTTTGTTATCATTGTCTAAACTTAAGAAAATTGAATCTGGCAACGGAACAACTGTTTTTGCTCAAAACATAACAAAATGAAATCTGGCAACGGAACAATAACCTCGTAACACTTCCTTTTCAGAGGAGTAATTCGATAGCCCTAAAAATTTTGGTTTACGAGCTTGTTAATATGTCAGAAATGTTGAAAATATTTCCGTCTTTCCGTTAAAAAATTGGCAACATGGAAACTCAAACTCAAGAGAATAGGAAATCTGGCAATAGGAAATTGAGAATGAAGATTTTGAAGTAGCTTACGAGGAAGTATGAGGCCCATTTGTAATAGAGTGTTATAGAGTTGACGGCGTCTTGAGTCTATCTCCGTCTGCAGGTTGATCTTCCGCTTTTAAGACTTCTTGGCATCGGTACATCTTTTTCTTGTCTAATCATGGAATACTTCTCCAGCTCTGAAAACATCGAGAAATCAGTAGAATACGTAAGTTAATACGCTACTTTATTATATTTCCCTTGTTGATTAGTTTTTTCGAGCACTTTTTTATCCTCGATTAATTTAAAGAAAAACGTTTTGTGGCATAAAGGAAAATTAAAATAAGTCCAGGAGAGTTACAAAAGTATGAGTACACGACGATATAAAGAAACACTGTAAATTCTTTTCAATACTAAGTAGGTTTGTAAAAGAACCTTTATTATGGAAAGCGTGTTCCGAATTATAAATACCTTGATTTTTTTTTCTACCATACATTACCTCCTGTATTTCATGTATCTGACATCATGTTTTACGTCCTAGTTCTGTATATATACACCCTCAGCAGAGTTTATGTGTAGTTTAAATATCTGAGGGTAATCCTAATTTGAGATCGCTAGTATAAGGAGGTCAATTTTTTTGTACTCGCTTTAACTATGGACGCCAGCTTTAAAGCTTTTTGCACCACACAACACAGACCGGCTAATTAATAGTTAATTTAGTAATTTGTTTATGTGTTATGTTCCTTATTAGGGAAGAGATGAAATTCGCCTGAATTCTGTTTGACAAATGAAGTTGTAATAATATGAAATGTACACGTGTTTGAATAATCAGTAGTTTTGTAATTAAACTTTTATTGATGTGGTTACAGCTAAAGAAATTTCTCTTTTTTTTTTCAATTTAATTTCCTTTTTTTTTTCTTTCGCAGATGACAGCTGATGGGTCTAATGGGACAGAAGCAGATCGCTATGAAATACTAGTCGCCTGTCCCACATTCCGCTTTACGTGCTCGATCTGTTCCTTCAGTATTACTAGAAACTTTAATCTTAACATACATATGCTAATACATAGTTGAATAAAACATTCGAGTGTAAGCAATGCTCATCTAAATTTACTCGACACTCTGATATAAACCAACATGAAACACGATTTCAGAAATCCAAACAATTTCATGTTTACGTTGTACGTGGATGCAACAATGCTACTTTTCCAGATCCGTCGAATACTTCTTCAATAGAAGAAACGATTGATGACCTTCCTATTGACAGACCTTCTAACACTGCAAAGACTCCGTCGAATACTCTTCCGAAGGATTTCGTGCTTACTTAATACGTGGCAAATGGTAGGCTACAGACTTATAAAACCACTCCTCAAAATGTCGGCGAAGTGTCTTTCAGCATTTTTAAATAAAATTAAGAATTCGGCGGTGCAAAACATTCGTCAATGTTTAGTGCGACAACCATCTGTCAAATCAAATTTTTTCATAGAAGCCATGTTTAAGAAGCCAGAAAAATAAGATGCAGAAGACTTTGGATACTGCATATATAATCAAAAGACGACCAAAAAACCATTGCATCGCGCATCCATTATAGAATAAATTTATAATATAGTTGCTAAGAAATTGGATAATGAAAAGACAAAGACTGAACATAAATTCGTCGGGTGGTCTTTTTCTCATGTGTTATAGTTAGAACTCAGGACCAATCAATTTAGTCCTCTGCGGAGTAGGAAGAGAGTTAGACGGGTTTTCCCTGGATTCCTTCAGTTGATGTCTGCGACCAAAATGTGACAGTCTGTCTCGTCGAAAACGTGTAGTTAACGTTTGATTAAACTGGACTTTTAGGCTAGGAAATCAGCAATGATCTCCTTACCAGTCATGGGTCCTTCCATGGATGCTTGTCGGTTCTTCCTTTTGAGAATAACCGCTTGCAGACCTCAATCGATTCCACAGTTTTCATGAGTCTCGAGGCGAGTAGACTCTTTCTTTGACATGACTTCGAACATTTTGTTATATTAATTTCTTAAAAACCACGTCATTGGAGATATATGAATTTCAAAAATATCATTTAGTAAATGATATTGAAAGCATCAAATACTCAAAATACCAAGATAGAATATCTAGGACACCAAATTCTTACCCAGCACAAAAAAATAACTTTCTGTTTCACAAAAAGAATAATGAAAGATTGAGAATGCCAAGTTCTAAAATGTGTTGCATTTGAAACATATTTTTTTGTGATGATCAAATGTTTAGAGTTTGTCGTTTTTCGCGATATTATCTTTAAGAAAAGTCCTGTGTGAAACTTCGGACAGACGATTTGCAGCATTTCCGATGCTTAGTCAATTTTGACAGCATCCAAATTTTTGAATTCATTGTTTTCTCATTACAGTACCTCTCTTAAAGCTGTTTTTGCTTTGTTGTACAGTTCAGTCCAACATATTTGCAAAAAATCCTCAAAACTGTTGCCTGAACGAATGGCTGCGGGGATTCCCGATTCATGGTAATGGGTAATTGTAGGGGCAATTGTAGTTTTGAAAAAGTAAAGAAAAACATACGGTTATAAAATACGATAATTATGTGGTAAATTACTTCGCGCAACAAGAATTTAAATTTTAATCATGAAAATCTGTAAGTTCCCAGCAAAATATGTATTATCAATATGTTGATGAACAGGCATGAGGAAGGGGAACAATACGATTTTATTTGGAATATCGTATTCTTCCCCTTCCTCCGTTTTATATATTTCTTTTTATTTCAAAGTACAATACATTTCATGTCACCTGTGGCCTAAGTTAAGAATTAATATCAAAATAAAATAATATCAGAAAATACCGAAAAATGCCAAACAACTGAAAAATCTGTCTAACACACAGATGGCCCTCCTCGCGATCGGACATCGGTAGCAATTGTGGCAATTGCAGTTCCTCTGAATGAAGGCACGTTTGGATAAATATTAGAACACCTTTCTTGAAGAAAATCCTGCCAATTTCGCTAAACAATTATAATCTGTCGTGTGATTTTTCTGTTGCATCCATACAGCTGGTACGGCAAATGATACATTACGCCGATGTCCTTTCAGCCATTCTCAGAGATTAACAACACAATTTACACAACAAGAACGTGATGCAAACATTTTGTCTTGGTTACCAACCTTACTTGCGAAGTAAAATTCATAGGCTTGTTTTATCACTCGTGTGAGGAGCCTTCTGTTTTTTTTCGGTGCAAACTCAGAACTCACATAGCTAAAAAGGAAGGGAAAGTGAGCGCACTCTGGTATATCTTTCTCTTACAAACAAGTGATTTTAACTCATGTGGTGTGTGAATGGTGTGTGCTGATCTTACAGCACAATGACAGAGGTTATGCTGCGGTAGAGCATCCCTCAACGCCTGCGCAATATCGAAATTACTGTAACCATTGTTTTTTTCAGAAATGTTGAATGATAGAGCAAACGGGTTTCAGATTTAGAGTCAGCGGGTAAAGCTCTGTAAGAAACACCGACCTTCGTACAGGAAACGAAATGTGTGGTGAAAAAGTTAGTATTTTTGTTTAGCTTCAGAAAAAATGTATATATCTTTTCTTTTGTAGTGTCCTTTGGTTCAAGAGAGGAAACTGTCACCAGGATTAGTTTATCATATAAAGTTTTGCTATAGGACCAATCACTATGTTCGCTCAAGTCTTCCAGTTTTGACATATTTTCCGAAACTGAATTTTTTTCCAAACAGAGGGATATCCAAACTATCAGGAGTATTTACAGTTTTTGGTCGTACAATTTATTTGGGGAAAACACAAAATCCAACATTTGTGGTATAAAAGAGACCTTCCAATTTGCTGCCTTAATATAATTCATATAATAATTACAGTTAAATGTTTTGTGTAGTTCTGAGCCACACGTTTGGCAATCCAGTGGGAATATTAAACTCAGATGCCCAGACATCTCCCAATTCCGAAAATAGGACAAAGGGCAATTTTTTACATGATGATCAATTGATGAACACCTTTTATAGGTCTTCTGCTGGCCTTCGTACTGTATGAAATTAACAAACCCTATGACACACGTTGGGATATTTTTTCTACATTCATGGCAAGCACAAGATTACCATTAGGTAATCCTGTTAACTCTGGTATATCGCTGCTTGTATCATCTGCAATAGTTTATGGAACTACTTTTCTTAAAGTAGGAAAAAAATTTGATTTCCGTTTCACGAAATCAAAGGTGAATATCTTTTACGAGAGCACTGGAACTGAGTCAGCCATCGCTTCCAATCTCACGGTTGAATCATAATCCAGGGCCAATGTCCCTTGTTAATTTAGTCCTAAATGTCAGTTTGTGTTGTTAATGAGATTAATACTTGTTTTGTGGAAGATATTTCTTCTATTGCAGAAAAAGGCTTGTAACAGATTGTGCAATCTTCAGTTGCGGGATTTGTTTCCCGAATGTTCCACAACCGTATGGACCAAAAATTCCACTCTGAGTATGGAACTGTGAAAAGCATTAGCAGAAGCCATTTCAACACAGTAAAATATAATACACTATTATCTGAATCCAATCTTACAGCACCTCTACTAGATTATCTGCAGACTCCTCACAATACGTAGCAGTCGGCGTTTCTTGAAAAAATGTTTCTAAAAAAATACAGGAAGTTCTTGAATATATATATATATATATATATTTTTCTTAATTTTTTACTGGACTCAAAAATTAAACAGCAAAGAATATCGGCTAAATTCTTCATATTCCTAGCCCATTGGCAGGCAACATTTAGGAACAATATTAGTGAGTTCAAATAAAGAACAGTGCCCCTTTAACTAATTAAGAACTAACCTTAAAATTGTCTTAATTAACCAAGAGGTATAATGGCTTCATTTGAAGTGAACGTGAAAAATAGAGTACCTAGATTCGATTTCAGAAATTTCAAACACGTGCTGCGTACAGTAAATGTAAGGTCAACATTCTTTTAATTTTTTGTCTTCTTGTTGCACGATAAGTTGCATGATACAAGAGTTTCGAGGCGTCCACTTACATTTAAAAAATAAAAGACACATCAACATAAAATAATTTTGCAAAATTGGTAAAAATCAGTAAATACGAAATGTATTCACATATGTTTCACTAGACACAGAAGCGAAATACATCTTTGATATTTGAAAAGCACACGACTTTGAACACACTTCGTACCCCCGTTATCTGTGGAATTTAAGATGTTGAAGTCAACGCCTCATTTCGAGGTTATTGCAAAGCAAGTTGCTATCATAAAACAGTAATTGGCAAAATTCCATGCATTTGCAATATGATTGATGGAATGTTGAAACGTAATTTTAATCGGAAACCGAAACCATAGGCGATTTGATATATCAAAAAAAGGATTACATTTTTTGCTGAATAAGAATATTACATTTTACACACTTCATGCTCAAATTTTTACAATAGTAGAATTTAGGGAAAAGTATAAACTGAAACAAGTATTTGTGGTGTAGATGATTTCATTATTCTTTCAGTCCTGCCCAGCTCTGTGATAATTGCGGGTCCGCGCTGACGTGCTGCCATATTGCGGCTGCTGTGAAAGATTATGTACGTCAAATTTGGTAGTAATTTTGTTCGGAACTATTTTTGGCTTGCCTATAAAAGCAACTTTATGAATGTTAAAAATGTGTCCCTACACCGAAACATTTATTATGATTGAAAATGTTTTTTTGACAAAACAGATTATTTGATTACGGTAGTTTAACATCAAGGCATTACTTGCCAAGGAAGAATAGTGTAATAAATCCTTCGCTACCAATCCTTCGTTTGTCGCAGTAGAAGGCTATTATGAACTATGAGACTACTTCTCTGCAATACTGATATCAGGCGCTAACTGTCTCATTGGGCGTTGTATCATCAGCTTGTTTCGATTACTCGATGACCTCTTCGTAGGACAATCCATTGCCAAAAGTAATGAACCAGAATAATCACTGTATTGTGGGGAATATGATCGCTATATATCCACCTCCCAACAGTACGGGAACACAGCTCAGCCATCCCTGAAACGTGCTTCTTCAAAAAAATTGGGAAATCGTTGGGCGACCCTTTGAACATCTTCTTGAACTTGGTGACAATCCCTGTCATTCACACGACGAAATTTACGTAGCCTCATACCAATCGATTCCACAGAAATACTTCTTCCAATTCTATATCTTACAGTACATGGAAAAAGGTGTTTACAAAAAACTTATAGGCGGCCGAAACAAAGGACACGCTCGAGAATCACACTGGAAACGACAGCCAGTTAACTCGACGGGCCCTATCTACACAGGCATTCAAATGTTACAAAACGTATGTGGATTTTAAAAGCAATTGCTGCTACCATGTGACATGTTTAAAATATTTTTGTTTTCAAGTTTACGATAATAGTTTTCCAGATGGCAGTATTTATTTTAAAAGATTTTTAAAATGAGATCTTTCAGCTGAGTTAAATAAATATTCTTTTGGGATTCAAGAATTAAACAAACCATTTATTTGGCAATTTAATATGTGTTTATGAAAAATTACAATACCTATAAGGTGGCTTCACTTCAAGTACTTAACCACCCTTGTGACTATCTATTGATGTTTTTAATTGGTAGGGGTTTAAAGACCACCGTGGGTAACTGGATGGTATATAAACATTCGCCCTTTCGTTGTTTAGGGTCGCTCGTTCCAGGAAATGGAGAGAACCAGTGCTCTACGACAAACTCGATATCCATGCCTCACGAAATCCGAACGCGGACCTATTTCGGACGAAATGTTAAACGGCAGAGCTTAGACCACTGCGCTGCCAAAGAGGCATCGATAGATTTCCATAATCCTATAAAGCAACGGGCCATCCCCCCTTTCAGTACAGTTGGACCTACGGCGTCACATCTTTTCCTGTCTGTCAAAATTCGGTTGAATTGTGTACGGGACGACTAAATCTTTTAAGGGAACCACAAACGTAAAATAGGTGGAGTACAGCTGGCAAACAACTAGACATTATCCTCTGCAAGCATCACCAAAGTTGCTTAAAACGCACTTGTAAAAGCGAGTACGGCTTGTGAGAAATCTCAAACCTACAACTTAAGAAAGAATGTAAGCTGTCTTAAAATTGACACGCATAATCAACCGCCGTGAGAAGTTGTGATATTTGTTTAGCACTTGAGAAAACTAGCGGAAGGAAAACTATGTGTCAATAAAATCAGAAGGAAAAAAATGTGTATAAATTAAACGACAAAAGTTAACGATACCTTTCTCTCAGACCACCCACTGCTGAAACAGAGTACTCATGCACTCCCTAAACGCATACATCTCTCCGTTTCTTAAATGCGTGTCGACACAGTGGCTTGACAAAATCATGTGAGTACACGTTTCTTGAAAAAATAATATTTCCGGAATTACCTTATACATTTCAGAACGTCGTCTACCATGTCACGCATAGGAAACAGTAATGTATCTGGAAATATTTAGCAACCGGAAATCCTAGCAAGACTGTTTAATGGCGTTTCAGGAAACTTCTGCAATAGAACATCTATTTAAAAAAATTTACCTTATGATATGAATAGGAAAAAATACATTTATGGGATATTTTTGTACTCAGTTTAAGTTGTTCTTAATCTTGAGCAAAGCAAAGATAAATTGAAAGATTACTACCAAAAGAAAATGTTCTTTTTAAAGATAATTGTTTTCCATAACACACTAAAAGGTTATGGCCCTAAGGAGACCTGAGAATTTCCTCTACTATCCCCTAACACTCAAAGACGTGTGGTGGCTGCGGTTAAAACAAAAACACGCATATGTTCTCATGGTGAATTGGACCACAGGGGCAGGAGATTGCGATAAGGGTGGCCACCAGAAGCCAAAACAAATTCCTAGTAGTAAAAAAAGAGGATTAATTAGCAAAGGCAGTGGGAGCAACTATTAAATCAGCAGAAAACAAAGAAAAAATAAATTTTTGAATTTCCCAATGGAATGCAAACTCAAAATGTCAGTTTTCGGAAGCCATTTAATTACTCAACAATTCCCCTGAAATAATATTATCAACAAGATTCCTACAACATTTAACGACAACTGAAAATTCAAAATAAGATATAACAAGACAAAATCTTGAAATTAATCAATACCAAGCGTTTGAGATTTTCACTTCAAGAATCAATGCCTCTATTACTCTTCTGAGAAAAATCTACACCACGAACGTACGTCTTTAAATCCCGGTACTAATTAATTTATCAAACAAACTTAGACTAGCTAAAAAAAGCTTAGCGAAAGAAGGTACAGAAATGCACAGGAGGCCACAAGAAGTATTATTGTATTTTATTTTATAATTACTGAACTGTAAGGAAAGACAATTTTCACCGGATTTAATGAACTTTCTAAAATAAAATTGCAGACAGTTTTAAATAAATGTAAATATATTTCACCAGAGGTATTTATTGTGTATCACAGAATTAATGTTATTTTTTAATGCTGCAATATAAAATATTCGTATGTTTAATGTTTTTTATGATGTGAATGAAAATTCTTTTCTTTTGAATGAAAATTCTTTTCATTCATTAAGTAAACATATTTTTCCCTGGATACCTTGTAAAGCATTATTTTTCAGAATGAGATGCATACGTGAATGTCAGTTTTAACAGAAAATTACCGTTGTTGATACATTTATATGAATTCATCTTTCAACGGATTTAAAAATTGAATTGTTCTTTACAGAAAACGAACGCGCCTCTCTCGCATCCGTCTCCATAAACCAAGACAAAAAACTTTATGCAACTGATGCTAACTAGTTTTAACCCGGAAAATTGAACAATCTCTCTATTTATGCGGGTCAACGCAAACCAATGATTACACATATTTATGACGGCTTTCATGCAGTCGTGTATAAATGTAGCACACATATCACCAGTGCTTTAGAAATCTTCAGAGTACATATGTACACAATCTCTATGAAAATACATATATTTCTTCCGTTGTACATTGAACGCACACGATAAGGTCGTTATCGATGCGATGGAGCAGATTTTAACAAAGCTTCCAGTTCTCAATCTCTTCATAAATCTTAAAATTTGCATTTCCCTGGGAACCACTAATATCCCGCACCGCTCTTCATGCACTAGTCTTTTCTGACGGAAGTCGCAAGATGCTTCCAAAATGATGGAATTTTTCCTTTTTATGAATGCATTTCTAGGTGGAAAAAGTGGACAATATGGCGCCTTTGTACGGCTAACCACAATTTTAATTAGAGATTTTAGAAAAAACACATATACGCCGGTTTAGTTTATACATTTTGCCACCGCATATTTCCATATTACATCACATTCACCATGACAAGAAGAGACCACACACATCATTTGCAACAAATCAGGCGATCAACAAATTATGGTGATCGGTGGTCCCCAAACCACCGTGCAGCCCAGATGTGGTGTCTTCTGACTTCCGCCTGTTCGTTCCAGTGAAATACAAAATCCGGGGACAACGATTTGATGACACAGACGAGGAGAATGTGGTTCAGAAGTGGGTACAACAGTCCACACCTAAATATTTTCAAAGAGGATTCAAGAGTTGGGTTTAACGATGGCGCAAATGTATCGCTTGTGATGGAGACTATGTTTTGTGGTACCTTTGTACAGAAAAAGGGTTTCTCTATCAACATATGCAATTTGAACGACCTCTGCCCTATATTTTTATTTTACATTCTTCCTTGAAAGAACATGAAATAACATGTGCAATTTTAACGACCTCGTACATTTTTATCGTATCCTACATAATGATACGACGTGCATTATGTATGCCTGTTATAAGGGATTCACAGTGTTACGAAACTTTCTTATGTTCCATCGTTTTGATAACTGTACATGATGTGTTGGATAAATAAACTTATCTTCAGTTAAATATAAACAGTATTATTAGCTGATCACAGTTATACATTACGGTTATGCTCTCCAATTACATTCATAGAAGTATGATTTAAGATCAAATGAATGCAAAAGTGCGCACTATACAGGAAATAATATTTTTTCTGAATACTTTGTCATAAAGAAAATAGGAAAAATATTCATTAAAAATTCGTAGTTGAGAGAGCATAAATAGGAATACTGAGGCACGGTGAATTGTGACATACAGTAGGTCGGTCGGGTATTAGAATTATAAAGCTATGCTACAAATTCCTTTACATTAAGCCTTAATCTGCTCAGACATAGGAGAGAAATTTTTCGGAGAGGAACTCGACTATTATTAGGGTACCTTTTAATTGTATTGTAGTACTAAGTAGTTTTCTTGTATATATTTAAGAACATCGCACATGTATATATGCACAGTGAAAATGTAAATCAAGTGAAATAAAATTTGCATTGTTGTTTTGGCAGGTTTCGTACTTCAAATAAAATTATTTCGTTCATTGAGAGCTTTCGCCACTCGAAAACTTTGTTGAGGGATTTCTCCCATTTGCAGAAAAACGATTATTCATATTCAATTCATAAACAAATGATTAGCTGTTTTCATGAACCAAATATAAAATTATACAGAAACAAATTGAAACCTTTTAACGAGGTCTGGTTTGCAAGGATATACGTAAACTGAGAAATATGTATGTTATAGGTCTGGAGACTGACCAATCAGATCATAAATTCATATGCGACACCTTTCTGCGTATTTTAAGCCTAGTGAAGGCGTATTATGAAACTGTTTTTAAAAGAAAATGACAAGAAATGTAAGTGTACTTTTTTATTACTGTAAATTATTTCTTGAATGATAAAGCGGAAAGCTATCTATTAATGTCTGTAAGGGATCGCATATATTTAATTGGCGTTAAACTATTGCACTGCTATCTAAATATTGCGAAACAATAGCCACTGTGCAGATATTCCAAAGAATTAAGGAATACACAACCACTTATATATACTACACCATTTACGTATTTTCGTATAACACACGACCCATGTGAGTCAAAAATCTGCTTTAATGGCATAAATACAAACACTCAATATATTTGCCAAATTTTCGCGCACCACTGTAGCCTTCGTCTAGGATTAAAATAATCAGAGCCTTTGCACGGTATTAGACACCACTGAAACATTTCAAACAAATCGTTCGTCTGCGTTCGAATGCTATGAAGATTATGAGGAGACGAAATCGCCTTGAGCAGTACGAAAGCCCAGGATATGTATTTACTGTTTGTATTTTTGAGTCGTGTGTTATTCCGAAGAAAGTAACATTTCCGAATTATATCTACCGGATGACTGGAAAGCCCGTTTAAATTTCAGAACTTCATAATAAAAAACAAAGTGTGTGTATTGCATAGCGGTTTGCTCGATAAACATCAGACAGAAGAGTCTGTCGGGCAACGGAAAAATGTTTAGCTGAAATATACACCGGCAGAAGCCGATAAAGCTAAAACTTTCACAAATAGAATAAAATTCAAATTTAGAAGATGACAATCCGATTTTTGGCGTAAATGTGACAAGGATGGTAAATCAGATAATATCAGAAAACTTGAAAATTTTCGTCGTCGTGGAGCGGGACTCGAACCCGCGTCTCCCATAAAACGCCTACGTATGCTAACCGCTACACCACCCAGAACGACCAAGGTTCAAGTTTCCGATCAATTTGAACTTAACCATCACAGGATTCGCTAGTCGAAGCAACCGGCATTCATGTTTAGCGAATCTGGAGGTTAATAATCCTAACCCCTGATTGCCCGGAGAAGAAGATAAATCATGAAAGAAATACGGGATTACGCCATATAATACAAATTTAGAAGATGAAAATCCGATTTTTGGCGTAAATGTGACATTCAAATTGATCGGAAACTTATAACTTGGTCGTTCTGGGTGGTGTAGTGGTTAGCATACCTAGGCGTTTTCTGAGAGACGCGGATTAGAGTCCCACTCCAGGACGATAAAAGTTTTCGGATATTATCTGACTTACCATCCTTGTCACATTTACGCCAAAAATCAGATTGTCATCTTCTAAATTTGTATTATATGGCGTAATACAGTATTTCTTTCATGATTTTTCACAATAAAATTCCCTGAAAATACATACCTTACATTAATTTTATAACACTATCAGACCATTAATTGTTCCCCATGACATCCACGAGAAGGTATTAAAGCATTCAAGATTGAGACAACTCCAGTAGCCGCCGAATATAACATGTACGGGTGAATGAAATAAACTTTTTGATGCATGGCGTCATTCAGTTGTGACTGTGTGGAATTTCTTTTCTGGTTCACCTTAGACTTTTAATAATATACAACCCGAAATCCACGGGTGTTAGATCTGGAGACTGAGGTAGCCAAGGTATGGTACAATGTTTTCTGATTAGTTATTCAGTATCAAATATGGTAGCAAAAATTTCCTTTACAGGAGGTGCGAAGTAATTTGAAGCAATGTCTTTCATAAACGCAATGTCTTTCATAATGGCATCACTTTTTCACGTGGTATTTACATGTAGCGACTGCCGTTTATTGAGCTAGTTTTCCTGACGTTCCTGGGACAGTCTTCCCCCCAAAAAATGGCCTACGTATGTCGGATGCAATAAACCCACACCACTCCGTTACTCGTGGTGGCTGCTGTGGTACCTTTTTGTATGCATGTTGATTATTCTTTAATTATACGTATTGACAGACCCACGCAACGAAAATGGAATTTATGTATCTTCAACACATTTTTCTATCAGTGGTTTCCCCAGTGATGTATGCCGGAGGCTATTTGGGTATGTCCTAGAGCTGTGCTGTTATGCTAGTAACAGCTGGTATAAAGTTTGAAGATTGTATGGGAATAGGTTTAACATACAATAAAAGATGTTATTTATCAATTCTCTCAGTACGCACAAATGTATTCCTGCGTCACGAGTACTGTTTGTTCCACTTTTTCGTTTGAGATGTCAGTTCGTCCATTTAGGATGTCACAGCAGAACGATAGTACGTCAAACCTGGTCTCTCCCGCCGGAAGAGATCCGGTAAACTTTCGTTTACCACAGATCGTCTGGGCAGATACTGTGAACTGACACAGGTGATGGGATCTTGGACTTTTAGTTCTTCCGATGTTCCTAACTTCAGCAAGGATTCTATTTACGATTCTATGATACACATGTTTACATTAAAATCTTCACTAACAAGGCTTTACTCGGCAAATTTGACACTATAGCAATTCTCCTCTTGAACACCGTTTTCAATAACGAAAGCGATAAGACATTTAATACAAGACTGATAGCTACAATTTAAAACTAAGTGATTTCATAATAATCACCTTTGAATATCTTTCATTATATAAATGCACTTAAAACGACCACTGATGTCGCATATTCGAACGAAATGTATTTCTACTGTCACTGTTTGTTGATAATGTTGGAGGAACCCGGACTGCAATAAATGTATTTGTTTTCCGTTAAAAAGTTTTATAATTTAAATGGACTCTTGGGCCGGCAGACAGGACTATCTTTCAGTTTATCTACTTTCAATTTCACTTTAATACATTTGATTTAGTGCGTACTTGAAAAAAATTTAAAACACGCCGAAGAAGTATTTCCTTGGTAAGAACAATACCCGAAGAACTTTTAAAAGGTGCAACTAAACAAAGCTGAAGAAGCAAGCATAAACTATAACTCACGGTCGTTACATCTTATTATTGTTCTGTTATTTGATATAGGCTTAAATCCACTTCATTTCAGTGAGAAAATGAAAACGTTTCGGCCTTATTCCCTGAGATTCAGAAGAAGGCTGTGTTGGTGTATACCTTACACATGTATTGTATAAAAATAGTCATTGTGCTGATAAAGCAAGAATATCAACTCAAAAATTTCTAATTTCTGGTTCATTCACGTACTTTGTAGAATGAAATGCTGATCATGGAACTGCAAATGTTCTTTTTGGAAAAGAACTCGAGATTTTAAATCGCAGAAGGATACGTGGAATAATTCTGTGGTAATTTCCCTGTGTTACCTAATCGTTTTTGCTTATTGTAAATATAAGACGTGAAACGTTATCTATTGTGTTCACATCTAGCTGTGTGAACACAATTGATAACGTTAAAGGAGACAGGAAATTTGTTACGAATGTAAATATTGCCAAAGGTTTAATTCAAGGTATTTACATATTGAGAAACCCACGATTGACTGATTTCGCTTATAAACTGCAATTCAGTAAGATTAATTGCATATTTATCGTCATCAGCTGAAATCATTTTCAATTCGGACCGATCTCAAATTTCGATTATCTGCGAAACAAGATCTTTTTTTCCTTGGAATTGTTTTCAGAGAAATAATAACTTTTGAAGATATACAGCGTTCTAATTGCAACACCGGATCATTCTTAATAATCTGCATGCCGAAAGAAATGTTTGGAGTTTGTAACACACTGATACCTTCCATACTGTGCAATACGTCGTGGCAATCCATTGGGAAGACAATAAAATCCGCGTTCTCAAAAATAAATTAGGAAAAGGCATATGAAGAATCACTTTCCATGTTGTTCGTTACTGTAGATGCAACGACAATGGATCTGTTAATGTTCCATCCGTTAAAAATAACCTAATCAATAGTATGTTCTCTGAATCAAAATACTGATGATATGACATTAGCGAGAGATTTCAGTTCTTTGCTCAATCGTCTCGGTGAGTAATATGAACATTTACAATAATGAAACGTATACAGCGTAATAAATCCGTTTACTTTTGTGGTGTGGTCAGCACAAAGATTCGCTAGTTTCGCACTCCACTGGGAGGCTTCTTCAAAGCAATGGTAGACATAAAATGCATTTTTATATCTACCATAGTACCCCATACCATGATTCCACATCGCCAGGCAACATGGAGTCATGGTGTGGTGTGCTATCAGCACCAACAGCTGCTGACCGGTGGTACGCATTACGGACACATTGACTGTAATGCGTATCCGCGGTGAGCGGCTGGTACGCATTAAAGTCAATGTGATGAGGTGCAGGGCATGCCAAATATCCTTTAAACAGGATAACGCCCGCCGCATACCGCTGGGATGAGCCTGAAAGCTTTACACGGTGCGCAGATGCTTCTGTGGTTAGCACGGTCCCCCGACCTCTCTTCCATCGAGCATCTGTGGGACACGATTGGACGTCGGTGGAGTGTTCTCCCATCCCCGCAAAATTAAGATGAAATGTGGACCTGGATCAACACCACATGGTGCTATGAAAATCTAGTTTCTGTTTCGATCAGACAATTTCAATATTATGTGAAACTTATACTGTTCTGTAGAATGTTTAGGTGCGCAAAAAGGTGCGCAGAGGAATTTTTCTAACATAGATTTTCAGAGTGTGTCAAAATATTGCTAGATAATAACTTTAAGGCACTTTTCATAATCCCCAACCCATTTCTTTTACCATAAGAATTCAATTAAATCCCAATCGCTAAGCAGTTAAACGTAAAGAACAATTGGTAGTTAAATAATATTCTTCTGCTTCTACACTTAGAAAATTAGCAAAATAACTCTATGTGGATATCAAGCATTACATATATTTTGGCTTATTAACTTTGACATAACCCTTCCTTTTAATTTTAGCTGCATGATCTAAAACATCTTTATGGCAAATGCAAACAAATGTTTGATTATAACTGTACACATGATATGTTATTAATATGCGTTTCTTTAATTTCCTAGCAGATATGCTAAAGGGAATTGCTTAGCTGATGCCATCATAAGGGATCGTAAAGAATGTTTACCTTTTTAGTATTAGAAATGCACTTCGTGCAGTCGACGCTAATCTACGTAGGTGGTTTCAGTTTCCACCTAATTTCGGAAGTACCTAGTAAAGACCTTGGATGTTGTGAGATTAATATCGGCATATAAATTTATTTTCCAGACCTCTCTCAATGTAGCTTAGAGGACGTGCGAATAAATGGTGACAAAATGTTAGGAAAAAATACTAGAGGAATACGTATTTAAGAAAATATACACTAAATTTTCGGTTTAGAAATTCTGCACAGCGTAAATTAATAGCGCAAATACTCTTTCGAGGGCATGCATGCTCTATGGGTTTAGATCTAGTAATCTCGGTGACCACTCCATTCTGTGAATATCCACACTGTTCAGGTATTCATCGACTATCCGACACCTTTGGAATCTGCATTATGATCCATAAAAAGTAGCAGGTAGCCGAATACTCCCTGAACATCCTACATTCAGTTGTAGGATGTCATCCATGTTGGGTGCAGCAATCTTGGTGCCTTCTGAAAACGAAGGGGGTGAGGTGCGTCCATTCAAATTAATCGTAGAACAAACCAGGAATTCATCACCATAGTGTGCAATCTCTGAAGCGCTTGAGCAAAGATTTCGAGTTCGTGCCTTTCGCCAAATGATAACACGTCGAGAATTCATGTTTCAGACGTACCGTGTATCGTCAATGAACACAGGAACATTGTCCCGGAGTTCAGGGATGATGTTGTTGGTCCCGATTTGGGCCGAAACCCTTCTGTGCAATGTGGCGAGTGGGATACACAATTGGATTTCATGTATACATAGGCTTCTCATGGAGTGTTTTGTAAACTGTTTCCTCAATATCGCAATTTCCGTAGCAGAGCAGAATTGTTTGGCTACCAACTTCTTATAGCGGCGAGTTATCAGATACAAAATACCGGCCGTCTAGACTTATTGATAACATTGAGGATCTCAGGAACTTCTGGTACGAGACAACAGAATGGGTACTGTGTTGCAACCCTCGGGTAAATTCAATGCAGATGACGAGAGTGATGTGTTTCAACACTCGTATAGTGCCCATGCTAATCTAGGATAACCGTCCGAAGGCCTACGATGGCCAAGAAACATCAAAATATGTCCTCGAATGATTGAAAAAAGGTAGTGTGGTTTGATTAATTTCGCTTTCTCTTGCATCTAGTGATCAAACGAGTCGTGTACGTCGTTTTCGTGGGGACGGGTAGACACAAAGTTACACTGTGGGACGTAAGCATGTCAATGGAAGAAAGGCAAAGTTCTACAGCGAAATTCTGTTTCCAGTCATTCATGTGCACAAAGCTAAGACATCTACATGTACTGAAAAAACATTTTACACCAGGTATATCCTTACATGTCAATGGCATTCGTCTGTAATAGTGCCTTCTTTCAGTCGTGTAATTAGCCATGCCACGTTCTCTGTAAAGTTCCTCAGATATCAATCCTGTCGAACATCAGTTGTTTGTAATGGAACTGCAGATCCGATATGCGGTGTCTAAAACACGTAGCTTAAAATATTTAAATTTTCCGTTGGTAGCTTGCTGGTGTAAGATACCACAAGCGTTCTTTAGAAATGCTTTTGTGCTGGGTAAAAGATGTTTTGGCGACACATGAATGACCAACATAATATTAGTACAGTCATTTAGATTAAACATTACTGTATGGCTGCATAATAAAACTTCCGCTTGCTTCACTTGCGTGTTTCGTTTAGAAAATGACTGAATCCTCAACTTGTTGACTGCTGTAGCTTTTCAAGATCATGTGTTCTATAGATAATGAGCCCTTTCTTTCAGAGTCAATGATACCCCGTGATCCCTTTCGCTTATGAGTCGAAAGAATGATATGAACTTACATTTCGCATTGCGGACACACAAATTTTTGGTCAGATAATTTGAGAAAATGGAATTCCGTGTTATCAAACAAAACGGCGGTAGGATGACGGGAATTAATTTAAAGGAAATGACACAGCTTTTTTGGAAGCGCATATATTTCGAAAGTAAATCTGTATTATTGGATGGATACAATTATGGAATAAAATAACAGAAAAGACTGATTTTGAGTCATGTTCACTGATAGATTTTCGTAATCTACAGATTTTTTCCTGTTCAAACACCACCTAATGATCAGCATTATTTTATAAAGCTGATCATCGGTAATATCACGGACATACTCTGTCTATGAATGTCTGCATTCTTCCAGTATTCATCATCTAATTGATCCAATGAACAAGATTCACCTCACAATTGGTATTATAACGAAGTGAATTTCTCCGTCATTTTTATCCGCCAGGATTCGAACCCGGGTCCATTCATTCCGGAATAAGTTGCTCTACCAATTGAGCTACGCGGACATTTATTCTGATTCCTATCTGCCTTTATGTCGTGTGCGTCCTTCTGGCAGGTACGTCACATCTCCTGGTACGTTACATCATCTCCCCCTTATTTTTTTTTCTTATTTTTTTTTTCGAAGTGCTGGAGAAGAGATTCTCTTATTTTTCCTATCTCGCGGTGTGGAAATAACATCACACCAATGCGAAATTTTGAACGGCCAAGTCATCCGGAAAGTTCGGGCGCCATTATAACGAAGTGAATTTCTCCGTCATTTTTATCCGCGCCAGGATTCGAACCCGGGTCCACTCATTCCGGAATAAGTTGCTCTACCAATTGAGCTACGCGGACATTTATTCTGATTCCTATCTGCCTTTATGTCGTGTGCGTCCTTCTGGCAGGTACGTCACATCTCCTGGTACGTTACAGTATGAAGAGAAAAGGCTGACCGAAACTAAAATTATTCAGCACCTTCCTGCAACCTGTTATTTTTTAAATTCGTACTGGTCGTTATGAAATGTTTTTCCCTAGATAAGTATTTAGTCTGTTATACAAGGATTTCACTTAGTTTTGTTAAAACGCAGAATATCAGGAAAAGGTCTAAAGCACGTTCTCTGTATCAATGATACTTTTTTGAGTATAGCATTTATTTCTCGTACTTTGGGAACACCTGGGTGTAGTTGATTAAAAGTGTAAGTATATAAGTCTTGGGTTTCATGAAGACAAGTGGGACAGATCCAGATGTATCGACATTAAAAGGCAAATGCCATGAATATTTACACCAACATTAGCTTTAATGATGAACATTGTTTTATAAAGCTTTTCATCAGTAATATTGTATAAGAAAGCGAATCAGGATTGTACTGGTTTGAATTTTCATTCGGTTGTTTAACATTTGTTTAAGGAGTGTTGGTGATATTTGATATACAAGTAGATTTTTTTTTGATTGGAGGTTTAACGACCACCGTGAGCAACTCAATGGGCAATAAGCAGTCGCCCGTCCCTAATTTAGGGTCACTGGTTCCAAGGAAGGGAGAGTGCCAGTGCCGTAAGACAAACACAACATCCATGTCTCACCGGGATTCGAACCCGGACCCCGTTCGGACGAATGATCACAGGCCATCGCTTAGACCACTGCGCCACCGGGGCGGCACAAGTAGATATAAGTGTTCCTTCGTATTGAGATTCTTTCCAATACTACATTACATTTCTAAAGTGGTGCATATTTCAAGCAAAAACAAAACTGGTATACTGATTTCTACTAATATTTTTTAGGTCTGGTCTACTGATTTCAAGTAGATGTCTCTGGCAATACTGCCTGTAGCTCACCTGATTTCAGCTCTGAGAGCATGTCACTTTTTTTGCTCCATTCTTGTGGTATACATATTCCTTTACCGTTTGTCCAGTTAAGGATCTTGGAAACTGGACAAACGATCTAGGATTAAGAATACAAAAAAATAGAAAAGTAAACTGCTTTAAGACAATATATATGACTACTGTTTTAATTATAAGTTTGAAATAATTTGCCATTCGTGTATTTTCTTGGTTTGGAAAGAAAATATTAATCGATAAGTTTACAGTATGTACCTCGGAATATTTGTTACATATTTATTAATTTCAGGAAAAGAATTTGCGCATCACGTCTTCTTTTAGAAAAAATTATCAACGTTTTTTCACAATTAAATGTTTTCTTAACATGGACTATAGTTTCGCAGAGCGTCTGGCTCGGCATCATCAGGACGAATGGAGCGTAAACATTCAAAGCATTGTGACATCATCAGAGTTCTGACGGTCACGGTTTTTGGTGAGTTGTTTCCACGCGCTTGAAAGAAATGGCGTAGACGTCATGTCATTGACAAGCGTCATGTCATTGACAAGTCGTGAAGAATTCCGGTATATGTGGAAAGCTTCTAATATATTAAGCTTGTTAGTCGAATCAGGTTTATCAATAAGAATAGCGTTTCCAAACAAAAATTTATGGTTATTTTCGTGACAATGTTGGGCTATTGATGACTTCTTCAGTTCGCAGTTCCGTACGTAAGTCTTGTGTTCCTTCACACGGAAACTTAAAGCCCTGCGGGTCTGTCCTATATATGAAAGTCCACATTCACAAGGTATCTGATAAATTCCCCAGGAATTTATATTTTGGACGTAGTCTTTTGATCCGTAAAAATTCATCTTGTTTATGGGTTTGAAAATCACTTTGAAATGAAAAGTTTTGAGAATTTTTGAAATTCTGAAGCAAATCTGAGGAGCAAATGGGATAACCGCCCAATTCGTTCGTACTGGGAGGTCTACTGGCGTGAGCGAGCAGACGGGCTTCGGTTTCCTAAATTTTTGGACCGCTTTTTCTATCACGGAAGGGCAACTACAGTACACAGAGGATATTGCCCTTCCGTGATAGAAAAAGCGGTCCAAAAATTTAGGAAACCGAAGCCCGTCTGCTCGCTCACGCCAGTAGACCTCCCAGTACGAACGAATTGGGCGGTTATCCCATTTGCTCCTCAGATTTGCTTCAGAATTTCAAAAATTCTCAAAAGTTTTCATTTCAAAGTGATTTTCAAACCCATAAACAAGATGAATTTTTACGGATCAAAAGACTACGTCCAAGACATAAATTCCCGGGGAATTTATCAGATACCTTGTGAATGTGGACTTTCATATATAGGACAGACCCGCAGGGCTTTAAGTTTCCGTGTGAAGGAACACAAGACTTACGTACGGAACTGTGAACTGAAAAAGTCATCAATAGCCCAACATTGTCACGAAAATAACCATAAATTTTTGTTTGGAAACGCTAGTCTTATTGATAAACCTGATTCGACTAACAAGCTTAATATATTAGAAGCTTTCCACATATACCGGAATTCTTCACGACTTGTCAATGACATGACGTCTACGCTATTTCTTTCAAGCGCGTGGAAACAACTCAACAAAAACCGTGACCGTCAGAACTCTGATGATGTCACAATGCTTTGAATGTTTACGCTCCATTCGTCCTGATGATGCCAAGCCAGACGCTCTGCGAAACTATAGTCGATGTTAAGAAAACATTTAATTGTGAAAAAACGTTGATAATTTATTCTAAATGAACATCACAAGTGTGTAGTCTTGAATTATATCGTGTCTTCTTATCATGTTCGAAAGCTTTAGCTCCAACTCTAATAAAAGAAGTACAACCCTAGAGAATCTCAAAAATGGCGTTCGACATGGTTGTTTTTGAACATTACACACATGAGAGCAATAAAAATGACTATTTTTATGAGAGTTATCATTTTTACCATGTATTCCTCAAAAATTCATTTTTGTCTCCACTTACACATAATTTCACGGACTCAAAGATTCAATGTGAAAACTTGCTGTCATATAATTTCTAGCATTCGTAACCTACAGATTCAACACTCGAATAATAAGTTCATATTTCTGCTTATACCACACTTGACACAGTGTATACGAGTCCAGAAACACCACAAAAAACTAAAAATCTTAGTGAGGTGCTTATCACGATGAAAAAAAAATCACCTTCCGTCATCGATAGAATTTATAGTTTTCTCTTTAGTCAAAGTTTTCCGTTTAACCAAGTTTTTTTGTTATTTCGATATCATTTGTTTTGATGTAACGAAATGCTTTTTTGTCGTGCGCAAATGACTGCGTTACGATTTCTGCCCATACTTCTGAATGTGATACTTTTTTAAGCCCGGTTCTGTTGCTAGGTACAGTAAGGCTGCATTTATATTTACTTTGGTATACGCACTGCTGTTATTACGATTAAGAATAACCATGTTGTATTACATACTATAAGCTACGGTTTAGATTGGGAATACTATACACTTAAAATACTGCAAACTTCACTCGATTGTAGGAAGATAAGGCATGGGAGCTTTTTGCGTTTGTATAACTATGAGTACATTATCTCGTACAGTTTTCCTCGTCGGATGACCAGACACTTCTCCGCGTTTGTGCATGATCTTGTTCATACCACTGCTTCCTAAGCAGTCTTACTGTTTGAAAACTATGGTCAAGCTGTGAGCGATTCGTCCAGGCAACCAGCCTGCATTCCGTAGTTCCATGATGCGGGTGTTTTGAAATGGGGTCAGCAGTTCGTACACTTTTGTAATCTGTCGATTTAATTATTTCTGTAAGGAATATGCTGCATTTTAAGTGAATGCGACCGATAACGCTGCAAGAATATTCACAACGACCGTTTTACTGGTATAATCTAAACCACAGTGTGCGCGATTAGAAAGCACTCTGGATCCGACATTAACCTTCGTTGGCGGTGAAATTGTAGTCTTTCGATATCTGGCGAATAAATACCTTCGCATCCGATTCCATGGTTTGCTAATGATTACAACGGAATTTTTCAATTTTTATTTCTATGAGTCCATATTTTCGTTTGCAAAGTAATGCTATTAATGAGAGAGAGTGAAACATAATTGCAAGACAGGACTTGCAATAATCATCACAAATTTTATTCCATTGGAAGGTAAGTTACCTTAACCTGAATGTTAGCCGAGTTATATGGTATCTATGTATACAAAATTTCCCTAAAATATAACAGTGTGTACTTTGAAAATTTCACTGGATTGCGCATGAGCACAAATCAGTGAACGTTTGCTCCACATGAGGTGTAAATTTCGCAGCCATGCGAAAGCTTTGAACGCTCCTTAATGAAAGAGTTTCAAAGCAGCTTCTAATTCAATAATTTGGAGTCAGCTACAATTAAAATCATTTTTGTTAAAGACCACTGAGGGCAACTTTATGCTATGAACCAAATAAATTCAAATTGTAATAAAAATAATAAAATGTTTGCATTTTTCATGAAATCGATTAACCATAATGAACGTGAGTGTTGGAATCTTACAGAAAATTTACTAATAAAAAGTCGTGAATATTTAACCTTGTGTAATTCTGAACCTTAATATTCAAGATATATTCATCGATGGAGGGAACTTGCCGAGAAGTGAAAATTCTTAATTTCCGCTGTATTTGAATTGCAACTGTTGCATCAGGTTTAAAGTTGTTATGAAAACATTTTTGGTTTGACGTATTATACACAGACCTTTTTCAAATTATTAGATTTTTTTTGCGTGTAATCGAAAAACATCGGCATTCTTATGCATGTAAAATTTCATTTATTATTCCGCCAAACCACCTTTCAAAATTAATCTGTATCCATTTTAGATAAGACCAGTGGAATAAATCATATTGAAATTGCGGCAACGAAAGTGGAAAACGGCATCCATTTTTTCCCGTTTCGGATTTTCTTCTTTATGAGCATATATTTAGAGTATGCTCATATAAGACACGAAAACAATTTGCGAATGTTCATAGAAGGATTATTACTTTCAGCACTTAATTTTATCTGCTTACGAATTATTTTAAAGGGGCTTTTTAAATCACGTTTATATTTTCTCTGTTCCTCTCCTTTGTCTTCAGTAGCAAACCTAATCAATGCAATATATCCTTTGTATCAGGATTTACCGGTATATTCGCCTCGAAAAATAATAGAATAGAGTATTTCATACATCCGTTATGTAAACAATTCCGGCGCCCCATTACGCATCGTTTCGAAATGATTCCAGATGGACAGCAGCGCCTGTTTCGCTGTTGTCTTTGTAATCGCTGTTGATGGTTGCTCGTGTGAGGCTTGCGGGAATGAAGAGTGTTTTTGGTAGAGGTGGGGGTACTATCTATGGAACTACCGAACGTGTCGATAGTTTTGTCCAACTAAGTACATCGATAGTGCATCTATGGTTTTTCTCAACTATCGACAGTTTTATGTTTCCAGTGCTGTAAGTGTTATAATGAATATAGCTTTTACTACTAAGCTAATTATAATGAATTCAGCTTCTTCTAAGCTAAAGCTTCTTCTAATGCTTGTTGTTTGTTAATTATATCATGAATAAACTTTCCTGCTAGTAGTGTAGTAATAATAATGAAGAAGCTTTTAACTGCTAGTAATGTTGTAGTAGTAATTAAGATGAATAAAGTCTTATGCTGGTTGTTAATAATAATCAAATAATGAAATAAACCTAACAGCCAGACAGAGATCTGACAAAACTATGAACTGAGAAAAACGTACTTACAACAAATTCTTTATTAGTGAAACTTCTGGCTCTCACATAAACGAAGATCTCTTTATACAACAACAGCTTTCTGACACATAAACCACAGCTCACTTCGTACAACAACAGCTCACTTTTACAACAACAGCTCTCCCTACGCACATCAACAAAAAGCTCTCTCTACGCACATCAACAAAACGCTCTCTTCCACATAAACAAACGCTCTCCTTGTACAACAACAGCTCTGCCTACGTATCGTTGAACGCGCCTATTTATACTGGCTACCACCACGTCCTGACTTACACTCATTGCCAGATCTCATTCAGCGGGAGAAATAACATCTCGTTCAGTAAGAAGATAATTTACATAGTAAAATAAAATAACCAGAGATAGTAAAAAATCAAAAGGAAAGTGAATCGAGAGTATACGTTACATCATCTCTCCCTTAATTTTTTTTTTTCGAAAAACCTATCAATTTTGGAGTGTAAGTCGTACACTTCGTTGATTGACGTTTATCGACCTCTTTTGTGTTTTGTTGTTTTGGTGGCAGCAGTATGTACAATCTCAAACTTGGCATGACAAAATCAAGAAATCTGTATTCGTCTGTGAAACACTTTATATACTTGAACAAAACAAACCTGCATCGGCATACCTTCCTTTTATTCTGCCTAGCAGGAATCACTTTTTTAATTTCAAATTACGTTCTCATTATTCGTTGAATACACACCAACTGTATTAGCAGCGAAGATTGCCTGGAGCTTCCTAACAGTAACAATTTTATTATTTTACCCCTAAGCACATACATATATAAAAAAATTTGGATTAGTAAATGGACATAGAAGAAATATAAAAAAACCACATATATACACAAAAAAGAATGTATAGGCCCACACGAAAAAAAGAAATTCTGACACGCCACCTGGTCGTGCAGGAAAAACAACAAACGGAGAAAAGAACCTGTCCTACGAGAACTTACTTATCTCGAGGACGCATAAAAAACTCTAGTACGATAACGTTTTCCAGGCCTAATCGGACTGGTAAATTCAGGTGGCGATGAGCGTTTCAAGGATTTGAATGGATCTGGAACATCTGTATTCTGTCGGTCAAGAAATCCCGGCGGCTGACAGGAACGGTCAGGAACGGCTGAAATCCGTCGGTCAGGAAAGGCTGAAATCCGTCGGTCAGGAACGGCTGAAATCTGTCGGTCACTAAAGGCTGAAGTCTGTCGGTCCGGAAATCCCTGCTGCTGATAGGAACGGTCAGGAACGGCTGTCGTCCGTCGGTCAGGAACGGCTGAAGTCTGGCGGTCCGGAAATCTCTGCGGCTGACAGGAACGGTCAGGAACGGCTGAAGTCCGTCGGTCCGGAAATCCCTGCGGCTGACAGGAACGGTCAGGAACGGCTGAAGTCCGTCGATCAGGAACGGCCGAAGTCTGGCGGTCCGGAAATCCCTGCGGCTGACAGGAACGGGCTTCCCCAGGTTTTTGATATGTAGTCCCTTTGTGCTGGGGCCCGTGGTGTCCTTCCAGCATTCTTTTGGACGGACGTGGCTCCGGCCACATCGTTTGCTTTCGCTTTCTCCCTCGTGGCATGAGAGTAGCAGCAGGTATCGGCCCTGTTTGCCCTGAGCGTCGGTTCTAGGGGCGAAACCTGGGCGGATGCAAGGATCTCTGCCTTCGTCGTTGTTGCGGCGAAGCAGATTGGGGAGACAAGTTACGTTTTTGACCAGCTTTTGGTGGTGCTGGACGGTTTGTAATTGGTGTTTGACGTTTAGGAATAGTCAAATTATTGTTCATAACTGATAAATCAGAAATATCCGAAGCCTCTGAGTCGCTGCTGTAATTTAGTGGTCGTGCAGGACGATGTTTATTTATGCCTATAGGAATACTCTCTAACGGTTATTTAAGGAAGTAGGAGCTTGTGTTGGTGCAGAGTTATCAGGAAATGGTGCAGGAATAGTCTTGGCAATGGTTGGAGGGAAAGGAACGATACTAGTATTTGAAGAACTTGATTCAAGCCTTCGTCTCATGGGAGAATCAGGTTGCGTGTTTGGAAGCCCGTCTTGTGGAGGGGAGGGTGAAGAAAAAAACACTGGAGATTCTTCAAAAATGTTTGTTGGTTCGTCCAAAATTTCTGGAGGTTGATCGTGAGATATAGACTCTTGAGTCTGTGGAACAGAAGGTTGAGTAGGGTTGATTATAAAATCGATATTTCGTTCATGATACTTGCGACACTGAGCAACGTGTACGTATTGAAATTGATTGTCAGGTTTTTCAAGAACAATGTTATTTTCAAACACATTTGCCACCCGATATGGACCTTCGTAGCTGGGTGCAAATTTCTTCACTAAAGTATGAGAAACAGAAGACTGGAAGTGCGTTTCCACAAGAGTGAGATCTCCAACGACAAGATCTGGTTCCCTACGCCTAGTATTATAGTATCTTGCTTGAGCCGCTTGTGCTCCTAGCATTGCAACACGAGCTTTTTCAGCCATGATTCGTACTGATTGCGGAGTTGGTCGCTGGTTTAGTTCGTGGTTAATCCCCGTTAAATTTTCAAAAGGGGTTTTAATTTTGCGACCCAGAAAAAGTTCTACAGGAGTAATTTTAGTAGATTCGTGAACAGACGAGCGGAGGGCGAACGAAAAAGCTCAAGATGGTCATCCCATCGCTCGTGATGATCCATGACAAATGTAGCAATCATTTTCACTAGCGTGCGGTTTACCCGTTCCGCAGGATTACTCTGGGGATGATATGGGGAAATGAACTTATGCTTAATGTGTAGTATCGCACACATTCTTTCAAAAATGTCAGAAATAAATTGAGAACCATTATCCGAAACTACTTTATTAGGTGCACCATATCTAGAGAATACTTCATTAATTAATACATTACAAATAACTTCTGCCGTAGCGGCTTTAATGGGAAAAACTTCAACCCATTTAGAAAAATTATCAGTTAATACTAAAACGTAACGAGCTTTGTTTTTAACAGATAAAGGATAAGGTCCCAATAAATCTATTGAAATAATGTCAAAAACATGAGAACTTGAACTAGATTTCAAGTGACCGGCCGGTCTTACATTACGGTAATTATTAATCTGACACAAGTGACATGATTGAACGTATGCGAGCACAGTTTGGTACATGCCAGGCCAATAGGCAACATCCCGCAATTTACAACGGGTCTTGCGAATACCTAAATGGCCTGCAAGAGGTTTGTCATGAAATTCGTTTAAAAGGGCCATTCTAAGGGTTCGCGGAATACATGGGCGAAACTCTGCCCTAGTAGTCCTAGATTTCGTATAGTAAAGCAGACCCTCTATGACTTCAAAATGCTGTGACCTTCCAGCCAGAGAAGGATCAATTTGTAGGGGCGAACCCGCAAGCAAAAAATTATAGATATCCCCAAAATCTGGATCATTTATTAATTCTGCCATTATCTGCTCTCTGGATGTTATATCAGCTATTAGAAGTAAAGGCTGACATCCAGGAGTAGTTTCTGTGGGGACCCCACTAATCGGAACGCGAGTCAATGCGTCCGGTAATTGATTCTTATGACCTGGCTGATACGAAATTTTGATATTGCTCTCTTGTAACTTAAGAGCCCACTTCATAAGTCTTTGAGAGAGATGCTTAGCAGAATTCAAATACTGAAGGGCAGAATGATCCGTAATTATGTTAACTGTCAATTCGTAAAGATAACATTGAAATTTGTCAAGAGCATACACAACAGCAAGACATTCACGTTCCGTAGCTGAATAATTGCGTTCAGCTTTGGCTAAAGTACGAGACGCAAAAGCTATTGAATGCCCAGCTTGTGACAAAACGCAACCAAGACCAATTCCGGATGCGTCAGTATAAATATCAAATTCCTTAGTATGATCCGGGAAAGCCAACACCGGAGGCTGAGTCAACGCAGACTTCAGTGTTTCAAACGCAGCGTTAGCCTCAGGTGTCCAAACAAACTTCTTGTATTTACGTTTCAAAAGATACAATGGCTCACAGATTGTAGCATAAGCGGGGACGAACTGCTGATACCATCCGGTCATTCCCAGAAAGTGTGATAGTTCTTTTGCTGTTTTAGGCCGAGGAAAGTCAAAAATAGGCCTAATTTTTTCATTATCCATAAATAAGCCGTGGGGAGTGATTTTCAACCCCAGATATACAATCTCGTCCCTTGCTATCTGGCATTTACTAGGTTTTAACGTCAAGCCAGCATTGTATATGAGTTGGAACACCTGTTTGAGCAGAGAAAGGTGCTCGTCAAAAGTCTCGGATGTAATAATAATGTCATCCAAATATACATGCACATGGAGACCCAGAACAGGTCTGAGAACCGTATCCATAAGCTTTTGGAAAGTAGCAGGTGCAGAAGCTAATCCAAAGATCATACGTAGGTATTCATAAGCCCCAAAAGGAGTCACAAAGCCTGTTTTATCGACACAGTCCGGATGTACCGCCACCTGCCAATATCCACTTGCCAAATCCAAGGTTGACATCCATTTAGTTGATGACAGGTCATGCAAAATATGCGACATGACAGGTAGTGGATAATTGATCGTTTTTGTGACTTGGTTGAGCTTGCGGAAATCTGTCACGAAACGAAATTCATTGGGTTGTTTCTTTGGAACCAAAAAGGCAGGAGCAGCCCAGGCGCTTGTTGATTCCCTTATTATGCCCTGTTTAATCATTTCAAAAATTTGACGTTGCATTTCCTGTTTCTTATTGGGAGCACAAGGGTAAGGTTTCGTCGCAATCGGTTTCGAACCATCAGTGTCAATGACATGATAAACCACCTGTGTGAAACCAGGTTGATCAGAAAATAAACCAGGGCTTTCCTGCAAAAGCAGAGAAAGCTGGTTTCGTTGCCTCTCATTCAATTGGTTACTCAATAACAAACTCAATATATCCATAGGAACCGTAGGAATCATTTTGACAGGTTCCGAAAAGGAAATCACATGTTGTACGATATTCACAGTTATTTGAAACGTATGAATAAAGTCCATTCCCATTAGACATTTAACAGGTAGTTCGTCTATAAGCAGGAAAGAATGCGTAAAACGAGCCTTTCCCAGCCCTAGAGATAATGTGATAGTTCCTGTGATACTGAAGATTTCGTTATTTGCACCTCGCAAATACTGCGTCGCAGGCTGAACGAGTATTGCAGGAAAATTGTCAGTGCAAAACGTCGTATTTAGGGCTGATATTTCAGAACCAGTGTCGAACTTTGTCTCGACAATAATATCTTCAATTGTCAAGAATACATCAGGCAACTGAGGAGTTTGGACAGTCACTAATACTGTTTTAGGGTCAGAATGCTTGGTATCAGGAAGCAGGACCGACTCCTTGGTCTACTTCCTTTGGAAGTTTAAAGGATTCCTGGTTGGATTATCATGCGGTCTGAAACCTCGACCCTGCCGGGTATCGGGAAAATTTTCACGATGAGGAAAACTGCGTGAAAACTGCTGCGGGAACTCCGCATGTCTGTTGACATTTTCATATCTATTACTTCTTCCCTCAGCACGGGCAGAAAAGTCATTATTTCCCTGAGCATGAAAACGTTCTGAATGCTGCGGATTGGAACGGGGTCGAGCATACTGTGCATTTGTACGATATCCCGAAGATTGTTCAGAAACTCGCGGTTGGTTTGCCACTCTTCTGTGTGGTGGAACGTATGAAGCTTGGGCGTGCACTTGTGTATGCTCGCGGTGAAAGTTATTATGCCTATTATGCTGCTGAGGGTTTTCGTAATAAGCCTCGCGGGGTGCCCGAGCATGGTGAGTTGAACCATGTTTGCCGTGTCGCTCTTCATACGTTCGTATGAGGCGAAGGCATTCATGAATTGTAGCAGGGTGTCGAACCTCAAGAAAATCTTGTAGAAATGGGTCGAGCTGCTGCAATAGGGTATCCAACATGTCGACATGACTGGCATGTGGATCCCATAAGTTATATAAGCGTGTTGTTTCCAACGCAAATGCAACAGGGATATCGTTGGGTCCTTGCTGACGAGAAAAAATTGTTGTGCAAGGCTAGCTCGACTGAGGCCGAAAGGAAAGACCTCCAAAAATTCTGCTCGGAAATTCTCATAATGAGAATCCGGGTTCGACACTCTCCACTGCCGTTACCAGGTGTTAGCGGTATCCTTCAAGCAAGTGCCTGCGATTTGTACTTTGCCGTCTTTAGGAATATTATAGAGATCAAAATGGTCTTCCAAATCTTCGAGGAATTTTTAGGACCCCTCCAAACAATTGAAATGAATTGTTCCTGCATGCGGCACGAAATGGGCAAGCATTCTGCTTCGCTCAGAGGATTGAACTCCATCAGGTACGACCCGCGACTCAGAGTAATAGGAACCTGGTGAATTACGAAATTGTGAAGAATGCCTGGGTACATGTAGATCACTCATATCAAAGTGAGCCATACAGGCTTCTTGCAGATGGTCGAAATTAATCCCATCACCACCCAAATTTTATTTAGGGTGAAAAACTGAAGTTGCCTCAGGTAAGGAAGACATGGGTAATAATTGTCAAGATCTCGTGTCCGAGAAAAGTACGGGCGCCAATTATAATGAATATAGCTTTTACTACTAAGCTAATTATAATGAATTCAGCTTCTTCTAAGCTATAGCTTCTTCTAATGCTTGTTGTTTGTTAATTATATCATGAATAAACTTTCCTGCTAGTAGTGTAGTAATAATAATGAAGAAGCTTTTAACTGCTAGTAATGTTGTAGTAGTAATTAAGATGAATAAAGTCTTATGCTGGTTGTTAATAATAATCAACTAATGAAATAAACCTAACAGCCAGACAGAGATCTGACAAAACTATGAACTGAGAAAAACGTACTTACAACAAATTCTTTATTAGTGAAACTTCTGGCTCTCACATAACCGAAGATCTCTTTATACAACAACAACTTTCTGACACATAAACCACAGCTCACTTCGTACAACAACAGCTCACTTTTACAACAACAGCTCTCCCTACGCACATCAACAAAAAGCTCTCTCTACGCACATCAACAAAACGCTCTCTTCCACATAAACAAACGCTCTCCTTGTACAACAACAGCTCTGCCTACGCATCGTTGAACGCGCCTATTTATACTGGCTACCACCACGTCCTGACTTACACTCATTGCGCCGCCCCGGTGGCGCAGTGGTCTAAGCGATGGCCTCTGATCATTCGTCCGAAAGGGGTCCGGGTTCGAATCCCGGGTAGGCATGGATGTTGTGTTTGTCTTACGGCACTGGCTCTCCCCTTCCCTGGAACCAATGACCCTAAATTAGGGACGGGCGACTGCTTATAGCCCATTGAGTTGCTCACGGTGGTCGTTAAACCTCCAATCAAAAAAAAAAAATTACACTCATTGCCAGATCTCATTCAGCGGGAGAAATAACATCTCGTTCAGTAAGAAGATAATTTACATAGTAAAATAAAATAACCAGAGATAGTAAAAAATCAAAAGGAAAGTGAATCGAGAGTATACGTTACAGTGTAAAGTATTCAGCTTCCTTCCATGGCATTGATAACTGGAACGCTCATTGTCACCCTTTAATACTCGCGTAGGAAAGATCGAGCCCTGCCATATTGATACATAACGACAATGCATAACTAAATTCAACTGTAACCGAAAGAGTAAACGGTGAGAGTATGTGAATTTTGCACTCTGTTGTTCTTCACGTTAATTCAAACTCAAAGCGAAAGCGTACGTTTCAGTCAGGTGAAGACAAAGTCAAAAACGTTGTTTTCGTTGTTTGTACTGGAAGCTTAAACGTGCCTTAAATGCTGGAACAGTCATTTGTTGGAAGTAAGTAATAAATAATAATAGGTAAACGTAATATATCTTTTGCGCGGCATTATTTTCCTCTTGATAAGGATAAGGTGTAAGCAAAATGCAAATTTTTGCGGGTGAACTAAAAACGTCTGGCAATACGTCAAATCTTATGGATCATTTAAAATGACAGCATTTAGTGTTTTTCCCAAAGAATCCGCTGAAAGTAAGTCTGAGTGCCCCACACCGAGTTCCTCTTTTTTCCAGAAAACTTTGCCAACACACTATCGATAGTCACCGATTGTTATTTTTTACTAATGAAAACTATCGATAACTGCAACTATCGATAGTTCTCCACATCAAGTTATTGATTACTGTACCGATTATCTCGTTTTTGTAATTCCTGCGGTCCTCAGTGCTAGACGAAAAGTTGCTTATGGATTTCGTTTCTACAAGCAGACAGAAAGCCAGAGAAACTGGGAATTATTATAAAAAAATTGTGCCTTTTGCGGTCCGAAATGATTGAGAAAGCGATTCCTCACTTGCGAAAAATGGGAAGATTCAGTCTCATTTTTATCTGAGCCTTAAGCTGACGATTCAAAAAATTTGAAAATTTCGGTACGATTCAAATACAGAAATCTGGTCACGTAGATAAGCTCCAGTAAGTTATTGGAAAATTGGAATATGCAAACATCCAATATAAATTGTTAGATTCTGTATTGCGAAAGTGGAATACAT
The DNA here is from genome assembly GCA_039090855.1 of Macrothele yani. Lineage (NCBI taxonomy): Eukaryota > Metazoa > Arthropoda > Arachnida > Araneae > Macrothelidae > Macrothele > Macrothele yani. The sequence continues at coordinate 39,881,650 of CM077018.1, forward strand.
TTCAGGAGTTAGAAGCCAAACTCCTTCATGAAGTGGATATGGAAATTGAAGAAGTGAGGCCCATTGTTTGGTAAATTAACGCTTCTATTTGGCCAATCGGCTGTAATTTTTCCTGATGCAATTAATGGCTTATTAACATTGTTGTAAACGGAGGAAACGGTTTTCAGAACTTGTTTTTCACCTCAGATTATTATTACTATTTATGATGGTGAAATAGTGTCAGTTCAGAAATACAATATTTTTGTTTTTGAATTTATACATTAACTAAATTTAGTGCACTACTTGTGTCTGATTTTCCCAGAGGTTAAAGCTATGCGGCATATCTTTATACTTTTTGCTAGGATAATGAAATTCATATTAGCAATAGGCACACTCTCAGAAAAACGATGAATCCCGTTGGAAACTTTATTTGGATATCTATTTGCTATGATTTCAACACAGATTTGCGTCTGGTTTTCTTCAACTTCCCGCTTGTATCTTAGAGAATTCTAACGGTATTATTTGCCCAATTATGTTTATTAAATTATTTTATTTTCGGTTCTTTGTCCGTTTCGAACAAAATACTTACTCCAGATATAAATAGTTTTTGTATGATTATGAAACTGCAATTCATAGCTATAAGTATCTAATATGTTAAGGGAGTTTATAGCACAGTAGAATATTTCTCGATTGATATGCTTCCTGGTGAAACTGTTTTTAAATGATTTGAAAGAAAAACGAAAAGTAATGCGAATTCCTTTGTTCTACGTTCATAGATCGAATACTGTGAGAAAGCAAACGAAAATAAAAATTGCTATGCTCACACTCGCGAAAATGGAATGCTTATTGCATAATCGATTAAAATTATATCATATTAATAATCATATTTAATTTCGTAAATACGTTTACGCCAGTATATCGGATTTGTAACATAGCGTGCCGTTCCTCGATCTTAACTGCTTCAATATGTCATGAAACAAATACCGGATTACGCCATATAATACAAATTTTTGAAGATGACAATCCGCTTTTTGGCGTAATAGTGACAAGGATGGTAAGTCAGATAATATTCGAAAACTTGAAAATTTTCATCGTCCTGGACGGGACTCGAATCCGCGTCTCCCAGAAAACCATCTTACCATCCTTGTCACATTTACGCCAAAAATCGGATTGTCATCTTCAAAAATTGGCTTCAATATAATTTAAATACCAGCACATACGAATTTTGCAATTATTAACGTTTTCTGGGAGAAGCGGATTCGAGACCCGCTCCACGACGATGAAAATTTTCAAGTTTTCGAATATTATCTGACTTACCATCCTTGTCACATTTACGCCAAAAAGCGGATTGTCATTTTCAAAAATTTGCTTCAATATATTTTAAATACCAGCACATACGAATTTTGCGCGATTATTAACATTACCAGTTCATGTTTTTAATTTATTACATTGCCCGATATGGAAGACCAAACATTTTGACGTACTACTGCTTCGTAATAATCTTGATTTTCTAAAATTATGCATGCTACACTAGAGTAAAACAGTTTGTATTCGTTCCTAGTAGTTCTTTATAACGTGTCTATTCAATTATATTTTCCCGATCTAATATTTGATTGCTAGCTTTGTAGGCATGGATTTGGGGGAGTTTACTCTTTGACATTCTAAAAAAAGAGACTGTTAGATAAGTTGCTCGAAACTCATTGTCTATGCCTTTAGGATGAGAATTTTTTTCTGATGAACACTTGTTCTTCCACGTTTTAATCGGGAAAGTATCATTGAAAAAACGAGTTTTAAACAACTACTAGGCACGAATAATAGCTGTGCTACATTATAATCCTGTTATTTTGTGCTCGGAGCTGAGGCTTTCGAAATAATGTTCAGTTCCGCGCACAAAATGACAGGTTTATAATGTACTACGAAAGTTTTATAGGTACGAAAGTTTTAAAGAAATCGAACTCCTGTTTCAGCTTAACGGTTCTTTCGAAATCTACTGCATCATATGACTAGAAATGTGCAATATACTCTGACTTAAAAATATATGAATGAAAATGGAATAAGAACAATGAAATAGAACAAATAACTCATAAAAAGCATCATTGTAATGAACCAATGTTGCATTAAATATGTATGTTCATAAATTTCTTTTGCAAAATATTGACATGAGCATCGACTACACCTATGGTGTTTCCCTCGCTTTCAGATCAGAAAAGTATAAATTAATCGCAGAGGAGATGGCTGCAATCCTACCAGATCCACGCAATGGGATCAGAGCTCGATAGTAGAGCAGATAGTTTCCGCGCTTTCACTTCTGAAAAAAAGAACATTTGAGTTCAGCAAAAAAGCAGAGAATTACCGAGCTTTCAGTTCTGCATACAAAGGAACAAGAATTAGGAGCAGAACGCAGGGGCTCCATCTTCAACATTACAAATCAACATTCCAGTTCTAACCCTGTGACGTGATTTCGAATAACGGCCTTAGTACTTCTCCAGCCGAATACAATGGTGTAAAGGAAAGGAGAATATTATCGCCTGATGGATGTTTCAGCCGTGGTAATACTTGGCTACAAATGTTATTTACAAAGCAGCGTTCTCGATGTACCCGATTTTTTTCACGTCACCTTCCTCGAAACAAAATGAATAAGGCTTCCTTGACATACAAGCTGGAGTTCGTTAGATTTACAAAGCAAAGAGCAGAGCAGATAGAAGACATTTTGTGAACTGAATAACAGGCTGTTTCCGTTCAGTAGAAGGAACTGGTGAAAACAATCGATTTATTCTTTTATTCCTCTTCTCCACTCTACATGTCATGCACGTTCCTTGCTCATTAATTTTTGTTAAGGACATGGCTTCTCGTGACGCATCTTTAACAATCGCATCGAGATACCTGAGTGTCAAGCGTATGAGCCGTGAATGCTGTACTGTGTGTGGTATTTACCCTCAACTGTAATTCTTATAATGCTTGACGCTCAAACACACATACTGTATTTTCATTACGATAATAGATATAGCATACTGGATTTTTAAATATAAGCTTAAAAACGTTTTGTTTCCGCGCAAAGAAGGAAATTTAGCAATTGCTTTAGTACGCTGCTCAATTACGGTATTTACGATAAACAATTGCGGTACGTACAATTTTATTTTCGAATGAAGTGTGAGTATTGTATGATCCTCCATGCAGTAAAATATAAAATGTACAATACCCGTTGCAACTCTCTTTTAACTCTCTTCTACAGTCTGTGAGAGAATTATGTCTTTAGATCAAACTATTCCAAAAAAGCACTATGATAACCTTCTCCCAGAAATTTAATGCACTTGGAAAGTGTAATGTATGTTTCAAACATTTTCCCTTATCTGTCGAATTTCCCATCATTGTTTCTATATCCGATATTCCTCACTTTTGCTTCTAGTTCCCCGACCACCCCACCTGTTGTCAAGGTTCCGGAATCTGCAACTTGCTCAGGTTGACCCCGGAAGTGAAATAGATGGCAAAGTTAATGGCATTTGATAAAGCAGATTTCAAGATTTGATGATCTGCCCCACATGAAATATGAATTTCAGAAACTTCTCGGAGAAGTATTCACTGCATGCTTTAGATAAATAATTTTCATTTTCATATACACCAAAGACCAAAATATTATGACCACGTACCTAATAGCATGTTGGTAACAAATAATGTACGTCCGCCAAAGCAGTTTTAACCGGACATTCAAGGATGCTACAATATTTCTAAATGCATCTTGTGGTATCTGGTACAAACAGGTTACCAGGTGATTCTTTAACTCTTGAAACTTGTGTTGTTTAGTCTCCGCAGATAAGATTTCTGTTCCAAACTAAACTATATATGCAGGATTGGATTGATATCTGCAGAATTTGGTGTCCACGGCAATACCTGAGAATCGTTTTCATGTGCCCTGAACCATTCTCAAACAATTATGGCAGTGTAGCATAACGCATTATCCTGATGAAAGAACGCACCACTATAGGAGAATCCCGATCCCATGAAAGACTGTACCTGGTCTGCAGTGATTTTTACGTACGCCGTAACTATCATAATTTTCTACACGTGAATAACTGATCCTGCTGACAGCAGAATATTGCGGAAATTGTTGCACTTACTTCACCGGCTTGTACTTCGTTCTACTGTTCATCCTGGTGCCAACACAACCACAGGTAAACGAATGACATGTATTCGGCAGTCCACATGGGGCAACAGGAAACGAGATTTTTGGACCAGACGATATACATCGAATAATGCAATGTCCAGTTTTTATGCTAACTTGCACATTTTAGGCGCTGTCGAGGGAGAAACAAGATTAGCATTGGCACTCAAAACAGATTGTGGCTGTGCAGCCCCATGTTCAGCTGGATTCGATTTACTGTGTGCTAGGATGTATTTCTCCCGTCACCACTATTCAAATTACCGGTGAGTTGCTACATGGCATCCGTTCTGTTGGATCGAACTATGCGGGATAGCCTTCATTCACCTGTAGCGTCACTGAGCCCTTGCTGGACCACACCTTTGATTTAAGATCTGGGAAATGGATTGAGATTCAAGTCAAGTCAAGTTACGTCAAGTTCAAGATCTTGAAGTGGATTGAGATTCAAGTCAAATCAAGTTTAGTTAGATTTAAGATCTTGAAATGGATTGAGATTCAAGTCAAGTCAAGTTACGTAGTCAGTGGGTTGTGTTTTTGTGGAGCTCTTGGCGTTAATTGTCGATCACAGCGTAAATGGATAATATTATACGAAAGGGCTTCAAATAATGGTTTCTTGTGCTTCACGGCGTTATTGAAATAGTTCTAAACCTGAAACAGGGGTTTCGTTTAACTCATTGATCTGGGTCCTTCAATGCTCTCTGCCCTCGAGCTTGAGTAATTGTGTCTGATATTAGTATTGGAAAAGCCACATACTTCTGGAACATGAGTACTTTTGAGTGTTTGAAATCTAATTATGTTTCGAGGAAGTTGGTTCTTTAGAATTACCGCTGAATAATTACTATTCACTATCTTATATTCCTCCTTAATGCTACCTTCAGTTGCTTGTTTTGTGCTGCCATCTGTTGTTTAGGATCATAAACTGCTACTGGAATCATTACGTTGGTGCTATTTGCTGACTATTCGGTATTTATGTCGTTTCTTGATATGTTTGATCTCAGTCTGAGATTAAAATACCTAGGGTGACTAACCATTCAAATATAGACAGTAGGAAATATTATCGACTTTTTATTCACTCGAGACCTGGCCTTCTTCATGTGGTATATTGCTGTCTAAGAGATATTTTATAAAGTGAATACAATTCTTTTTCTTTTCTTTGTACAATGACAGGAAGCAGGAACCAGGCCTGTGAAAGTACTACTAAAAAACAAATTGGAACAACTCTCTCTGGTGAGAACAATAATTTCGAGAACTTTGTGAAATTAGCCTTAACGGAAATTAATTCAAAAGTAGACACTGTTCCTGAACTTAAGGCAGAACTTAGAGACATAAAATATACAGTTGACTCATTAATCAACAGATGTGATGGTCTCATTCTTAAATGTAACTTACCGGAAGAATCTAATAGTGACTTACAAAAAAAATCTAGAAATTGCTACCAGAACTAATCAAGTTACCAAACAGGAGATTGATTCACTCAAAGTTGAACTGAACGAGGTTAATCAATACCATCGTAATAGAAATATTGAAATTAATGGGCTTGATCTTACAAATATTGCCAATGATTCAGACTTGATTTCACATATAGATATTTTGGCAAAACAACTTAAAATAGAAGATCAACAACAATCTCATATTGACATTTCTCATCCACTTCCGTCGAGATATGGGAAAATACAAGGCTCTACTGTTATTGTTCAGTTCAAGTCTAGATCAGTAAGAAGCCTATGGATGTTAAAGAGAAAAACACTCATCTTGAACTCTGATTTGGATCTAAGTTTGCCAGCTACCAGGATTTTCCTAAACGAAAATTTAATTCCACGCTATAAGCGGCTCTTCTGGCAGGCAAGAACACTTGTTCATCAGGGCAGAATTAAATATGCTTGGATCTGGAATGGTGGTTTGTATATAAAGGGGACAGAAGATGAACTAAAAAAAGAATTTATACTGAGAATGATTTGGTTCAGTATGGCCTTGAATTGACCTGACTGGCTTGAGTTGATTGGAATAAAAATGTGGGTTTGGTGATCAGGGTTGGCTTTACAAGGGGGATTTAGAAATGGGTTTGGGGAGAGAGGGCTAACTAACACTAATGACAGAGGATTGTCTCATTATTAACAGATTAACCCATACACTAACAACTAACTCAACCCCAAAATATACTATAGAAAATTTTAATCAGATTCTAATAAAGGAACCACATTCAACTCTAAAATTAATACATATAAATGCAGGATCATTAATAAACAAAATTACATTACTTGAAGCTTTAATACAACAGATTAGAGTAAAATTAGATATTATCTGTATAACAGAAACATGGTTTCCAACTGAGGAATATAATTTACAAATTAATGATTATAACAATTTTAAATTAAATAGAACTTCTTTAAAAGAGGGAAGGGGTTGCAATTTACATACATAAAGACAATGAATACTTCTCTTTAGTACCTGAATTCCCTGTTAGTAATAAAAATATTGAAATCTTGACAATCCAAAACCAATTTTACTTCATCAATGTATGTTATCGACCACCAAATGCTGAAATAACTGAATTTCTAAAGATACTGAGCGATCTCGCCAAATATGTTAACTTTGCAGGAAAAAAGTATTTATGTTGGGAGACCTAAACATTGATATTTCTCAAGTTAATCCATTTACAAATAAATTTATGCATACTCTTCACTCAGTTGGATTAAAAAATACAGTTCTATCCCCAACGCGTATTACTGCAACCTCTCAAACCATATTGGATTTATGTATAGTAAACTCACAAACTTCTACATTTACTTCTGTAGTTCTTGAATATCATTTAAGTGATCATCTTCCAATATTTATTATATATAAACATACTTTTCGTCACCCTGAAATTAATACAACTAACAAAAATTCCCAAATTAGGAAAATTAATACTTCAAACTTAGAATATTTTAAAAATAATCTTAGTCAGATAAATTGGGTTGAGTTGGATACCATAGACTCTCCAGTTATTGCATATGACTTGTTTAATTCAGTATTTAAGAAACTCTATGAAAAGGCATTTCCAGTGATTGTATTGTCTAATACAAAAAATAAAAAAAATTAGAAAACCATGGATCACAAACAATTTAATAAATCGTAAAAAAAAAAAATAAATAAACTGTATGCAAAATTTCTAAAAACTAAACTACAAGTAGACTTTAAACACTTTGAAACATATAGAAATCATTTAAATTCTGCAATAAGAGTAACAAAAAAAACTATTACATAAATATCTTTTCCCAAAATCAGCCCAGGAAAACATGGAAGCACCTAAATTTTCCTCTGGGAAACTCTTCCAAAATGGTATGCCCAGACTTTTAATTAATCAAAATTATAAGCAAACAGTAAACAAAAAGGAAATTGCTACATTATTTAATGAACATTTTATTTTAATCCCAAAAATTATAAATGGAAAAATAAAAAAAACAAATACTCCTTTTAAATCATATTTACCAATACCACTTACACTAACTATATATCTTATGGAAATAACAAAAACTGAACTACTAACTGAATTAACCCATATAAAAACAAATACTAGACCTGGCTATAATGAAATTCACCCACAAGTTATTAAAAACGTAGCTGAAAATATTATTGAACCCCTATTATTTATATTTAATCTCATAATTAAAACAGGAATTTTCCCAGAGAAATTAAAAATTACTAAAAATTTTCCTAAACACAAATCTGGATCTAAAAACATTATAAATAACTACAGACCAATTGCAAACTTATCTACTGTTGCAAAGATTTTAGAAAAATTAATATATACCAGATTAATTTCATATCTGACAAAATTTAAAATTTTAAATCAGTATCAATATGGATTTCAACAAAATAAGTCAACAGAAATGGCAGTACCTACAATTCAAAATAACATACAACAGAATCTTGCAAATCACAGCTTCACATTAGCAATTTTTTTAGACATAAAAAAGGCATTTGATTCATTAAATCACGAAATATTATTAAAAAAGCTGATGCATATAGGGATAAGAGACACCTCTTATACACTTCTTAAAACCTACTTAACAGATAGACCTCAATTTACACAAATTGAGAAATATTCATCTCTACAAAAAAAGATAAACTCTGGAGTTCCTCAGGGTTCTATACTTGGGCCTTTGCTATTTAACATATGCATAAATGATATTTTCAATGTAAATAAAGAAACTAATATAATTTTATATGCAGATGATACAACTATTCTAATTCATGCCAATCATATAGATGAAATGATCGATAAAGCCAATAAACTGCTCGAAAAATATTCTAACTGGATGGCAGCAAATAAAATGCTAATAAACTTAGAAAAGACTAAAGCAGTAATATTTACTCGGCAATTATCTCCTCTACAAATAATTGAAAAAATGGTAATTGACAAATACAATAATTCAAATAATAGATAAATTTACTTATTTAGGAATTACACTTTACAAAGATTTAAAATGGACTAGACACATAGATACATTACTAACAAAAATATCTAAACATATAGGAATAGTCAGTAATGTGATAAACAACCTAACTAATTAAACCTTAATGTTATTATATTATGCCTTGATTCATCCATATTTAAATTATTGCTTTTTGGCTTGGGGCCAGACAACGAATACTAACCTCAAAAAACTTCAAATACTACAAAACAAATACATTAGATTAATATGATCTTAAAATTAATAATAACAAGGATAATATTATACAAATAAATAATTTTAGGTACTCTAAGGTATATCCCCAAAAATATAAAATATTAAATATTAAACAATTGTATGACTTCAATCTGGGAAAAATTATGTTTTAACGTATAAAATCAGATAATCACAATCTTACTGAAATAATTATAATAGCAGCAATATTACATCTATATCACACAAGATCAAAAGTGTCTTCACAAATATCTACACCAAGAACACAAGTGGCACAGCAAAATATTACATATAGTGGTCCAATGTACTGGAATGCACTCCCAAACGAATTAACCAATATTAACAATTTCAATTTATTTAAGAAAAAATTAAAATCATATGTACTTCAACAATAAGAAAATTCATTTTCAGATTAAAATGTTATATGAGCATGTAGAGAATTTAACATCTGTATAACTATACAATTGACTTGACTGTTATCAGTTGATTACAGAGAAGCCTGAGCTATGTCAGGACTCTTGAAAGATTCCTTTTCTTAGGCTTCCCATACTGTTACAAACTTTAAGTTACTCTGTAAACTAATTTATTCAATGATTCTATTGTAACAGTTAAACAAATGAATAAAAAAAAAAGAGATGAACGGGTGTCACGTGCTCTGTGAATATCTCTCCAAAACCTTTTACGATGATGTTTCTCCGAAGAGATACACGCGACATTCTGCAATCTTCGGAACAATTCCTATTGATTTCCATGATAATGGAAATCAATAGGAAGTGTATGAACTATATACACTGGCTCTACATAATTCCTGTTTTTCTTGCCGAAAATATTATTTTGAATTACTTTAACATAATTTAAAAGACGCTGCCCCTTGTTATGCCTGAAAATCCATCTGTTTTTTAGGTATTCATTTTCAAGGATGAAAACGTTTGGAATTCCCCTATCAAGATTTCAAAATAAAATTAAATATTATTTCTCGTGGATCTATCACTATGGATCTGTCATAAGAAAGATCTTTGATTATCTTTATATCCTATGCAATTGATCAATGATTTTCAAAATCTCTGTCAAACTTCATCCACATACATAGAAAACATAAACGTAGGAATCGAAAACCGCTTTATGTCTTCGTAAATAAGCGATAAGTTTATGATACGGCCTCATTAGACAAAATTGAAGGAGAAGAGAACCTTTGTTTATTATGTTATGTGTTGTAGAGACGTCATGTGGCAACAAATTATTTTCCGTGAAAATATATAAGCATCGTAATATAACACCACAAGGCCAACCCTGTGCCTGATTCGTACGGCGCGTACCATTCTGATTATTTGCTCGATACGATGGTCATTTCGAATTCCATGTGAGGCCTGGACTGCTAGTATAACATACAACACAGGCTCTTTATCACTTCCCTTTACCTAGTACATCAGTTTAGGAAAGAAAGACAGTTGTAAGTCCAACCAAAGACTCACAGGGTTGCCATGAAATGCCGACACACGTGAGTCACAGGGTTATCATGAAATCTTCAAAATATGATAAACAAAACATATTTCTGCAGTTTAATATCATTGAGAAATATTAAATATAAATGAAGCCATTACTTTTTTTCATTCTCTAAGTCATGTACGATTTCTTAAGCCTAAACCCCTTAATCTGGCCATCATTCTGAATATAACTAGTTTCTGTCGCATAGCTTCGAAGGATGTACTGATGTCTCGATTTTAAGAGTATAAAAGTTTGGAATTTGGACACTTAATGTATCCCACAACGCGTAACAGCATTCATTTGGGTAACTGAGTATCTATAAAAAATGGGTTTGAGGAAAACATATCGGGAAGTGGGGGAGGAGACGGCTGAACTTAAATCATGAGAAATGAAAGTGGATATGAATATTTGAACGCTTAAAGTAGAGATCCTGCAGGAGTTATTTCTGCCGTCACCAAATTTCGAAGCAGGATAAATGGTCCTGATCGTGGAGAAGATTATGATTTCGTAGCATACGTATTTTTCTTCGAGCTCTCTGATAATAAAAACTGACAAACATTTTGAACAGCGGTAAGTACTCAACAAATATTCAACGCTTATTTATTTTTAATGTAATACCAAGTGGTGTGCCATGTTGAAGCCCATGATTTTCACAAAAGCCTCAGTTTAATTAACTTCAAGCACAAATTTAATAGGAATAATCAGTTCCATATAGACTGTGTTGACCATTTCCTATCAGACCTAGCGTTCAACAACGCAGGCAGTATTTCTCCTTTCGCAGAGTTCAACAACGCAGACAGTATTCCTCCTTAAGATACCGCGGTCGAGTTAGTCATATCTGTTACATGGGTCTCGTTCAATAATTTGTATGACAACCTGAATCTGTTCTCACGGAAAGCACAGCTTCTGATTGAGCACGGATAGATACCGCGTAACTTTGATATAACCTTAAAAGGCTAAGAATATGGTGCTTTACCGTCAATAGTGAACAGGCTCTTCAATCAAATCAAAATAATTTAGACAAAAAAGAAATTCATCGTTGCAGGGTCTATTTTACTTTTCTTCTTCATTGTGGTGCGTAAACATGGTAACGGAGAGAGAAAAATTCATGGAACCATATGCAGCGTTAAATTGCAAAGCACAAGTTAACAACATGCTTATTCTACAGTACTGAATGCAGGATACTATAAGAGAATGTCAGCTTCATTAATGCCATTGTTCGTACATTACTAGACACCAAATTATTTGCATGAAGTGTCATAATATTCAAAATCATGGGGTAATCACTGGAATTTAAAACAAATATTCAAACGCATGTTACATTAGAACAACGCGTTTTACTGACTGTCGACATCTAAATTTTTTTAGAACATTTAAGCCTTCTGATTACTGTATATTTGACTCTGAAAACAAAAACATTGGTTTCATTTTATGCTTTAATTTGTTTTATTCGATGTTAATAACGGTACACATTTTTTATCAAGGTATTATTTTCCGAATTGTTCATTGAAAGTAAAAATTCTCGGCTGTACAACCCTCAGAATTTCAATGTTAAAAAAAGAAGGGAAGGAAACAAATTAGAGAACGAAGTTTTTGACTAATGTTTATGATGATAGACTGCTTACGCTCTCAGCTTCTGTGAGCGTTTTACTACGAAAGAAGAAAACACACTGCAAATTTAAGAAATTATTTCACGGAAGGTGACAAATTAATTTATGACTGTAAATCTGAACCGACCACGGGCATAGCATATTTGCTTAAGTAGCAATGAACTGTTTGAGAGTGGGAAGTTTCTGACTTGTGTTCGAATCTCTGTCCTGCTGATCATCTAGTCTGCGAGTTGTCCGCAGTCTCCCTGTGGTTGGGGACGCGAATGAGTAGATGGTTCCCTGTGAAGTCGGCCGCGGGCGCACATTTTCCCTTACGCGATGCAGCAGAAGAATGGCAAGCCGGCTGCATTAACTTGCCAGTAACCCTCAAGGGAGCAATATCGTCTTTACGGGACTCAACCGTTCTTGGGCGGACGAGATAGATAGAAAGAGAAAAACAGAATCTGAACCGAAACACAACAAAATCATCTTAGAAGAAATGGTATCTGAAGTTGTGTTTTGATATCTATATGTAATAGAATAGCGATTTTCAAGAACCAACATTCAGCAGATATTAGGACATGCAAATTCATCGAAGTAAGCACATACAAGAAATGTTAGAGGAGTTGCTTACGGTAATTACGCGTTTCTGAATTTCACACATTGAACAGAGGAATTGATAATATAGTCTTTCTCTTCCTTTGGGAAGAACATCCGCTTTTCTCTGTTATCAAGAACTAACAAAGCTGAAATCCCTCAGACCCCTTTCTCAATAGTTCATTTTCAACATAATATACAGTAGAAATTCTAACAAACTATGTGCACCTGTATCTATGTCTTGAAAACTTTGCCTGTTCAGGATAACTCAAAATGATTCTTCGTTTTTTCCTTAATTCTTTCTTTCAGTTACTTCTCGTAGGAAACCACAGGACACTGCTACAAATAAACTCATACTTTCCGACTGGGTGCTGGAAACTGAAATATCGCATTATTGAAAGAAGTGAAGATATTCAGAATTATGTTTCAGCAGTTTGTTCTTTGAAGGTTAGTTAGTAGGTTTACTGACGACCGAAAGCTGGCAAGAAGTGTGACACACCGTGAGGGCTTTACTACAGCCCCTATCTGGAAAATAAAGAGATACGTACGAAGGCAAAGATGACCCAGAATGAATATCAAAATAAAGCGAAGGAGAAATATATAATACGTAACCACCAAGTATCAGTAAATCCTCTTTGGCTCATACTGTATATTTTTAACAATACTGAACTTTTTTTAGGAATACACTAAAATAAATATTTCGCCAAATATATCACTGAAATAGAAAAAGAAACGACGGAATTTATAACTGTGCATTTGGAGATTAAAAAGTAAATAAAAAGGTTTTACAGTATTTGAAATCATACATGTCAAATTTCAAAACCTCTGAAATAAATACCACTTTTTCCAAAACGCTTTCTTCCAAGTTGGTTGAAATTCTATTATTTACCTACTTTTGTTCCACGTCATTTTAAGAGGGTAAATTAGAATTCTCATAATACATGGCTTTCATGAAAGTCTCACATTCAACTCAATTTTACATCTTACTAAATTATGTCAACATACGCCGCAAATATGCTCTCATTTATTTCGTGCTGTAATGTCAGAGTGTTAATCGTTTTAAACTGCAGACGTTTCAGCCTGAGGACGAAGTCTTGAACTCTGCACATCTTAAAACAGATCCAAGGTTTAAGAACAATTGTATTCACTAGAACGTTCTGAAATTGAATCACATGAATGTTCCCAAACTAACTGTATGCCATCCATTTGAAAACGAAATATGTTTATATCTAAAAATTCCTTTGCGTATAAATGTCCCCAGCAAAAACAGTCTTGCTGGGCCAGCACTATGTTGCCGCTGCCGAACCGTCAATAAAATGTCCGGGCGGCCAACAGAAAGGCCAGTAGTTCAGACCAACAGCTGACCAACAGTTGGCAACCCATCGGTTGTCATATGCCACAATAGGGCCATCAGTTGTCCATCACAGGCAGTAGCTGCCACAAGTCGCCCTTCAGTGACTCTGCAAGCACGTGCCAGAAATGATGGCTAGCCTAATGTGGTCCGCTAGTTTGCCGGTAGTGCCCGCCGACAACCACGTGACATAACTGGTGGCTTGCCGAATCCTGTCCGCCAATTTCCCAGTAGTATCCATAAAAAAAAATCAAGGATGACCGCAGTTTCCCAAAGCTACAACTTTGTTTGTCCTACATTGACGCAACTTGTGAATTATAGCAATGCGTTGGGGAAATTTTCTCAACAGACCGGAAAAACGCCCTTCGGGATCTGTGTTACGCACGAGCGTGTACTTGAAGCTGTCTGTTTCGTACGGAACATATATTCGAATGGTTCCTTCTTTCATTTTACAATATTGCGAGGTATTTATCATAAAAGTCAGTTTCATATAATTCATAAATTTATTTTTTCAACGTAACGATACTTTTTTTTACCTTAAGAGAACCTCACTCATTTTCTAGGAGTGTACATACTTAGAGTCGGTTTCCAAAGTTTTGTACTGTCCTGGTCGTCTTGAAAGCAGATTGTTGAATTAATATATATTTACCGGGTTCATGTCACATTCTGTTACATTTTTAACGTTGTATCTTTCCTTTCCGTTGTCCGAAGCTACATTTATTTTAAAGAGGAAAGATATTTTATTTTACTTCTCGTTATTTTTAGGAGCGAATTTTTCCCAGTCTTGTGTATTCAACCCATGGATGAGTGCATTATATCCACATAGCGTTGCTTTTATTTTTCTTTAAAATAATCAATAAATTTTGTACGCGTATAATTCTTTTTTTTTTCGAACAAATGTTTTTTTTAATGGTTTTGCAGCACATTTTTTTTCAAGCGGTTTCAAACTTTTTCTTGTTATTCACCCACTCCATTCCATGAATTGTTATTCATGGGAATGGAGTGGGCGTATTGCATGTCTGTAATATAGTATTTCATGGCTTAATCTGATATCTTCTTCGACGTGGAATTTCATTAGGAAATTAATTCGCCTCTCTACATATGGATTTTTTTCTTAACATCCACTAAAATAACACGATGGCGATAGGGTAGTCTTCAACTAACTTGTACCATGAGAGACACAACAAGTGTTGTTTTTGCGCATGCGCAGTCCCGTGGCTTCCACCTGCTGTTGGGTTGCATTGGTTGCCAGCAACGGGCCACTAGTGGCACTTGCTTGGAGCCCCACAATTCACGGCAATGCTGCAGGGCCGTCAATGAATCGCCAACTGATAGTGCTGCCACCAACGGACCGCTACCGGGCTGTGAGCGGCAGATTTCAGTCAGCAGTGACCCATCACTGCCAACTGGTGGCCAGCAATTTTCCAGCACTTGTGTTTTTTTGCTGGGTCGAAGAAGAAAATAAAAAGCAGTTATTGGCACTGCTTTTTACGGCATATAAAAAGCCATTTGAGAAAAGCAGCTTTAAATGTAAGGTTATCTCTCCGTGCACATGTCATGAGAGCGCTGCTTTGGATTTCATGTGGTCTTTTTGTTTTAATATTCCATTAAATTCGACATAGCGTTTCTCCGAGGTTCAAAGTAAACAAGATTCTTTTATGCAATTCTTGAATTTGTCACACTACTCCGTCACTTTTGAGACTAGCATACAAACTCAGAGAAGTGTCTCACTGACCACTGCGGAACAAATATGTATTGTATATGAGATAGAAGAGCTAATCATCCTGAAAAAATCGCCAAACCGATAAATTGATATCATACACATAATTTACAAAATATTTCTCATACCTGCTGAAAGTTTTATTCTAGACCCACATATGATTAGAGGAAAGACCTAGCTAAATAGCCAACTGTAGCATCTCATTATTTCAAATGTTTACGCAGAAGCGTCTCACTAGGGGTCTCTTATTACCCACAAAACTCACGGCAGCCCAGTTAATTTTGCATTGCTGTTGTTTGTTCTTAAGTGTGAATATCGCTGCAAGTTAAAAATCTAAATCAGGGATTTTTGTTTTTAAAGTGGCATTATGCGATGCTGTGTACTATTCTGTGTTTCATTCTCACGTGTTAAGTACTCTTGTTATTCTACTAGTTACATACTGTATTTCATGTCTTCATATCTTCCACTACGATCTACTGTACATGCACTGCATTTATGTTCGTACAGCATTCCGTCTTATTTACGACCTCTATTAATTCCTTTCTTTTCACGAGTACGATTCTTCAAACTGACTGATACTCAGTTTAGCTATTTATTTTAAATTCTACGTAATTACCTTATTAAATACTTCGATACTGATACTAGACAATCTGTAAATACGAATAATTGCGAGAAGGAACTCCTGGGAATCCTCAACAAGAATCCATATTTTCCACGTCATTCATACAACAAAAAGCGGTTAAAACTATGACGCTAACTAATTTCAATGAAAATATTACTTATTCATCACCTGATGCAACATTTTGGACATCAGAAAAGTTAGTTTCAAAGGGAAATTCTAAACAGACCTCAATACGGCGAGGGCGTGAATTGTGAGGTTTGTGCGTGTAACTAGAGCCACCATGCGGTCACTTCTGTCGTAACTGAAACAGAAAAACAGGACGATTTTTCCGCGTCATTTCGACTTTTGAGCAGGTCGTACCTCTAATCGCATTTGGGTCTGGGTTTATATCAGAAAGAATTGATATTTCTACCCTCCAAGAAATGGTAATAAAAATAATATGTTTTTAGAATATTTAAGTGAAAGCTTTGTAGCCTTTGGATTGATTATTAAGAACAATCCTCGAAATACAAAATTTTATCGATTTCGGTGCAACGTATCTTCAGAATTTATGAATAAGTTTAATTGAAAAAGATGATAAAAATGTTTCAAGCAACGTTGACATCGCCGTTGAGAAACCACAGTACTCTAAGAAAGCAGGTGTTATCTTCGAAACCTTTTTCGGTTCGAAATCTTGCTGCAACTGCAAAATTCATAAGCAGGATTTTGTTAGGTCGTATTCTGCACAGCAATATTTTTGGAATTTACACTTTTCTTTCCTACATTATATTTTTCAAGGATTCTTTGAGGATCTTTAACGGCCGTAGTGGAACTATCAGTAGTGGAATTATTTATATTGCATAGTAATGCAAGTATAGTCCCGGTCTTAAACGAACAAAATTCAGCTAGCAAATGCGTGTCACTTTAGAAGTCCAATTCAGTAAAGACCAAGATCATTTTATGAATTGTAAATCGTGAGCTATGTCAAATTCGAAACAATGTTTGAAAAGTCTTCCTCAAAGTCTTCCTGCGGAAAATAGCTTGGAAATTTTGTAGTGCCTAGTAACACAGCGTGAGCCGAAGTATAAACAAATCTACCGGCAACTGTACAGAAAGGATACAGAAATGTATCCCAAATATTTTGACGCAAAATATTAATACTGCCGTTTCTGTTCCTCGTTACATATTCTGTCGCATAAATTTGTAGTATTTGTCTGGTTCGATTAAACCACACATAGATAGGCAAAAGATTGTCACATAGAAGTTGCGATGCCGAAAAATAACGCATTCTTGCGATAGCTTCTATCAGGTTTGTAGCGAGGGGCGCATTATGCTTAGGATGGAATTACCGTTTACCGAATTTAGCGCTCTATATCTTTAAATTTCGATATGTGAATTAGAATAAAAAAAATATTAGGTGACAAATAATAAACGTTTAAATTATGCACTAGCACATGTTTTTGATGTTTTTACACATCAGGCGCGTTCATTGACGTCTGATGTTACTGTATTAGAACATCTCTTAGAACATCAGGCATGCTCGTCTGTTCTTGGAACATCCGAAATGCATACATGAGACTTGAGTGTAAAAAACCCGACGGCGGCCGAACAACAATTTTTCGGTTACTGTGCGTTGCTTAACGTGGAAAGAGCGATGGATTATGTATTCAACAATTTAGATGATTTTCACCTTGAGTGTATTTTTTCTAAGTTTATGGGTCGAACTTTCGAAATGAAAGTCTTCAGAACATATTAACTGCAGCGATTAATGTGAAATATGTGGTAAAGAACTGAAATATTTTGTATTTCGTTATTTTTACAATGAAAACCGTGTTTAAACATTTTGTGGACCTGATTAACGTTAAGAACGGTATAAACATGCATTTGCCGCCCCGGTGGCGCAGTGGTCTAAGCGATGGCCTCTGATCATTCGTTCGTAAGGGGTCCATGTTCGAATCCCGGTGAGGCATGGATGTTGTGTTTGTCTTACGGCATTGGCTCTCTCCCTTCCCTGGAACCAGTGGCCTAAAATTAGGGACGGGCGACTGCTTATAGCCCATTGAGTTGCTCACGGTGGTCGTTAAACCTCCAAAAAAAAAAAAAAAAAAAAAGAAAAAAAAAGCATGCATTCGGTTTCACTATATTTTCTATAAAAAAATAACATTTGGATTTTAATTGCCCTTTTGTGTCTATTACCTGTTTAATTTCAAAAAATCCCCTACTGGTAGGCAGCATTAATTCGTATTGCATCTACGGTACAAATTACGCAAGACGTTTAATGACTAAAAAACCTGTCTTAGTCATTAAACTTCATTTAAAAAGACATTTTAATACAGACTAAAAAAGTCACTGAACGCAGGCGCACGGATGCTGACGCTGCAGGTTACGGTCTCTTTGAGTAAATTCAATAATCTATGACAGGGCTCAAGGGAAAATTTTCATTTGCCTTAAGTAATTCTACGAATGTGTGTCACGAAACCGTTTTGTACAGGCGGAGAGATCCTATCGCTCAGATTTCATGGTGTAAGGTACACATATAATTTTAAATATGCTCCTACATTTAATTATGTTCCCGGAGAATATTAATAAGAATTACACACAACGTCTGCTGAATTAGAAACTTTTAAACATATAAATGCATAGGTCACTTCTGCAGCTTATATGCAACATAGATGTTCACGTGCCTTCCCACGGGATCTGAGAAACTACTGCTTTCTTCTTAATGATGGGCGGAAACCAAGCATCATGCCGAATTCGAGAAAGGGCTATGCATCGTGTGTGTGTCTCAGGCAGGGGTGACGATTCTCAAAGAAAAGAGCTGAATGACCAAGAAACAGATAATTTTAACAAAAAAAGCTACAGTTTTCCTTAAAGGCTAAACGATAAAAACTGATCTCTCGAAATTTTAATCATGGATTTTTCTTAAAACAATATGTATTTC
This sequence comes from Macrothele yani, assembly GCA_039090855.1. Lineage (NCBI taxonomy): Eukaryota > Metazoa > Arthropoda > Arachnida > Araneae > Macrothelidae > Macrothele > Macrothele yani. The sequence goes on from CM077018.1 coordinate 39,900,739, forward strand.
ACTCTCACCTAAATTTTTTCACCACCTTTGCCATGGTATTTCAGAATCAACTAAACACTGTTTTTCCAATCAACCGTTGCGCGCTTCGTGAGGGAATCGAAAGAGTGAACCAATGTTTCATTGGTAGTCATTAGTGTGTTTAGAAAGTTTGGACCCTTTGCAAAATTTTTTTCCTCTCACGACACACCTGAACTCTGGCTAAATATTGTTCTCTCGTCAGGTGATGAGGTGGAACACACACGATGCATCAGTAATCAGGTGATGACCTGGAACACACACGATGCATTAGTAATTTATCGCTTAGAATGCGGAATGCCGACGATTTTGAAACATTAGTTGAGGCCGCTATGCCTTCACACTTCAATCGTTGATCTTCTTGAAGGATTGCTCAGTATTAACACTACACTCTTTAATACACTTTCATGTCGACCGGACCTAGGAGCGAGTTCTACCGATAAACGTCCTTTCTCGAAATCATGGTGTCATCTAAAAATCGTTGACTTACTTAAACACTTATCTTTGTAAGCTTCTTTACATTAAATCGACTATTTCTGGAACCATTTTGCACAAATGACAGCAAAATTTTATCGCACAACGCATTTTCATTTCTTAACTGTGAATCACTCACGTCCACAGCTGTATGTTGAAATGCAGACGCATTTAATTTAAACAACTGCGTAATAAATAAACCAGAGTCGTCTGCCACGAGTAATAACTGTTGCCATAGGTACCTCCTTAATTCAGTTAGTCGACGGCATGGTTACTTTTCCCCTTCGTTATGTTGCCAACTCAAAAATAAATACTCTCAGTTTTTATGGAACTTCCTTTGTATAATGCTTGATATTTTATTACGACCAAAAATATTATTTAGAGGTTAATCTTTAAAGCTAAGACAAACGTCTAACGAACTCCTGTACTTCGCCAAGGAAACAAACAACTTATTTATAAATAAAATTATATATCTTCAGTGTAATTAAGACGTTCTTTTAAGTTGTCCGAAGTGTGGCTTCTAGTAAAACTGGTGGCTGCTGTGAAATATGGCAGATCAAAGGAAATTTTGAAGATGCAAAATGTAAACTTCCGGTGGTTCAATCTCACGAAATACAGATTCACAGCAATGCAAGCGTTTCTTTTTGTCGGGTGCCTCTCTAATGGTCGTTTGGGGAACATCGATTCACATCAGTTATGCCGGATAGCGGTCGTATTGTGGTTGATCCTTGTTTGGATGTGCCTCAATTATCGTTTTGCGTGTTCCATTTCTTGAAGAAATGATGCTTTAGTGACTCTCCTTGTTCTGACAGTGAATGGTCTGCGTCGTTAAATATGATTTTGATTTAGGGTGATCTTACAGATTCCAAAATATATACACTATCTACCAACAAGTAATTGGACATCTGTGATAGCAAAGGAAAACGACGTTTATTCACCTTCATTAGTTTGTGGAGCCTCGACGAGCGGCGATTATAGCTATGACTCTCCGGGGCATACTCTAAACCAGGCGTTGTACGACGGCTAGCTGTCTTTTCTTCCACTCGGTTTGGAGAAGACAGGTCAGTTCCTTCACCGATTTCGGACGGTGGGGGCACCCCTTAAGTCGACGCTCCAACTCGTCCTAGAGGTGCTCGATAGGGTTAAGGTCCGGGCTTTGCGCAGGCCAGTCCATTCGATTAACCCCATTGTCACCATACCAAGCCATGGTGGACCTCGCAACATGACAGGTGGCATTGTCATCCTGAATGTAACATGGGTCTACCCTGTAAAACTCCCACAACGTAAGAAGCACATGGTCATCCAAAATGGTGCAGTAGGTCTCGGCGTTGAGTCTACCAGAAATTGCGACCAAGGGTCCCGTGCCATACCAGGAGAAACTTCTGTATTGCATAATTCCACCGCCGCCGAACTTCACAGTTGACACAATACGTTCCGGCAGGAGGCGTTCTCCAAACGAACGTCAAACTCAGACCCTGCCATCAGAACGGTAGAGGGTGAACCTTGATTCGTCGCTCCAGAAAACCTGTTTCCACTGTTCAACGGTCCACAGTCGACTTTCTTTGCACCACGTCAGCCGAGCAGCGCTATTGGACTTGTTGATCAAAGGCTTGTGGGTGGCAGCACGTTCATGATAACCAAGCAGATGGGATTCCTTAGGAATGGTATTCATCGAAAGAACACTCCTGGATGCCTGTTGAAACTCCTTGCGGATGTGGCCAATCGATTTTGTGCGGTTCTTCTGAATTACTCTGGCCAGCACCCGTCGGTCTCTAACTCCCAGTTTTGTGGGTCTGCCGGGTCGGGGCACATTCCAACTGTCACTTCTCATTTTCCTCTTGCCAGTCGCGTAGGCCACTGTCAATTTTCGGTACTTCAACTCGCTGGATATGTCACGTATGGATCGACCATTTCTGTGATACCCAACGATTACACCTTTCTCGAAATCAGAGAGCTCCGAACTGCGTGGCATCTTGCATGCGACTGGATGCGTTGTTGTTTCCCACACGATATTTAACGGCGGCGGCCGTGACGTGTATCAGGACCGTAGATATCGTCGATTTTAAGGGTGTCGAATTACTTGTTGGTAGATAGTGTATTTCACGAAGATACTTTAAGAAATCAAATTTGAAATAAAATAACTAGAATGGCCGTAATATTATTTTTTTTTATAGCATTTTATGGAAAAATGAAGTTTACTACTCACGGCAAGCGCTGTATTTCTAGGTTCTCATGGAGTATGTCTTTTATAAACCTGGTAAATTGATTCTATTATGTTCAAACAATTAACATAAATATTCTTCATGGTTTTGGATTTTGGAAACTGATATGAAAACTTTGGTGCCACCCCGGTGGCGCAGTGGTCAAAGCTCCAACTTCTTATCAAGCGTCCGAAACAGGTTTGGGATCGAATCCCGTGAGACATGGTTCTTATTTTTGTCTTACGGCGCTTGTCCTTTCCTTTCAGTGGAACCAGCGGCCCTATATTATGTAGCGCAAATACTTAGAGCCCATTTAGGTGCTCACAGTGGTCGTTAAACTCTCATTCACAAGAAAACAAAATGACTGGGTCTCCGCACTTACCATTTCTGTAGCTAGTGATAGTTTCTAGTTTTTGAACATTTGTCAGTTATACTTTTAGCTTTACTCCCCTTCCAAAGTCGGGTAAGAAACATAGAAGGTAACAGCTGAAACTTTCGGAGAGTAATGTGAAAGGGATTTTTTGCAGGACATTGTTAGGTGATTTGTGAATTTAGGAATGTGTTATACCATCTTGGATAAACGCTTGTGCCGTATGGTTGTTGTTGACATCTTAGAAATATAATTAACCAATCGTTGTTTCTCAAAATAAAATTGGTTCAGATGCATCTATGCCTAAAATCGGACGATTACAAAGAAAGACATTGGAGCTCTCATCGCCTGGTGACACCTGATTGCACACAACATGCTGCACGCGCTACAAGATGAAAGGAGGGGATAGGCAGGGTCTTTACAGGACAGGAGTGGGAAGAAAGGAAAAAAACTAGAGGTGAAGCAGTAGACGCCGAGGCGTTAAGTAAGAAAGTTTTATGCATTTTCGGGTGGCATCAGCATGCGGTCCTGCAGTTTTTTTGAAACACATCCATGGTGCGTCAGATACTGATACTGTCAAGTCCTGCTTGAATTAACTGAATATGAATAAGTGCGATCATTTTGATTCTTGCGGGTGTTCTTAGGTGAAAACACTTGTAATATACGCAATTAAGCAGTTAATCAGTATCTGAGTGGTTGATATTTATTACTGTTGGCAGAATATGTGTACTCAGGTTGTCATCAAATTCTTGAGTGTCATACTGACACTGCAGTTCCTTTGCTACAAACATGAGTTTTTTTTAATGTTGCGTCATTTCTTGAGTAATATTTATTAGACGCTTGCTGTGTTCTGATAGTCCTACTGATTAGAAGAGCAAGACTCCGTTTCGAGAACGCAGACCACATATGGCTCGACTTACCCAGAAGAAAATTGAACAACTGGGCTAGGATCATTTTAAACATCCACCTTACAGCCCTTCTCATCCCCGAGCGATTTTAATCTGTTCGGTCCCTTAAAAAATCATGCTGGCGCTAAACAGTGAAAGAAGACTTTCAACGTCAACTCCAAATGTGTGACCCAAGACTTCAAAGCTGCTGGTTTAGATGCACCGATGAATCGATGGGATAAGTGTATCAGTACTGATCGAAGTTGTGTTCAGAACTACAAGAGAATGCTTTTCAGGTTCGTGTTTCAGTACTTTTAAAATAACCGTTTGTATATCGTCAGTTGCACAATATAATTTGATACAATTATTGGGCAATAATACATTTTTTTGCTCCGCCCCGGTGAGGCAGTGGTCTAAGCGATGGCCTCTGACCATTCATCCGTAAGTGGTCCGGGTTCGAATCCTGGTGAAGCATGGATGTTGTGCTTGTCTTACGGCATTGCCTCTTTTCCTTCCCTGGAACCAGTGATCCTAAATTAGGGACGGGTCACTGAATATAGCCCGTTGAGTTGCTCACGGTGGTCGTTAAACCTCTAATAAAAAAATGTTTTTGCAGGTTCGAATCTCAGTATTTTTTAAAATAACCATTTGCATATCATCCCTCTTATAGATTGATTGGGCAATAATAAATGTTTTTGCAGATTGATTGGGCTTATAGATTGATTGGGCAATAATAAATGTTTAGGTCTGTATCTCAGTGTTTTTAAAAACCGTTCTGTATACTATCAACTGGATATTTCCTCGCTTTCACATTAGTGTCTTTCCTTCCTATCTCATATAATAGAGAAAATATGCAAAGATAACTTGTTATTCATTACATTATTACACAACATATTTTGAAGCAAAGTGGGATATGAATTAAAATGAGAATGCAGACATACTTGCTTCATTCTTTAACACTCAAAGCGGCAAGAACGCTTATATACGTTCACGGAATAGAACTGGATAAACTAATATAAACGCCTGATAAATATGCACCGATAATTATGAGTTTATCAGTGTTTTCCATTGCGTAATATAACAGGCAAATGCTAGTGAAAATTTTGAAACTTAATGTCACATATTTGTCTTCTAAAAATATTTTCACTGAAAATAATCCTCAAATATGTCGGACACGTTTCGCAGTATGGCGCATAAAATAAGTAACGCGTAACACTGTTAGGAATGCCTGCCGTGCTTTTTTCAAAATTCTAATTTCTTACCCATGCAATTCTCTGAAGTTTCTGTGTAATTTGTGTCTTGTAAAATGGTTTGCAGGGAGAGCGAAACACGGAGTTTATCCCGATATTACACAAACAATAGAAGAGTTTTGTATTACGTAACCGGTTTAGGATATTTGTAACTGCTGACACCCCAGCTACTGTAGAATAAATATCTGAACCGTGGGAATATATTCTGCGAATCAGCCGAATGAGCTCAAGGAATCAGAGCCCTTGGACCTACACAAGTTAAATAAATTGTATGAATTTTCTAGGCAGCTACTCCCTCATAGTTTTACTTTAATTTCTACGAAGCAGACTCCTAGAAATTTTGGTCATTGTAATATCACGTAAACAATTAGCTTCCTTTAGGTTTTTTTCAATAAACTGTTTTCATTAAGGATTTTGTAATACAGTTTTCAGTTTATAATCTGAGAAATAATTTTTAATTAGTTTTCTGTAAAACACTTTTTGGAAGCGGAAATGCTAACATTACTTTGAAAGGGATTTAGTAACGTCCCTACATTTTTAAAGGTTTATTCTACTCTCAGTAATGTACACTTTACTCTAAAGCTTAATCACAAACTGAAGAAATTTATCTGATGCAACTGATTTGGAAGACCCAGGGTTCGATTCCCGGTGGCGGCCAATGATCATTTTTCCGTGACTCACTTATAAACGTAGAAAGAGCGATGTTTTTTGTTTGCATTCCTAGTCCACGTTAAATGTCTGTATTAATTATTCATTTGCCTCCTAATTATTTGTTCAGTTGCTGCTACCATCTTTGGTGAATCCCCAGCATTGTGCGGGGCTCCAAAGCAATCTGCCAATTGGCTTGGCAGTTAGTGTATGTGAGTCTGGAGGAATTCGAGGCTGTTGTGGTGCAGTGGAAGCATATCCGGCGCGTAAACTGGAACACCCTGGGTTCGATTACCGGTGGCGGAGTTCCGTGACTCACTTATAAACGTGGAAAGAGACATGTCTTCTGTTTGCTATAACTATATATTCTGCAAAATCTACAGTGCACGTTGTCACGTTCATGGTTATTCTTTATATCATCTTATTGCTCAGTAACCTTTTATACAAGTGTAGGATTGTTTAAGAAGTGAAACATGCTTGTGGAAAAATAAAAAATATTTCGCTCCAAACATTTCCACTGAAAAATAATTTTTCTTCTTTTCTACATGGGACCGCAATAGTGAAGTTTCTGTAAAATGTTTAGCAAATCGAACCACCTGTCACTATTCTTTGAAACTGCAAATATTTTCCCGTTACATATTGCTTCGGGTTTGCAATGCAACTCATCTCTCAAGTACAGCTTTTTCTTGTAATTTAGAGATATTTTTGTGTGTGTGTGATTGAAGGTTTAACGACCAACGTGAGCGACTCAGTGGGCTATAAGCAGCCGCCTCACGCCCATAATTTAAGGTTACTTGTTCCAGGGAAGGAAGACGGCCAGTGCTGTACGACAGCCACGACGTTCATGCCTAACAGGAATTGATTTGTGATTTCAATTATTTTCACCAATGGTCTCACCTGTTCTCTTTCTGTCCAAATTTTCTAACACGTACAATCATCACATATATCGACCAGTTCTTCTCATATTGCTTTGAGAAAGTTTCTTCTCTATTTATTTCCTTTTTCCTCTGTAGAATGTATGTTTAAGGCCTCCTATCTCTTCGTTTTTTCTATAAACACTTAAAAGTACACTACAAAAAATCCGATTATAAAGTACGTTCCTGTCGTATTTAAACTGAATTTTTTTAATTATTATTTCAGTTTTTATATCGTCCTTTTTCGCCTATTCGTTCGAAGATACTAATACACTGCTGAACAATTGCTAAGGACGGATCATAAACAACTATATAGCCCATAAAAAAGTAAGTGTGGTTGGATGCCAAGTGAAATAAAATAATGTCAGAATGCCAGGACATTTCAAGAAAGACAATTTATTGTGCTCTGAAATCCAGAAGGCTTTGGAACATGTTCAAGGGACAAACAGGCCATTTTTTGCAGAATACGTAAACGTGAAAAAAAGCACTTACCGTCCACAGGCGTTCCGGCGTAAGATATCAATACGGGATATGGCCACCATGGAGGGCGATGCAAGATTCCACACGTCGTGTCATGCTTTGCACAACATTATCAAGCAGCTGTTGGGGTAATTTATCCCATTCCTCTGTCAGTGCACGGATGAGGGTGTCCTTGTTTATTGGAGGGCATTGGCGACCAGCAAGACTACTCCCCAAAGCATCCCACACATTCTCAATGGGATTCAGATCTGGAGAACGTGCTGGCCATACGAGGCGTTGAATATAAACGCTCTCAAGACACTCCTGGACAGCGACTGTTCGATGACATGTTGCGTTGTCGTCCATGAAAATGAATCTATCACCGACAGCACCACGGAACATGCAAACATAAGGTTGCAGAACATCGTTAATATATCGTTGGCCAGTAATAGTCCCTGTTGGAAGCACATAGAGGGACGTACGGTCATTGATCATGATGCCAGCCCATACCATTACACTGCATGTCGGATATCGGTCCCTTTCCCGTATGTTTGCTGGACAATATGCAGTACCACTATCACGCCAGATCAGTTGCCGTCGACAATCAGACGATAGACTGTATCTACTCTCATCTGAGAAGAGGACAGCAGACCAGTCGTTATCAGTCCAATTGCGATGTTGATGGTACCATTGCAAACGGGCGGTACGGTGACGTCTGGACAATGGGATGCACACAACAGGACGGCGGGCGTATAGGCCTCCTTCATGGAAACGTCTGGCGACAGTTTTTCGGGAGATCCGCTTGCCAGTAGCAGCTATAAACTGATTTGCTACCTCTCTAGCTGTGCTGTGCCGGTGTCTTTTTTATAGCACTATGTACCGATCTTCTGCAGGTGTCGTACTGCGAACACGTCGTCCCCCGTGACGTTTGCTACACTCTCGCTTTGTTTGAAATGATTTCCAAAGCCTTGAAACAACACTGTGGCTGACGTCGAACTCCCTGGAAACATCTGTGATTTTTCGCCCTTCTTCAATCTTGCCAATAATACGGCCATGCGTAAAATCATCCAGGTGATGTCGGGAAGACATACTGAAAATTGCAAGTTCGCCAATTGATTATTTTCCTTTCAACTTTGCGTTTGAACAACAACGGTCAATACGCGTCAAATCCTTTATATCTCTTATCAGCGCTATGACGTCAGGAACAAGTTCGGCAATCCGAAATTTGCATACGCACAACACTTCTTACTGTATCCCGCACTTATGCTAATTTCTCCATTTTCCTGCCTTCCATTTTATGGTTGCTATCGTTGCTATTGTCATCCGTCCTTAGCAATTGTCCGGCAGTGTACATATTCTCACTGGATAAAATACCTAATCGTTCACAAATTGACTCAATACCCAGACACACATTCCTTTCCTTTCGTATCATTTCATAGCTGTAATATAGTAACTATCACATTTAAGAGAACGCGAAATTACGGAAGCTATGTGAGAAGCATATTATTAAATTTGTTAAAAACGATTTCATTTTTGTCTAATTTCAGATTCACAAGGCGATAAATTCTATATATTTCTAGCTTAGTATTTATTATTTTCGATATTCTACCACGATTTGTTTTTTATAAACCAAAAAATGTGACAAACTGTACTAATGTTTTCACCAAAGTGCCTTTTCCTGCCAGCTTTATCCGGACAATAATCTTTGGACTACTGAATTTTGTTTGGCTCTTTATCTGAAATTTCGAATGCCTTTTCGTTAAAGGCAAACGCATGAGATATATGTATCCTTTTATTAATCTCTCTATATATATATTTATTCATTATATATGGATATTTTATTTATCTATTTATTTATTTATTTTTTTGGAATTGGCTGAACGTTTCTCACAAGAAATCCCCCCATCTTTTGTAATTTCCTCCGCTACGGAAATTCCTTTCCCCGCCATCTTAATGAGTGATTATGCACAAATTGTATTTTACAAACAATTTCTGATGGGTGACATATTTCTAGAGTGACCATTTCCGTATTTAACCCAATTCTTAGATGTGAATGGCTCTGTAAAATTATGTTGATGTTGTGGAATTTTTCCAATGTGGATGAGTCTTCTTATCTCTTTTCCTCAATCATCTTTTCCTGCAAACCGTTACTTAATCTATATTCCTGTTTGTTGTCCGGTTATGTAAACGGTTGCAATCGAATGCCGTTTTCAGTGTTCTTACTGGGCGGTGATATTCGCCCTTCCCCTGGCTTTTTAAATATTGGAACTACATTGTATGTTTCTTCAGCCACATACAAAGTACACATATTATAATTTGTATTTATATTTTTCTGAACCCTCTTCAAAACTCCACATTTATCTGTTTTGTCTTAACAAAACTACTGAGAGAAAAATAAATTAATTTAAGTTTCTAACTTTATTTAAATAAAATACCAACATTAGAAATTATTAGTTTCATTATGAGAAATTTAAAAAAACATTTTACATGAAATTGGATAAAATGACATTTAGTATTTTATTCCAAAATTCATATATATATATATTCAAATAAATAATTCATTTAAATTCTACTGTTGGGAAATTATTGTTATTTTATTGAAAACGCTGATATTCTTGTTGGAATGTGAGTATACTTTAATGAATATTGTTGCCAAGAATTTTCCCGGAATTTTGACCTTTTTAGCGTGGGAGCGAATTACATGGTCATGCGGGTCTCGGTGGTTTTCGGTCTTTTGTCAGCAGACGGAAGAGATTACAGTAGAACTTCCATAATCCAAACGTGCCAGGTGTTTACATTGGCGTTTGTACGTACTTGGAGCGTACAGAGACAGACGTAACATTGCAGCAAGTAAGAAGAATGAATCTCGCTGCCCTGCTGTGCATTAGGAAGCGGGAACAAGTGGAATAACCTGTAACGCGGCTACTTTTACAAAAAGAGGGGGAGGGGATTCGCCATCTGATTCACAAGCCCTGCTGTCCCGCATTTCTCTCTCACGCGCTCATTCGAGCTTTGTCTGCTTGCCTCGGTGAACGTTGCTCCGGTGCGTGTTTCAAGTGTGTTTCTGTACGGCAGTCTGCTTCTGTGTGTATTTGTGGGTTTTCTGTATCCTGTACTTAAACAGTGAGCGGGTAAACTATGTCGCATCAGCACCCTCTTAAAAGGAAACATACAATTTTAAATATACAGACTAAAATAGAAATTTTAAATCTACTTGAAAAGGTGGAAAGTGACGGTTCTTTAGCAAGAATATATGGCGTAGAATAAGCGACAATAAGTGACTTGAAAAACAAAAGGAAGACTCTATTGCAGTATGCTTCCAAACTGAACGCTGATCAAGGCCCAAAAGTGAGGATAACTTTCAAAACAGCTAAAAATACAGCCTTTGATAACACCGTATATTTGTGGTTCACAAAAAGACGAAGCTTGGGAGAACCATTATCGGGGCCATTGATTTGTGAAAAAACTCTAGACAAACAAAAAAAAATGGTACCCCTGACTTTAAAGCTAGCAGTGGTTGGCTGAATAGTTCAATATGCGTCATTGTATCCGAGAACTTCAAATTGTAGGCGAGAGTTTATCAGGCGATGTTTTTGCACCAGAGGAATTCAAAGTAAAGTTTGCTGAATACGTCAATACTCAGGGGTATTGTAGAGACTATGTGTACAATGCTGATGAAACTTCAATAATTTGGCGTTCGCTCCCCAGAAAGTCTCTTGCATCTTGCAGGGAAAAGATAGCCTCTGGCTACTAAGTCAGCAAAGACAGAGTTACAGTAATGGTTTGTTGCAAATCAAGTGGTAAACACCTTTTTCCAATATTGGTGATTGGTAAAAGCAAGAAACCCTGATGTTTCAAAAATGTGAAATGCCTTTGCGTCGTCAATAAAAGGCAGAAAAATGCGTGGATGACATCGGATATTTTTTTGGACTGGTACTTAAACCTTTTTCTTCCGAATGTAAAAGAATACCGGAAAAAAGAGGGAAAGGTTGGTAAAATCTTACTGATTATTGACAATGCACCTACACATCCTGCAGCTGACCTGTTAAATAAGATTGATAAGGACTTCACGTTTAAGTTTCTGCCCCCGGCACAAACATAAACGTGAAGTCGTTATCCACTGCAATTCTTCAGCCAATGGACCATTGAATTATCAGACTTTGTAAACGAGTGTACAGAAAGCAGGTTCTTCGACGTTTACTTTTGGCCGAACGGAACGAGAATAGTGTCATTGAATTCTCAACAAAAATGTGAAAGACTGTAGCTACATCATGGAAGATTCATGAGAAAATCTTACCGACAGCAATTTAAAAAAAGAAAGGGACAAGCTATGTCCAGAAGAAGATATTGAAGACAACAATGAAAACGATGCCAACACTAGGGAAATTGAGAAAGTGGCTGAAGAAGTTGCAGTTCTGTGCCAATCTATTCCTGGCTTTGAAGACTGAAATATAAAGGATGCTGATGATTGACTAGACAGTAATGCTAATGAACAAGTATACCAAATTTATAATTACGACGGTATCATACACAACGTCACCAAGACCGATTACAACAGCGTAAACAGGAGTGACGACAACAAAGATGAAGACCCTGGACTATCCCATACAGATTCTTTTAATGCATTTGATACTGTAATGTCCTGATATGAAAAACAACCTGATTGCTGTGCATCTCCACTTTCATTGTTGAAAACGTTATTCAACAATGGTGCAAAAGAAGATTGGTGACTTTTTCGATAAACCTATTTATATGAAATAGTACATAAAATATAGAATTTTTGGCACTGTTTGTACTGTTTTACTTAAACAATACTGTGTAGTTAGTATGAATATCATTTTGAATTTAACATAGGGTTTTAAAGCTATTTTCCTGTAATATTGAGATGCATTTTGTGAAAAATCCTTACGTGAAAGAGAAAAATGGAAGTGATATTTGAAATCAGCAGCCAAAAACAAATCAAAAACACTTAGTAGTTTCCAGACAGCTTTTCATGGCTCGAAGTTTGTAGGCGTTATCCAGGAAGCACAATTATATTGGCCCTACGTAAAACACAAAACGTTCGGATACAACGGTGGGCCTCACTCTATATGTCTCGGCAACCACTTACCAGCCTTCGGTATCTTCAGTGTACTAGCCAGCGTTGATCCAACGTAAGGATGAAGGTTTATATAACATTGTGTCAGCATTAAACCGGTGTTTCGTCATCAATCCTTCAACACTGAGCCACTTTTACAGCATTGAGTCATCGTTGGAATAACGTTACGCCAGCACAGCACACAACGTCAAACCATCCTTTGCATAACCTTGTGCCAACATCATTTACAACATTAAGCCATCGCTCATATAACATTGTGAAACTGTCTCAACGAGCCGACGTCTTTATAACATTGAGCCAGCGTGTAACATGTCGTTAAACCATCATTTGGACAACATTGTACCAACGTCTTTTACATCATTAAGCCATCACTCCCACAAAGTAGAACCACTGTTACAACGTTGAGCTATCACTTTCAGGACGTTGTGGCAATGTATTATACAACATTCAGCCATCACTCCTATAAAAATGAGCCTATTTTTGAATGTAAGAATATTACGTGTCTAGTGTTCTCAGCAGCCTTGTATGTTACATCCTTTATGTTTGCGACACTTCCACGTAAAAATGTAGAGCTACAATGTAGTCCTTTGCCCCTTACTATATATGTTCCAGTGTATGAATGAAAACGCATGATTGTATAAAAACAGGTGAGTCGGAAATTAACTATGTACAGTTTACGTAAATTTTTACTTCTATGTATGTACAGCAAGAAATGTTACACATTCTTGTGTACACGGATGTAGCAAATTTTTTAATGATGCACATGGAGGTTATATTTTGCTACGTAGCATACTGCGGTGATGTGAATATGGTAAAACCATGCTATAACAAATAAAGTTTATAACAATTCCTTGACTACTTACCATCCATTTTTCTGGTATATAAAAAAACACTTCTGGAAAAAATTATCGGCTGGTTATAAGGAAACCTGAATATATCAAAGCATAATTCACACACATACATACACCAAATTGTTATGCAGCTTTTACTGTATTTTCAAGCATTTTAAAGTACTGAAAATACAGGGGAAAAGTAATGATTTTCGTTCAGGCAGTTTGTAAGCCTCCCCTCCTCCCTCTTTATTCTTTTGCTTTTGAGTCTAAAAATGAAAGGACGGGAAGTGGAATGTGGAACGTTGAAAAAATATAGCTAAATATGTCATACTTCAATGGTACAATAGAAAGAGTGTTAATGCTACAGGTGCTTGTATTGATGCAGTGGTTTAGAATGAAAGTTTCTCAGTCAAGTATATAATTCAGGTAATATATGAGCAGTTCATTCATGAAAAATAAAGTACCTTATTACTAATATCTTAGACCACTCGTGTGAAAACTGTGATATCATCAATAAAATAGTTTTCGAATCACACACACACACATTTTTTTCCTGTTATATATTAAACTGTCATTGTATTGTGATATCTGGGCAGCTTTAGAACCTGCAATAGAAAATACTTAGTAGATGACATTTTGCAAAACGAGGGTTTACCTTTTAACACTACTGAAAGGCAAAACTGTACACATGCAATAAAATCAACTTTAACCCATGACCACATATTAATTTTTTTTAAATTGCACTGATATACAGAATACAACAATCACAGTTAATAAAACCTGAAAAAATAAACATTTTTGAAAATATTTATCAATGACATATTACCTACTAAAACGCACATGAAAAGTAAAAACTGCTGGAAAATAATGTTATATTCTCTAAAAGCACAGTATTCATCTAAGTGTTATGGTGAGATGGTGATCAAGGACTGTAAATGCGCTTCTACGCCTGCTAGTCTGACTGCTGGATACACTAGATTTTCACAACGGCCGCTAAAATTGAAACACAAGAATGAAGGGAAAATCATAACATAAAATTCCTTAATGCACAAAACCACAGATATATATGCTTAATTATTGCCCTTTTAAAATACAGCAGGATACACGAAAATAAAACACTTACATTAACTCTCCAATGCAGTTTGTGAAACAAGATACCTCATAAATACTAAAAACTGATAAACAATATGAAAAAAAAACTGTTACATCTAAATTTTATTATTTTTATTCGATAGTTTTGTACTTTCTTCGATTAATAAACATTGAAAAAAGTTTACTCTTTCTGGAGAAAATGAAATACAGAATTTTAGAAATACCTCTGTGAACCAATTAGCACAAACTCAGCATCTCCTAAATAAATAGCAGCTATACAGTAAATTTAGTGGAAAATTGGATGAAATTTCCTGAGATCAATTATGATAAAAAAAATGTAAAAAAAAAAAACCTCGAAAAACAGCGAAGGGCACAGACTGTTATCTTCAAGTGATTTGAAGCAGGAGAACATGTGCAATTGTGCTTCGATATTTCTTGAGATTTTAGTTTGTAAGTTTTTAATAATTTGTTTATTTTTCATAAGGAACATAATCATGCAATTTTTCAATTAAAAGTTAAGAAATTCAGAGGCCCCAACATTAAGCATCCACTGTTCTTTTTGAAGGGTCTTCATTGATTTAAATGTTTCATACAGCTGTTATATATTTTATTTACATCAATGTACTCTTCATTCTCATTTTGATCATGAGAAATGTGGACCACTAGCTCTTTGTTATAAACTTTTTTAACAGGAAAAAATACATATTTCACAAATGAAGATATTCTGGCTACACCCATTTGCATAATTGTGCTGTTTTCATAATTTCATATCCCTATTAATGATGTTTACAATCAAAAATATTACTTTGACAATACATATCAAGACCACCTGAGCAAAAAAAAAAAAAAAGCTAGTGTAACCGTTTGACCAAACCAACCTAATATAAGTCTGAGCACTTTAATAAAATTTGACAGCAAACGTCAGTGTAACAAAACGCAAAATACCAAAATCAGTTTTCATTCAAAGGTGTTGATATTGTTCCCTGTTGCTTTAGTAACATCAGAAACAAAATATCCAGATTTATACTATCGTTAACAGTATAAAAGTATGCAACTTTCACTGAGGTAATGTTACAAGAAATCTTTCCGAAGAAAACATTGTGAAATCAGTTTACAGCATAATCTAAAATTTACTGCAACGTTTATGTTTGCATTTTTTACTGAACTCACATCATATTTTGAGATAACAGTGCTGAAATTCAGGAATATTAAATTTTGAATTATGGGAATATATGTTTCTTCTTTACACAAACTCACTTGCTAGTATCATATCTAAGTGGATGATCTAGTTAATTTGTCATTTGTAATTAGTCAGCAGTTTAAACACACTTACTTCCTTGTCACTAAGAAATTATATTGTAACAAACTTACCTATTTACATTTTCCTCCCTGATATCGCTGAAAAAAAAGCCCAAACAACTCTCATCTATCACATTCATCGGTTTTTTACTTCATGTACGCAATAAAAACTATCTGTAGGATGAATAACAGCAGATCGTTTAATTACTTTAGACACGATGTACTTAGCCTCCAAAATTCAGTTCGATACCGCAGAAATAAAGCAGCAATCAAAATGTAACATCTATAAAAAATATGCTATTTGCAATTTAGCAAGAGCTATTTTAAAATTATTTTATGTGTGATAAAAACATGCAGAAAATCCAACAATCAGGTTTTTTTCTACTTATACAAACGTTCCAGTTAGCACGTGCTCTGTGAACGAACAATGGTTGACCCACAGACCGTTGAACAAGAGTTGCCCGCATGTTGCTTCAGGCAAAAACGTTCTCCGTGCTGATGACTCACAAAGGGACTGGTTGGAGCTTAGGTCGCCTTGACTGTAATCGGATTACCCAAACCTTCCCCTCAGTAGCCCATGAGTTGGAAAGTCGTTGGCTTTACGTGAACATTCAACGATTAAGTCTTGCCTACGAGATTGGGAATTGAATACGGTGGTACAGCGTCGTGCCTACGGTCATTTTCAAGAGTGTGCTAGCTGGGTAGTTATGTGACTTAACATCCATTTTAGATTTACACCCATAAACTGATTTACATCTTTCAAACTTGTATTGTACAATGATTTAATCCCGTATTTCGTTCATTGAAGTTTCATATTACCTGATTTCCCCAAAAAATAACAAGAGCAATGCATCATCATTCATTCCAGTGTTCCTCGTAAAAATACATTTAATTTAGATAAATCACCAAATGTTTCGCCTGCGACATACACTTAAGATATAAAACATTATGTCTAGCGCATGTTTATGCAAATCGAAATAACTGGAAGTATACAAAGGAGCGTGTGATGGTTATCAAACGGTGTGAATAACAGTGATACTGGGCTCTGTTAATCAGTGTTATTGTCCTTCTTCAGATAGAAAAAGCCTCATACACACATAAGCGAGTTTTGCAAAGGCCAAATAGTAATGGGCAGACTACTGGGTTAAAACATTTCCGAGACAGCAAGGCTTGCGGAGTTCTCATGATCAGACGTGGTTAATACCTTTAAAAATGGCCCGAGGATGGAATAACAAAAGTCGCAGGCAAAGTGAACCGATTGACAGATCACAGCTTATCGATGCTGAAGATAAGAAGTGATTCATCGGCAGGATATTATAACGTCTATCTGAACATCATTATAGACCAGGAAAATCCTTTTAAGGCAACAGTACCCTTTCTTGTTGTGCTTTCTTTCAGAAAGATAATGCGCTGAAAAAACAGTTAAAATTTCTATGAGCACCGAAGCTCAGTGTGCCTTAAAGTTTTACTCTCGTGCGTGCTGAATCATATGCTGTAAAGCGTTTATATCTTCTCGGTATCATAATATCAAATACGAATATTAGAAAAAGGTTTCGAGTGCGTCACCTTGAGATCACATCTTGTCTCGTGCGTTTGATAAACCTTTGTACAGTACTTGGAAGACTTACATTTATTTTTGGGCCTACGTAAAGGCGAAACAATTTAAAAATATCTGCCACAGAGATTCAATTAACGTTTTCAAGAATAATTTAAGTAAATTATTTTGTGAAGAAATAAATGAAAGCTTCCAATTGAACTAGTGTCATTCATAAAAACAACGCTTCACTTACGTATCAATTAAATACTATGTATAAGAAAGGTATGTTGCTTAACCCCTTCGCTACCACAATGCCCGGGCCGCCCGGTCATTCAGACGACCACAAGCGCCCAGATCGCCTGATAACTCGACTAAAATTTCGTAGCCCACCACACCACCCGTGTTTCTTGAATCTACACGGCGTCCGGCTGATTAGCATAAGTTACCCTCAGTCGTCTTTGTTGTCTCTAAACAAAGAAGTGAAACAGGAGTTATGTTTGTCCCGGGGCAAAACCATTCAGCCTTCTGACATCGCTCAGTAGAACTGTTACTCTATTGACACGTGATTCGTAAAAATAATTTTCATATGTTGACACGTGCTTAGTAAAAACAGTTTATGTAAAAATATTGTAGGACTGCATGCACTGGAAAAATTATTTGGAACATTTTTCTCGACACCTAACAGTTTGCGTAACAAATAAATTTACAAATTAATTTTTTCTGGACACCTAAGAGTTGTTGGAGCAAATAAATTTACAAATTCTATTTTTCTGGACACCTAAGTTCGCAGACGGAAATACGACTCTGGTAGCACACAGCCTTGCAATCTAACGTAGGCCCAACCACGAGCCACTGTCATTTAGTAATAGAAGCCGTTGCCACAGTGTTGGGCCTATATTCAATTGCGTTGAGGGCCTGATTCTAACCGACTACACACAAAATGTGCGCACATATATTTTGTAGATATTACAGAAAAAAATCGTGCGTCATGAAATGTTTTTGTACTACCAGAAAAAAAGGCCCATTTAGAAGAAAAATAGTGATTTTCTGCCTCAAAGACAGAATAAAATACCAATATTTAATTTCAAATAAAATGCAGTATCGTCCTTTGTCCTAAAAGCAGAGTTTGTGAGAAAGCATTTGCCGTAAACATTCTTTCATATTTGCTCAATCGAAATAAACAGATTGAGATAATATTTTTTTCAAGAAAGAACTAGAGAAAAGGGGAAAGTGAATAAGATTTTTCAGCTCTTACCACTCCCATTTATCTTATTAGGGTCTCAGGAGAAGAATTCACAGTTTGCCGCAGGGAAACGTCCAAAAGTCAACGCATAGCAAGACTAGAGATCAGAAGTTTCGAGTGGTGAACCAGCACTAATCCTTCTTTTGTTAACTTGACAAAGGGAGGGGAAATGATATTTAAAAAGGAGCAGCAGGCACTCTTGGCCGCTGTGGTATTCTGGGTGACAAAACATTATAGTATCGTGGTCGCGAAAGGGTTAATAATGGGTTGCATGAATCAAATTGTAGCGCGTGCAGCAACGGCACAGAGTACGCAAGTTTTTACAGACAGAAAAATTCAAATGTGTGTGTCACTCACACTATGCAGGTAACCTGGTCAAAGGTATGCAACGACACTTCGTGTCACTAATTTATTATTTTTGTTTGAGGGGGGAGGCATATGGTGGTCTTCAATGCAGCTAAAATTGATTTTGTGAGTAGTCATTCTTCCGTGGGAGTATTGATTCGAAGTGATTTGAAATGGAATATGCATATTAACAACCTGACTAATATAATATCTAGAAACATTGGGGTAGTTAGTAAGATTATGAAAAAATTGTCCCGTAAAATAAGGATACTTTTATACTACACTAATACAAACACATATAAATTGCTGTATACTGACATGGGGGCAAACAACACAATATAACTTAAACAAAATACAGGTATTACAGAATAGATATATACGATTAATATACTTAAAAGCTTTTAATAATTCTATACCTAATCTTACCTTTAGGTCAGAAGTAAATACCAATAAATATAATACACTTACAATAAAACAGTTATTTGACTATAATCCTGTTAAAATAATGTTCAGAAGAATTAAAAATGATTTATACCATGACTTAATATCATTAAATATTCGTACTCATACTTATGAAACCAGAAATCGATCAACACTCATTCCTAACTTCCCTCGGACAGAAACAATTCAAATGAATATTAATTATTCGGGTCCAAAACTTTGGAACTCCTTGCCTTGTGACATAAAATCTATTAACAATTTTGACTTATTTAAAAAATTCAACCTCCACCTTCTTAACAAGTCTCTCAATTAATGCTGAGTTGACCTGATCTGGTCGCTGGATTGATTTCACGGCATATGGATAGATCTTGCATCTTTATATACTTATGTATTTATTTAATATTTCAGTTATATTCAAAATGCCTTTCACTTGTCTTTTGTATTGTTCTTTGTTGTTCGTGTCTTTTTTAGTACTAGGGGTGGGATGGCTATGTCAGGCCTTACGGCCTTTTCCCTCCTCCTCCTGGTTGCTACATTTTTTGTAATTGCATATATTGTTTGTATTTTGACCTGTAATATGTGGCAACTGAAAAATGAATAAATTAAAAAAAATGAAAAAATATCGAAACAAAGTCAACCTAAAGTCACAATTAGGGGAAATGACAAAGGGGATATGGCCATGATTTTTAGTTTAGTAATTGCTGCGAAAAATGACTGCTTCTGGTGTTGATGAATCTTACTTATATGAAATCGTAAATCAGTGACAGCATATTCACCACATCCTGTAGTAGTTTGAAACACACCTGCACATATATTTAAAGAGTTGCAAGGTGAAGCTTAAGAATTTTGTCGAGTTTTTGAAATGCAGAAAAAGTGGCGATCTTTAAAAAAAACAGGGCATATTAGGATGCGTGCACCCTGAAACATGCATTGCCGGTTTTTCTATTTTTGCTGAAGAGCTTAATATCAATTCTTATTTTCGTCTTCAATAAGTTGTAATTTATATAAGTTCCATCATCTATGGGTACTGTATTCCTTTTGATAGGGATGTTGAATACAAGAAGCAGCGGTTGGCGCACACAAGCACACGAAATTTTATGTCAGATATAAATTTCATAACACATATTAGTATTACCTGAAATGCCACCCTGGTGGCGCAGTGGTCTAAGCGACGGCCTCTGATCGTTCGTCCAAAAGGGGTCCGGGTTCGAATCTCGGTCAGCATGGATGTTGTGTTTGTCTTACGGCACTGGCTCTTTCCCTTCCCTGGAACCAGTGACCCTAAATTAGGGACGGGCGACTGCTTATAGCCCATTGCGTTGTTCAAGATGGTCGTTAAACCTCCAATCGAAAAAAAAAATTATCTCAAACCCTCAAATAATGGGAGATTTTTAGCCTCTTCCGTTAATTCACGCCACCGACCACTGACTTCAGCACCAAATACACATTAATTTTCCATTTTATTTCCCGAAATTCAGTAAATGGCGTTTGCATTGACATTTGAAATACACTCATTGTCATAAAAACCCGTGTACCAAGAAAAAACCGTGCTATTAACGCGAAACTCGGCGAATAGTTACGGTGTGGGCAAACATGAAAATCATTAAAGTTTCGTGCGATTTCGAATACCCACGCGTGCAAGACCGGCGCTGCAATAGCAATCCTTAGGGCTTATAAGGAGCCACGCAGGGGACTCCACATTCGTGCCGAAGTGAACAGTAGTAGTCAGGTGAGATCCCTGAATGAAAGACATGCCGAGGAGCCGCCGTATATGTGCGCACGGGCAACTGACGGAGTTTGAACGAGGCTGTGCCGTCAGGCTGAGAGACGCAAGGTGGCCAGTGCGCCGAATGGCCCGCCATTTGGGCCGGTCGCACAGTACGGTACGATCATTTTGGGAGCAATGGACACGAGAAGGCACCCAGACACGGCGAACTGGCTCTGGATAATCCAGATACACCACTAGCCGAAATGACTTTATGATCGTGAGAACGGTACGCACAGATGCAACGACATCCTTGTCCAATATCCATTGACATATGGCGGCTGTACAAGGGACTCCTGTGTCCACCATAACCATATCCAGACGCCTGGCAGAGGCGAATCTGCATTCTGGACTGCCCTTACGTTTTCTGCCATTAACACTTGGAAATCGTCGGCGTCAATTGCTGAGGTTTCCACAGCGAGGAACGTGGAATGCTACGGACTGACGACGTATATTGTTTAGCGACGAATGCAGCTTCTGTATGGGAAAGGATGACCACCGTGTAAGAGTATGGAGGGCGTCAGGTGAATGTTGCAATACCAACCTCACTGTGCAGCGACACACATCCCGAACTGCAGGCGTTATGGTCTGGGGTGAAATCGCGCACGACACTCGTACTTAGGTGGCAGTGATCCGAGAGACTTTGACAGCCCAGCGCTATTTACACTTCACAGCCCAGCGCTACTTTGGCAGCCCAGCACTACGTCACTTCGGCACGAAAAAGATATCCTGCGATCACATGTACTGCGTTTCCTGAAAGGGCGGCCCGGAGCATTTTTTGGACAAGATAACGCAGGTCCGCACACTGCTCGGGTTCTCCAGGACTATGTACATCATGCTTTGACGCTTGCGTGGCCTGCCAAATTGCCTGATCTCTTGACATTGAGCACATGTGGGACCAGATGTGACCTCACCTTTCTCCATGTTCCAGTATTTGGGAATTAGGGCGCCAGTGGCAAGAAGTGTAGGCCAATCTGTCTCAGGATAACATACGCCGTTCTCTTTGACTCCATGTCGAACCGTATCACCGCATGTATACCAGCATGAAGCGGCCCGACGAGGTACGAACGCTGACCGGAATGTGTACCCTATGACCGCGTGAAATCGTCCTACTGCTGTGATATTGTAATCACTTCTGTTCTTGGTATGTACCATCTTACTACTAAAATGTCCTTTCAGTCCCACGCCTCCTTCTTGGTACGCAGATTTTATGGCAAAGAGTGTATATTACATTTACCCTCATTGTCATAAATGAGTGTAATACATTTTTTTCAACCGCTCAATGTTTCTGAATTTCTTTACTTATATATTCCACCACCCCATGCTGCAATTATAGAGATAATTCAATGTAGACTTTATGGGAAAAATCAATCCTCAACGAAATCATGAAAAACGAGGATTATTGTCTTTGTGTTGTCTGTCGTTGCCCAACCACGCGGAAATTATAATTGATCTCGATGTGTTTCAGAGAAAATTTCAGGGCTCGTGAGCAAAAACTGAGCATTTTATATTTAATTTTTTTCAATCGCGTGATGACATTTTACCAAATGTAGAAAGGCGCCATCACACCTTAAATTTATGGATAGCGCAGAGAAACATTCAAAACCAGCTCTACGATATTTCCTCATTATACGGACAAAATTACAGTGGACTATGTTTTGGTTTAATGTTACGTATTGTCTTTATGCACTTAGGTTAAAACCTACGATAAAAGGCAATGTCTGATAAACAACAAATATTCCCACATTCGTGTTTTTATATTAAACTAGTATTCTCTAAGCAGTACTTCCATATCATCTCGCGCTAAAACAATATTCATGCATATTCCCTACGGTAGTTATTATGATATTTTATTCGAAATTATTCCGTGTAAATATATTTCCGGGAGCATATTTCAAGGAACATTTTTATTATTTCCCTATTTCATCCGCATAAATACATTTCACGGAAGCAGTTTTTATTCCTTGTTATCATCATATCTATTATTTCAAATTTGATCATCAAAAATATTTCCCGGGAGGATCTTTGTGATTTATTGTGGTTAATATATGTGCGTTATTGATTAGCATGAACAGTAAATGTGTGGTTATCATTTTTTAATTTCCAAATTATGGACAATGTTGGATAATGCTAGAAATTACATGCCGTAAATATTATCACACTATTTTTAAATTTCCAGTTATGGCCAATTATGTTCAATGTATGAAATTCTATGCCGTGAACATGTCTTAGCAAAGTCAGATGTTAAGATATGTGAATTTTCTTCTTACGATAGTTATTTATATCGTGAAATACTTTACATGGAACTAAAGTCCCCCGGATCGTTGTTCTAATGTACTATATTATTTTTGGCAGAGTATTATTGAAAGTTAGTGGGAATTTTATATTCGGGTGGCCAAATAGTTAGATAAACGCACACAACTTATTACAGTGGCAATGGATGAAACTAAACTTACGGAATCTCGATACTGCTGTTGTAACTGTTGTAAATTGTCCTTCCTATTTCCAAGTGAGGTAAGGGGAAAATAGCAGCAGAGGAAGGCGAACAGTCTATATAAATGTATTCGCTTTATGAAAAATCGTTTAGGTAGAGGGAAATGCTTTTAAAACTTAGATGGCGTCTTTTGCTTTATTGTTTTTTCATATTTTTCCACATGCTTCCATAAACCTGGTTTTAGTTGACAGAAAGGAAATAAAATCGCCCACTGTCTGAATTAACCAACAATACCAACATCAAAACATCAACAGATTAACATTCTTCTCTCTTTCAATTCAAATTATATGTAAAAAAATGTTCCCCAATTGTAATATCTAGTATAAGTGTACTTTGCGAAACGTTAATCTGGCAATCTGGAAAGAAGCTCTTGAGATGTTATTATAGGAATTATACATAAATATGTGTCTTCAAAGAAACAATGGAACCGCTTTGTTACTCGACCGGTCAACATGGTGTTATCATTTATCGCAATCACCTAAAGGGTCTACTGCTAGGTTTTTCGAGATACAACAGCTGAAACACTTGTCACGAGTATCATTCTTTTCTCTGGGAAAATTACTGTTCCTTCATTATGCCTAGTACATCCCAGAAAGTGATTCCTACAAATTAATGATGATTCCCACTATCTTCTTCACGTGAAGAATATCATGGAAAACATTAAAAATAAATTAGCAAAAATTGACATATCGATTAAATGCCCAGTTCATTTGTGAAGAACGGGCAAGAATAAATGAGATAAGCGACAATAATTGTTACAAGCAAATAAATAGTGTTTGTACTAAATGGCACAACTCTAAAAGAGTTAAAAAAGAACTCTGCTCATGATAGAGTAATGACTTTAGTCTCTGTACTAAAAGAAATAGGCAACTGTCAATTCGAATAATTGCTCTGAAGAGGTTTTGACCAACAATTATGTTGATCCTATATTTTAAGAGATGGATGATGCTGACATATTGCATTTCTTGGTATAGCTTCATGGTAATGCGCCCACAATCAATTGGATAATACCTGTAAAGAAACGTTCAGAGATCTTAAGTCGGTAATCTAGAAAGAACCTCTTGAGAGCGAGGTGAAATAAAGCAGCTATTTTTAAAAACAGTAGACCACCGCAAAGAACATCATAAACACTATTCCTGAATCAGAACGTGAAATTGAAAGAATATGTGACTCCTAAAGGGAAACCAATAAAAAACGATAGCTATTTACGATGCGATCAGAGCTAAATTATAAATTTATAAGGTATTAAAAGGTATAGTAGATCCGATCTTTGAATGAGTTCATGAAAATTATGTAGAAATTCTTTATAGAAATTATTGCTTCATTAAAGGTATAACTAAAAATAAAATTTTGAATTGCTGTAATTACATACCATTGGCACCGATAACTACAGGGACCGAGGCAGGTTTCATATAATCTCGATTGAAACAGGAAGAATGTTTTTTTTTATTAGGTGTTAGGATTGTCAAACTTCCGTTCTTCACGTGAGTTTTTTGACACTTGTAGGCAAAAACATGCAAGACATTGCTGAAACAAAGTTTTGCCCAGACCTCTTTCCTATTTTATTTCGTAGAAATAAATTCATCCCACCTGGTAATAATACACGAAAGGAATCAAACAGATTGTATGGAGCGCGGCGGTGTGTGTGCGTGTGAGTTTATGGGCTAAACCTTGAACACGGAAGAATGATTCTCACGATGTTCTTACATTTACACCATATATCTCGAAAGTATTCATCTTCGATAACCCGTCAACCGAAGACGTATAACTAAAACTTTCGACATTGATTTTTCAGAATAAATTTCTGCTCACAACTCATACTATAAATCAACAATGGACATAAAAATATCATATGATCCGCTGGACATGTGATTTGAGTGGATCCACTGGGCAGGTTGTCCTTAAATTAAAATTGTATAATTTTAATTGGAAAAAAAATTGGGAAGCATTTCTGATGGCAGGTCATTTTGTTTCGAACACGCGATGTCGTTTCCCCCCCAAAAGCAGATTTCTGCATTGTACAGTAAATTTGTAGGGGACATATTAATTTCTGTGATTTGAGAGCGAATTTATTTGTGGGTCTTTTGCCAATATGTGATTTCTACCTATTAGAATAGATGGCGTTCGTGTCTATTCTAATAGCTAGAAATAAGCTAATTCTGCGCACCACAGCAAATTGAATTTTTAAATCTTCGAATGATTTCTTTGTTGAGAACCAAACACATTAAGTGAGAGAAATGGTCCTGTCAACACATGGTGACAGTGCTCTGCCAGAAAAAATCAGAGGATGTGTAGGTCGGTGGAGACAGTGGCATCTTCAATCAAATGGGACCACTGCTGCATTACTGAGGCGCTTTGGCTACGAAGAAGATGCCAGACCCATAAAAAGCAGTACATGATGAAGCAGTCGCGATTACTGATTTTACGAAATGTCAAACTTTAAATTCCAAAATATTCTGCAGATTGTGTGAGGAAAAGTGGAGCCACGCAGTTATTTTGCATACAGAAATGCGTTGGTTGTCAAGGAGTAAAATAGTGAGGCGGTTCTTTGATTTACACGATGAAGTGCGACCTTCTGTTTCAGACTCAAAATTTTCATCTGGTCAGCGGAACAATTTTTCAATGTTGTATGTTATAGTTTTTATTATACCTAAAATAACTCGCTTGTAAAAGGATACCCTACAGTTGCACCAGAAAACTCTTTCACATTGGTAACAACCATACAGATATCAAAATTTTCAAGAGAGGGGAGCATGGCTTGCATTTGAAAACACAGTGTCCGCAATCCCGAACGATTTGGAAACCACAGATTTAGATATCGTCTGCACTGTGTCTCTTATGTTTACACAACGCATGGAATTTTAAACCCCACCAGTGATTCCCTAAAACTTATTGAATTCATTAGATATCCTGCAATTGTAACAAAATATTTAAAGGTACATGGAGGTTAGTCGGATGAGAAATATGAAGCACCTTTTCACCGGTAAAATGCGTGCTGAAATTTTCACCCACATTTCGTAATATTGTAGTTTATGACGTTCATGTTTACATTACGATCTGCAAAAAATTAATAAGAATAGCAATGTTGCTTTCAAAAGATATTTGCAAACGTACAAGGAGATGTTGGTTGGATAAATTATAATAGCACTTATTAGAACAGCAGGCGTTCAACCATTTTTTAAGGAAGTGAATTGTATATTATAACGATCTTCAAATTTAAGTAAAGAAAATAAATATGTATCTAATTAATCACATAATGAACTGCATTTCGTAAGTTTTTATATTTTTCAATCCAGTACATTATAACTTATTCACAAATGAAACTGAAGATTCAAAAAATAAAAATAAAATATCAAGAACATGAACCACTTTTCTTAGAAAAGAAAACGTGGTAAGACGTAAGTTTCATGCCATTTCTCTAAAATTTCTTTTCCCAAACTTATTCCCTTAATTGATTATATTCCATCGCAGTCAAATACCAACAAAGACTGGATTATGTCACGTTTTGACTTTGCCGACAAAGTTGAAGATTTGGGTCTGACGGCAGTAGAAAGAGACGAACTAACGATATGTGCAGTGATCCTACATTGAGAGTGAGACCAATTGCTCGTGTGGATTCTTTTTGTTTAACCATGGCAGAACATTAAACATCTATATAAAATATAGCTGTTACATTGTTGCTACCGTTTGCAACATCGTACTGGTGTGAGCAGGCATTTTCGGCATTGAACAATATAAAATCAAATTGTAGGGTTTGTCTGCCTAACGTTGAAGCGGATCTGCGAGTTGCATGTTTAAACATTCGACACAGGATTGACAGGATTTGCAAGCTGCAACAATTCCAATTGCCGCATTGATGGAACTATCTTTATTTAAAAATAAAGTCCTCAAAATTTAGTTTGTTTTGTAATTTGCAATAAGTTTTATAATACGAGAATAAATACAATTTCTGTTAACTGCAACTGGACATTTATAATTTTAATTCAATCCTAAATTTAATAGATCTCTTTGGCAACGACAGTTCGCCATTTTGAATTATTTTTCTGATATGTTAGCCTTTACACAATTGCGCCGCGAAAATATTTTCGTAGGTTAAGTGTGCCGTGATGTTGAAAAGTTTGGGAACTCCTGCACTAGCACAACATCTATCAACTTAAGCTGTAAAACGTAAATAGAATAAAAGGTTAATGAAATCAAATCAAATATACAGTGGAGACGCGAAATTACATCAACATAATTTGTGGAATACACAGGGAGAAGCTATGTTTTGTTTAGCTTTAATGGGCAGTCCATGCGCCCGGTAGATCCATCGATGCAAAGAAATGGCACCCGGTAGATCCATCGATACAAAGAAATGGCACCCAGTAGATCCATCTAAATAAGTAATGTAAAATATTAATCATCGTCACTAGCAGATAGGATTTTGTTAGCTTCCAAGGGACATACCTTTTATTAGCTCCTAAGTATTTATACCTTTTACTATACATAATGTATTCGAAGCTAATCTAAAGCTTTGGGTTTTCACTTATAATTGAACAAATACGAATTGTGGGCTCGTGCTCACACACAACTCCTTGTGATAGTAAGTGCGTAATTTAACTAAATAAATCAGTCACTCTTACTCTCAAAACTGTTTCACCAGTCCCAGCAAATTATACATCGCGCGTAGTTATTTCAACCTTACACATTTCAGCAGCATTTACTCTTCATATCGTTAGCAGAAAATCTTTTCAAGCTCAGGAAATAAAACATAATCTTAATATGTGAAAAAGATACAGAAAAATGAAAATAAATGTCGCTCCCATTAAAAGTAATTAATTTCAGAAAATAAATTTTATGTATAAAGGAATGACAGGAAACATTTACTCTTACCGAATTCAGTTTTGTAAGAAAAGTATTTCATGTTCTTGCTATTTTATTTTAATTTTATTGAATCTTCATACGTGGTTCTGTTTATGTTATAAAGTTCTGAATCCAAAGTCAAACTTAGGAGATGCAGTTCAATATGTGAATCATCATCATCATTGTCAACCATTATCAATCCACTGCTGGACGAAGGTCTCCCCAAGTTTCCTCCACAACGGTTTGTCTTGTGCCAGTCTCCTCCATGTCCCTCCTGAATACTTTCGAATTCATCCACCCATCTCCCATGTGGTCTTCTTCTGGGTCTTTTCCTGTCCCTTTTAATCCAATCTAAAATTACGGCTGTCTATCGATGATCTGTCTTTCTGGCAGTATGTCATGCCCATTGCCATTTCATGGATTTAACTCTGATCATGATGTCTTCCACTCTTGTCATTTATCGGATCCACGAGTTCCTCTTCTTATCTCTCCTGGTTACACCACGCATGCACCTCTCCATGCTACGTTGAGTTGTCTGCAGCCTTTGTATGACTCTTTTAGTTAAGGTCCATATCTCTGCACCATATGTAAACACTGGAAGGATGCATTGATCAAACACTTTTCTTTTAAGACATAATGGCATATTGCTCTTGAAAATGACGCTGTTTCTTCCAAAAGCTTTCTAGGCAAGTTTTGTACGCCGATTAATTTCTTCATCAATGTGACTTACACTTGAAATCTGCTGTCCAAGATAAAATTACTTGTCTGTTATCTCCAGCTTTTCTCCATCGATCGATAAATCTTCATTTCTTGTAAAAGCATTGAACATCACTTTTGTCTTCTGAAAGTTCATTTTTAATCCCACTTCTTTACTCTTGTCAGCAAGTTCCTGGATCTTACTCTGCAGCTCTGATGGGGTAGTTGCAAAAATAACTATGTCATCAGAAAAACGAAGGTGGGTTAGGTAATCTCCATTAATCTTTATCTCTTTGTTTTCCCAGCTCAGCGACTGAAAGTCATCTTCCAATGTGGCATTAAAGAGCTTCGGAGGTATGGTGTCACCTTGTCTCACTCCCTTTCCAATTTTTATGTGTGTTGCATTTTCAAACAGCCGAATCTTTGCACTTGCATTTTCATAGATGTTATTAATAATATTAATGTATGCATCTTCAATACCGCAGGATTTCAGAGCCATTGTAACTGCTGATGATTTCACCGAATCAAAGGCTTTTTCAAAATCGATAAAAGCCATGCACAATGGAAGTTCATATTCCCTCGCTCTTTCAATCAGTTCTCTCAGTACGTGGATATGATCTATTGTGCTGTAGCCACTCCTGAATCTAGCTTGTTCTCTCGGTTGAGCCATGTCCAGTGTTACGTTCAAGCGGTGTGAAAGAACTTTAGTGAAGATTTTATAAACCACTCATAGGAGGCTGGTAGGTCTGTAGTTCTCGAGATCCTCAATAGTACCTTTTTTATGTAGCAGGATCATTGTAGCGTTGTTTTAATCCTCAGGAATCTTCCCTTCATCAAGGCATCGAGTGAAAATTTGGGCGAGTATTGTTTCGATTTCTCCACTTGCTTCTTGTATGATGTCTACAGTAATTTCATCTTTTCCTGGAGCTTTTCCCCGCTACATGTCCTTGATTGCATGTGCAACTTCTGCTGGGAGGACTGAATGAACTCTGGTACTGGTACCTTTCATGATGTCTGGAGTATATATATCAACCCTTTCATATAATTTGTAGTAGAAATCTTTCACTCTTGTCAGAATTTCGCCTCTATTTCTTGTTACAGAACCATCTTCTTTTGTCAGTGCCATAATCTGTTTTCTTTAACTACTGAGATGTCCTTTTGCTCTCTTTACGCTAAAGGGACATCTCAGTAAGGGAAGAAAACAGATCATGGCACTGAGAAAAGAAGATGGTTCTGTAACAATAAATAGAGGCAAAGTTTTTACAAGAGTGAAAGATTTCTACTCCAAATTATATGAAAGGAATCATACATGTACTCCAGACGTCTTGAAAGGTACCAGTATCAGAGTTCCACCAGTCCTCCCAGCAGAAGTTGCACATGGAATCAAGAACATGAAGTGGGGAAAAGCTCCAGGAGAAGATGGAATTACTGTAGACGTCATACAAAAAGTAAGTGGAGAAACCGAAGCATACCTCGCCCAAATTTTCACTCGGTTCCTTAATGAAGGGAAGATTCCTGAGGATTGGAACAACGCTACAATGATCCTGCTGAATCATTATATAGATCTATTTTTTTGACTAAATTGTGCAAATTGAACACATAGCTCAATTTCATCAACGGCGGTTGAACGCTCGGTGTTCTAATAAATGCTGTTACAGTTAATAAGGTCTCTGTGTACTTATGAAAACATCCTTTGAAACAAATATTACTATTTGTGTTCATTCTTGGCAGATTGTGAAGTAAATATCAGCGTCATAAATAACAATATTAATAATTGATGATGAAAACTATAGCATACAATTTAATGGTGAATCGGTAGTTCATATTTCTTATCTGGTACGTTAGTTGGAAGTTCAGAACAATTCTGTTAAAATGGTCTTTATCGCTGATAAATATCTGCTGAAATCTAAAAACGAGAAAGCCGTTTACTATTGGTGAGGAGTTGAAAATACCTTCCGCGGTAGAGTTCGCGAGCGAAATTTTGCGACGTGAAGCTGCTGAGAAACTGAAGGCTACTTCTATGCCGGCCAATATTATTCATCGAATTATTGCTGATACGTCCGCAGATATTGAAGAGCAAGTGATAGAAGGGTTGAAGAAATCGTGATCTTTTCCGATTCAACTTGACAAGTCAACTGAATTCAGCAACCATTCCATCAGACATTTCTGCGTGAGATATTTCGAATATAACGACATAAGGAAGAATTTTTGTGCTGGTTTGACGTACCCACTCGGACCTCTAGTTGGTAGTATTCATCGTTGGCTTGGACTGTAGCAAGTGCCTTGGGGTATATATGGACGGCTCTTCGTGCACGACTAAATGCTGCTCAGGCTTAGTGGCACAGAAAAGGATTGTCGCTCATGCGGACTTATTGTACAGTCACTGCACCCTCCACCGGGAGCTGCTATCGGCAAAAAAGTTTGCTGATGAACTAAATACAGTCATGAACAACACTGTAAGATTCTTAAGTTAAATTCAAAGTCGATCTCTCAACTCCAGACTGTTCATGACGTTGTGTGATAGTACGGGCTCACAACTTCAGCAGCTCCTTCTAGGTGGCTGTCGAGAGGGAAGGAAAGCTCCCTTACGCAATTCAAACAGCGGGAAGAGCTGAAGCAGTTCCTTCGAGAGTAAAACTCTGTTTTGGCAGAACAGTTGCAGGATTAGGAATGCCTGACTAAGTTTGCATACTTGGCGGACATATTGTCTCTACTGAATTAACCTAATCTGTCCCTTCAAAATATTACAACAAATAATTTTTCTCCCAGGAATAAAATGGATGTATTCCAAAAGGAAGTGGGTCTTTGGGAACAGCGTCTGCAGGAAGGAGACCTTGAAATGCTTCATCTTAACGTGAATTTTTGAATGTTGCCGACATCAACCGACAAATCAGTTTTACTATTGAGAGTCGACCTCTGAGTGCACTGGCTGAAAGCTTTGATCAGGATTACCCCAAGGAAGAGATCCTCGGCAAGGGAACCTCAGGATCGCTAATCCCTTCGCAGAAGATCTCAACACCTGCTGGTCAACTTCTCAGAAAAAAAGAAAGATTTGTTGAACTTTCTCGAGATGCTAGTATGATATCGATATTCAGATTGAAGTCTCTTGCTCAGTTTTGAGCATCTATGGAGAGTGGTTATCCAAGTCTCAGCGACAAAATGCTGATATTATTAGTAACTTTTCGGTCACGTATTTATGCGAGAATACCTATTCAGCCGTTTCGGCAACCACACCAAAGTACAGGAACGGAGTTAACATTTGAGCTGCACTGCATCTTGCGGAAATAATGCTGGAACCGCGGCTCGAACAGTTTATCGCGAAGCAACAGACGCCGCATTGACCAAAAAATGATATTAACGGTAAACAGAATAATTTGGACAATTGATTATGGATTGCTTTTATTAATCATTTAAGAATATTAACAGGTTAAAAGGTATTAGGTGTAAGGAAGTAACGTGGAACATATAAATTATTGCTGGAATGCAATGATCATTAAAATATTTGCTGAACGAGCGGTTGCTCTAATTTGTGCAAATGGAAGACCTACTCAGCTAGAGTCGTAAATAAAACACTGTTTCACTTTTTTCCCTATAGTGTTCAATCACTTTTGCCCACAGTGTGCATCACCGACTATACGTGCTGCGTCTATTCTTTATGTTCTTAAATGAATTATTTAAAGCAGAAATCTAGGGAATAGTTATTGCAAGTTATTTTAGAGAATCGTCATATTTCGGTTTGTATATAAAAGAGAAACCAAAAGTGAACTTTCTGTATCACACAATTTTTTTATTATTTAATAAAAATGACAATGTTTTTATTATTAATTAATAAGCCGATCACTGATTAACAATAATGCAATTTCAATATTATCCGTGGTATTTCCAAGTTGAAGTTCCAAAATTTCTAGAATCAACAGTTCACCTGATGTTTTGATGAAAAAATATCAATTCAGTACAACAATCTTAACTTTCAGCCCTTTTGAAGCTGTTTCTGGCCGCCCCGGTGGCGCAGTGGTCTAAGCGATGGCCTCTGATCATTCGTCCGAACGGGGTCCGGGTTCGAATCCCGGTGAGGCATGGATGTTGTGTTTGTCTTACGGCACTGGCTCTCTCCCTTCCCTATAACCAGTGACCCTAAATTAGGGACGGGCGACTGCTTATAGCCCATTGAGTTGCTCACGGTGGTCGTTAAACCTCCAATCAAAAAAAAAAAAAAAAAAAAGAAGCTGTTTCTGAATCAATTATGCGTATTAAGAGCGTAAGTGTACATTTTATTGAGACCACCATGCTCCTTGTTTATGCGTGTAACATTACGAAAAGTTCGACAGAGGAGAAAAATATTTTCTTAGTCGAGTTGCTTTAAATGATTTTGAAATGAACTACAGCACAAAACTGTAGCGATTTTAGCTAATAATCCCGAAAAAGAAACAGTTTTCTGTTGTGGAAAGGCATTGCATGATGCTGGATCCTAAATACATTTAGATAGATCCAGAAGTGCATTATCTAGAAGTTCGCAGAAATGGTTTTACATGAATTCGATTGGGACTCACTGTACAATTAGGTCCACCCAAATGTTATTATTTTTTTCTATTCTTGGAGGTTTAACGACCACCGTGAGTAACTCGATGTGCTATAAGCGGTCGCCGGTCCCTGATTTAGGGCTACTGGTTCCGGAGAAGGTAGAGGGCCAGGGACGTAAGAGAAACACAACATCCATGCCTCACCGATATTCGAACCCGCACCCCTTTCGGACAAATGATCAGCAACCAGCGCTTAGATCAGTGCGCCAC
Organism: Macrothele yani; assembly: GCA_039090855.1. NCBI lineage: Eukaryota > Metazoa > Arthropoda > Arachnida > Araneae > Macrothelidae > Macrothele > Macrothele yani. The sequence goes on from CM077018.1 coordinate 39,934,432, forward strand.
CAGGGCGGTCTCAAACGTTTAATCAGTTTTATTGAAAATAACAGGTAAATCTTGGTTTAACAATCAACTCTAATTTTTGTGAAAACCCGGTTTTCCGAGTTGAATAACTTGTGTTTTAACATTGCTCGCATCCATTGTTCACCTAAGACTTTGTATGTTTGTGTAATATTATCGTACACACACACATAAGTCCCAAAAATATATATATATATATATATATATATATATATATATTATAAGTTTCGTCAGGATGGACAAGGTTACAGCGACCATACATATATATAAAACTAAAATCAGAGTTAAAGACAAAATTAAAAAAAAAATTGAACTTACATTCTGAAGATCATTGCAACGCATCAGTGATGAATTCTCAGAACTAAGAATCTACAAAGGAGAAACTGTAACAAAAAAGTTGTTTTAACTATATCAAAAAATAAAAATAAAACTCAAAACCCAACAGGCAAGAGAATAAAAATAATAATAAATAACAAAACCTATTGCAGAAAGTGTCGAAAATGCCGAGCCTTGGCTTTATCAAGAACCAGCAAAACTCTGCTTTTTTTCACTTCCAAAAGACCTAATTGACAATGGGTTTCTGCAAAGTCATAGTTGCAAAAATAAGTCCCCCAAAAATTTTATTTTGCATAAACGCCCTCAAAGGTGCGGAAATCAAATAATTTAGCAAAAGTTTTAGCATACATCTATCACTTTCCTGGCCCAACCCATACTCATCATCCCACACAAAAACCTGAAAAACATTGTCAAAGAGCTCAAAAAAATTGTGATAAGGCTAAGAACTTTAGACTTAGAAAACTAGGCAAATTCCACTACTAATCAAAATATAACTGAGCAAATTCCAGAAAAACAACAGTTTTAACACGTGGTAAGCAACCTTACCGCCCAAGTGAAGTTCCATATATATATATATATATATATATATATATATATATATATATTAAATAACGCAGACACTACAAGCACAACAGAACTCAATTAAATATGTGACAACCATAAATAATACAAGGTCAGCCACCGGGTGCCAATCTTCAGGGGAGGATGCACCCGACTGCTGAGCTTCTGACAGGATTCAGTCGGACGTCCTAGTTTAGCAAACCCGACCGAATAAAAATAAACTGGACATCCCATCCTCCCTACCTGTCAGGAAATGAACTTTAAAATCAACTTAAGCATCAAATGTTAACATTCAAAATAGACATACCTTAACCCTGACTGGTGCCTACTACCGGCGAACACAATTTACCGTGGACATCCACCTATAGAGTTCATCATTAGGTCAATGCGTAGGTAAAGGGTACGTTTAGAATTATACAGAATAGTGTAGTTGTCCTTCCCCACTGTAAAATATACCGGGGCAACTCGGAAGAAAATACAGTTTTTTATGTAGCCCTGAAAGTGAGTAATGATGGGCTTCTGGTTTATTGATCCTACAAAATCTTAATCGTAATTAAATAAGAAGTTCATATGTTTCTAATAGTTTACTGAAATGATAGTTACAAAAGGCCTCTGGATATTAATTATTTAAATATCTCCAATATAATCTTCTTAGTTGCTTAATAATATTATGCATTTATTACATATTCGCGTAATTCGCAAGATTTGTGAAATAATCAAATTACGGAAAGTGCTTATTGAAAGGTTGGACGTCCAATGACTGTATATTTTTGCTTTAAAATTAAATAGCTCTTTTTTATCATAAATATCTAGTTCTGGTTGACCTCCCTTGAACCCTATCCTCAAATCAAGAAAATTAATATTATTTATATCTGTATTTGTCTTAAGTAAACTTAAACCCCTGGGATATAAGTTTACTTAAGAAAAATACAGATATAAACAAGATTATGGCATTCTATTATTGCAATTTTGTCTACTACGTTTATGTTTATATATATGGCCTGTAGCTATGAGGACACATGTTCAAGATTTCAAATCGAAACATTTTTAGTTTAATGTATTAAACTATGTCTCGGTTCAGAAGTGATATGTACCATTTAGAATCCGTACAATATTGACACTAAAATGTGATTTCTCAAAATATCTGCATTTCATCAACTGATAAATTGAGTTCTGAAACTTACCAGCGTGTGGTTCTCTCTCAGATATATTTACATGATTTTAAATAAATTAAAATACAAATATAAAGCAACAGAATATCTCTTTTAAGAAATGTGTGTGTGTGTGTGTTTCTGTGATTGAGAGTGTGTTGTATAACTGTTGTTTTTAGTTTTTACTAATGAGTCACAATATCAATGATATCCCAGATTTTGTGTATGACGTGGGATTTAAAATTTAAAGTGTGCAGTAATATATCACAAAAATATATTTAATGAAAATGTCTACGCTCATCATTTTGCTTTTAATAACAAACACTTGTATTCCTAAAAAGCCATAAAATCGCTTTGAATCAACCAAGCTCATGGGTTGTATAAGATGCAAAACCGTGATTTACGGCCATTTCCAAGTTGTAGGGTTTTTTAACGCTTTCCAACCGTAGGTTGAAGATGCGTATATGCTCCAGCTTTCTCCGTCTCTTTGTCCGCACGATAACTCGTGCAAAGACGGTTATTTCGGTGAAAGTTGTCATGTAGTAGGGGACTAACTGGGGACGAACCCTGTTGAAAATGGGCGAAATGGGATCAAAGGTCAGAACATAGGAGCGGGATCCATTTCATCGACCTTATGAGTCATAACGTACGTAAATATGGTTCGATATCGCTGAAATTTTAGTTTGTGGTAGGGGACAACTGGAGACGAACCCTATGGAAAATCGACGAAATGGGATCAAAGGGCGGGACATAGGAGCGGGATCCATTCCATCGCTTTATGCGTCATAACTTACGTAAAAATACTTCTATTGCAACACAACATGGGTATGTTGTTCCGGATTTATACTGAACCGGTTCCGTTGAATATAGTCGAAATGGGTCAAAGATCAGGGCACAGGGGCGAGATTTATTCCACAGCCATTATCCTCATAACTTGAATAAAAATGCTTCTATTGCGATAGAACTTTAGTATTTTGTTCCGGAGGTATACTTCACCAATTCTGTTTAATATAATCAAACTGATGTCAAAGTTCAATGCACAGGAGCAAGTTTTATTCCACAGCCATTATCATCAAAACTTGATTAAAAATCCTTTTGTTGCGACAGAACTTTAGTACGTTGTTCCGGAAGTATACTGAACCAGTTTTGTTTAATATCCTCGAAATGGGATCAAAGGTCAGGACGCAGGAGTGAGATATATATTCGATAGCCATTATCCTCATAACTTAACGAAAAATGCTTCTATTGCGACAAAACTTTAGTATGTTGTTCCGGAAGTATACTGAACCATTTCTGTTGAATATCATTGAAATGGGGTCAAAGGTCAGAACACAGGAGCGAGATTTATTCCACAGCCATTATCCTCATAACTTGAGTACTAACTTGGGTAATGATTTCTGGTATGTTGGAAAGTGTATCATAATCGAAGCATTGCATGATTTTACTGACTTGTTTATTTAATTGTAAATATGATTGCTTAGGTTCCTGGTAGCAAAATTGACAGCAGAAATTATAACTGCGCATAAAGATATTTTAAAGCAGAGGACGCAATATCCAGTTCCAGCAGCTTTACCGTATTTTTTAAAATGCTTTATATATACAAAGTGCGGTAACTAAGAATTGAGATTGAATTAAAAATATGAAACGTACGTGAGATATTTTATTCAAAGTACATTCATCTTGATTTAATACAAGTGGAAGCACGATCAGCTCAAGAAAGTAGACTTGCAGAGGCCATCATTTGGTATGCAGTGAATAGCTGGTGTCACAGTTCTTTTTGTCTTCAATGTTTTGAAAAAGAATTACATAACACTTTAAGCGGCCGAGGTACCAGAACGAAATGCTGTTTAAAATTTTCTGCGCTTCTCAAAAAGATATTGTAACATATAACGGTGTGGTTTTACGAAAGCTAATTGTTTTCACGGCAAAACAATTCCTCTCCTTTCACCCTTTAACGACCACAGACCTGCTACAATATTGGAAGTGTTCTCTTCTAGTTCTTCTTTGTCTGCTCCGTTACCCAACACATGACAAGGAATCTATGACCAAAAACATGGTCTCCGTGACCCAAGAAACGATGTTAGTCCACCTGACACGAACATCATGTCACTAGGTAGAAACAATTTACTCAAAGATGTTCTCTCTCTTTTATCGAGTTTGTTGCCTTTGTTATATCTCTTTTAGCAGATGAACAGTCACAAAAATGTGTGTTGATAGTCCGGCTAAATTGTCAGTATAAATAACAAATCTAAAGGGAAAGCAAAGGTTTTTAGTACTCGGGTTCACATTCCAACCGCGTTCAGCCTGCATTTATACAGCGAACACATCCATTCGAGCTTATTTCAGCCAATTTTGTTAACCCAGAGTTAATTCGTTCCAGCCTGTTAAAGGGTTAAAGGCATCTGTAATTTGTGGAATGGAAAGAAGTTACAAGTTTACAAATCTGGAAAATAGGGGTGATGATTTCGAACACACACTTGTTTTCATGCCAGATATTACTGGAAACTAACTGTTCTGTGTGTGGGTGTGTTATGATGTAAAACGAACGATTGCCAGGTTTGTATTCTGGCCTAACACGAAAACTCCAATGCTACAATCGTTTCAAACTCGATGTGTAAGCATTTCCAGTGGCAGCTGTACACTCAGGAATGAAATCCGTATTAAAATTCAGTTGCTGTGGTAAAAGCACAAAAGAACTGTTTTGAGTTTTGACTTCTGAACCTGATATTCTTTCATTTGGGTGACAGTGGCGACTTCATCTGAGCACATGAACAATTCGTTTCAAGATCACAAGGAAATCATGTCTCGGTACCTACCACAAAGCTTTTAAGAAGATTTTGTATTGTTTCTGTAGTATCCAGAATGCTTTTTGAGTACTCCACCCGGACATGTTTATGGTGGTCTGAGGAAGAATGCAGAAAAAAATAATCTGATTTTTTTATTCAAATGTTTCATTAAAATTTGAAGAATTACCTCCATAATATTACAGAGCTCACATTCCAGCATTATCAAGGTCACGCATTGATCACTTTTTTTTTTCGCTAACTTCATCAATGAGTTCAAACGTGCGCATTGAAATCGGGCTTCCTGCTTTTTGTCATTTTCCAAATATTCTTGAAAACAGCATTCCATCGTAATACTTTCTTTTGATATAAGCCAGTGGTTCCCAAAGTGTTCGCCGCGGTGCCCTGGGGAGCCGCGGCTTAATCACAAGGGCGCCGCGGCTTAATCACAAGGGCGCCGCGAAATATTACAAAATGTTCATAATTTTATTTCTATTTCAATTCAATGTGATAGGACCCGACATCTAGCGGACCTGGTGCAAACGAGTAACTCACTTAGTAATAACTGCTTCCAGAAGCCTCTACAAATGGTTACTAGATTGCGCTCTTACAAGCGTGAGCTTTCCCCTCGCACGATTGGCGCCCGACGATTTTCAATTCAATGTGATAGGAGGTGACATCGTGACATCTACTGGACCTGGTGCAAACCAGTAACTCACTTAGTAATAACTATTTGCAGAAGCCTCAACAAATGGTTACTAGATGGCGCTGTTACAAGCGTGAGCTTTCGTACCGCACGATTGCCGCCCGACGAGTGCACGGGTGTGTTCCGTGCGGCCGCTACCGGAAGTAACCTGAGCTTTCGCTCCAGCCTCCGTGCTTCTGATAAACATTCCTCTCTCGTTCTCCGAACGTCTAGAAATGAGACTCTCAGTCCAGATTTTTCGAAGTCACCAGATCCTTTAAATATGCTCATTCATTGTCATCTGTGACTCATTTGGAGGTTAGCAGTCTCTTATGTTGATGGTCTGTCGCTGAATTTCGGCGTTTTTTAGCTTTCCTCGTATCAACTGATTATTGTTGTGATTAGGTGAAGTGAAGTTTTTCTTCTCCTTTGTATTTTTTAAAATGGACCGGTTTTACTAAACAGTAAAAACTGATACATTTACTTAGTGTCTCTTCACAGCGGTCGCTGTTATAAAAACTAAGTATCGCGCGAAGGTCAATGTGGAGAAAGAAATGAGGGTGGCTGTGTCCAATTTAATTACAAGATTTGAAAAAAATGTGCGGTGATCAATAGGCGCATCTATCCTACTAATTATAATTAGTTGAATTTCTTCAATTACATTATTTCGTAACCTTCAATGCGTGTTTTATTTATATTAACCTAAGTGTACTTGTTAAAATTTGATACAGGCAAAATGTACTTGTTAGAATTTGACTTACGGTGCCTTGGGGAAACCTGAATCCAGCAAGGGCGCCGAGAATCGAAAAAGTTTGGGAACCACTGATATGAGCAGTCAGCCCCATACACATCTTGGAACAATTCAACAGTCTCAGATGTAATTCTACCAATTTTCGAACAGACCCATTTTTGCTCTGTGCTTCATGACACATCCGTGACAATGTTCTTCCGCCAAATGACGTCAGGCACTGAGCAAATAATCTTCTGAGCAATTCCCTCGCACCCGCATTTGCACAGCATAGGTGAAAAATGGCTTATCAGAAAGCCATGAGGTACCGACTCGTGGCTTTTACCAGAATTAAAAAAATCCGTCTCATTACTAAATTTCCGCACAGTGTTCATGTACAACAAAAATGTAAAAAAATATGACAAGGTATTTTTAACGTATTTTAAACGCACAAATTGGCAATGTATTTTTAATTATTTTTTCTAAATGTACATCAAAATGTAAAAACAATTGGACAAAGTATTTTTTAACAATCTTCTACTATGTACTTGGAATGTTGCAAATGAAAAAGGTATTTGAAGGATTTACAAAAATATAATACAGACAACATTTATTTCTTGCATTCCTTGACTGACATTTCTACCTCAGTTCATCATTATTTCTATCTCTTGTAATTTTAATAATACCTTTTGGATTAGTACTGATATTAAACTTCATATGGAAACACAAGTTTCAGTACATATTTCGAATTGAACCGGATTGTTCACAAAGAAATTAAATTAACACAGCAACAATATGCTTCATATCGGCTATGGATTGTAAGGTACGTAATAGTATTTAGGTCCATATGTGAAGATAATTTTTCTAACTATATTTCAAATTTGGCCTTTTTAGACCATCGCTAAAACGGAAAAAATGAAGCTGTGTTTCAAATAGAAATACTTGGTTTACTTTGAGATTATACTTTAAAGTGGTCTGTTTCAATCTCCCGCAGTTTCCTAAGCAAAACCTAGAAAATAGCTAGCAAAGCCATTGTGGACTACCTCATTGATTTAAACACACACAAAAAAATTGAACTCAGCAAAAGGAATGTAAAAGGGTTTGTTAAATGAACTAACCGCAAGCACTGTCAATCAGGAAGAAAATTGTAGTTTGAGAAAATAAAAAAATGTTCTCCACCGTGTTTCATAGAAGTACCAAATTTTAAGTACAAAAATGTGTGATTTTGGTTTTCGCATATAATGGAATGAGTTAAAATTGTTCACACAATTGTTTCCTGTAATAGATGAAATGCGAAATAATTTTCATTCAGCCTTATGTACACCATCATTTCATAACAGTAATAAATTCCAGGGAACATAGTCACTTTGAAATCTCAGAGCAGCCCCCGGAGGAGTAGCTTTGGCTTATGACCATTTTTCAAAGACGATCCGGGTTCGAATCCCGATGAGGCATGGATTTTATGTTTGTCATACGACACTGGCTCTTTTCCTTCCCTGAATCTAGTGCCCCTAAATATGGACAGGAGACTGCTTATAGCTCATTGATTTGCTCACAGGCGTCGTGAAACCTTCAATCAAAACAGAAAAACAATTCTCAGAATAGCTTTATAGAAGGCAAATGCCGAAACACACGTCAGTAAAAAGAAAACCTTAGATGGTATTAAACGATATGCGTTTAATACATTAGAGTATTAAATGCATATCTGCTTGCCCTCCGACCTAATGGGAACGCAGGATATTCTTCCAAACAAACGGTACCTCCAAACAGTGGGTCAGCGATTTACACACGTTGCATAAAATGATGAAACAGTCCTTAGGCACCTGCATATTACATAGAATATCGAAGTTTAGCTGACAATAGAACAGGTCGTTGTTCACTTCTGTGAACGGAACATATTTCTAAAAATGATTTATCGCGTTTTGAAACGGAAAAGTAAGGATCTCAGATGTATTCTACTAACAAAGTTTCCTAAAAACCAATGAGCTGCTTTCTAAGGGACATTATAAGACATTCGAACAAAATAGTTCTGTTTCGCATTGGTACCAGATTCAACTAGAAAAACCAGTGTTTCGCAAAGGTTTTTTGCTACTGTTCACGTTGTTTGGTAAACCACATTCCACAAAAAAATGCATTGCAAAACCCCAGGGTAATACTGACTAGAAAAAAAAAGGCATCAAAAAGATTTTGTGGTATATAAATATAATTATTATATATAAATTTTACTATCAGTAATTTCGTAATCTCTAAAATTTAATGTAAAGTGTAAAATTTATATTCATTTTTCTGCAAAGTTGGCTATACATTTTTTCATTGAACAAATGATTTTGAATATAATTTAATCAATACGAATTCACTCCTCAGTGTAATGCATTGCGTGACGGAATATATTTAACCTAAAATAAAAATTACATGCAAATTAAATTTCGGTTTTGGAATTCTTTATCTGATAAAAGTTTGTAATTCTTGGTCCAACAACAGGAAAACACTATACAGTTCTACATTTAATGAGACTTTTGGTTCACTCATTCGTTTATTTTTTGTTTATAACAACAATAAAGTGAAAATATTCTCTCACACTTGTATATGGTGAAAATTGATTGCAGAATTTTATGATGTTTCTTGATGACATATGTAAATCGTTTCTTTTTTCATTTGTAATCAAACATTTGTAAGGGAATCAGTTTTTAGTGATATTTGAAGTCCTATTTATGGTATGTTAATATGGCAGTTGTAATTTCATTTCTTTCATCTATTGTATTATCAATTCACCAGAGATGTGAAAGATGAACAAAATGTGCCGTGAATAAAATCATGTTTATCGGAAAATTCAGTAAAACGCAGAATTACGTAAAAGAAAATTATGATAACCACTGGTATCCTTCTTGAGAGCCTAACCGAAAACAAGCTCATTAGGCAATAAGAAATTTGAATGCCAGAATGCTTTCAGTACTGTTTTTTACTGTGTAGTTCCAAATCATACATTTGATTTCGACTTCAATATTGAAAATGTGCGTATTTGCATCGTAAAATTATTTCCTGAAACGCTCTTACAAAATGTTTAGGTTGAAGCCATAGAACCATCGTGAAATTCGCGAATAATCAAACTGGAATTACTACTTTTATATTTAAGTGATTAATTATCAATGTTGCTTATCATTTATCTCAGATGTATTTTCCGGAAAATGCACAATATTCGCATTGCTCCTTCATTCTGTTGATGCAATGAATAATCTTAACAGGTCATTTTATAGCATTATCAAACAAGTAAGGTGGAATGTGGCATGTCTACTTAAAGAAAAAATAATATTGCTAATAATAATATTAAAAACCGTATTTTAAAATTTATTTAAACTTTGTTTTTCCATATTCTTTCTGCTAACTTATATTATGGTTTTGAAAGCTCATCGGCATTTCTGCTTGTTCGACCTGTTATGTACTACATTATCTACAAAAATGTCATTCCAAGAAACTCCACAAATATTATCCCATCGCCCAGGAATACCGAAGGGAAGGTTTTCCTTTTGATCTTATTGCCATCGTAGTTGGTTCCCTGGGCGCATGGTATGATTAAAACGACATGGTTCTCTGCACCTTAGAAAGTGTTTATAAGTACGCAATACTGATGCGTAAATTAATTGTCACGGACAGTATAAGATGGTCCTGAGACATTTATATTGAGCACATAACTGGCCACCGGCAGTACCATATTGAGAACCCACCGAAATAAAATTTGTTCAATGGAATGTATTTACTGAAATATCCTATTGTATTGATTCTGCATCTTGTATTGCATGTATCTTTTTCAATGACTTTATGCACTTTGTTGAAATAAGGGATGAAACACTATTATTTTTTCATTCAAAGTATTTATAATATCTCTTTGTTATACTAAGTACTTCATCATACTTTTACTCCATTGTGTTTTTATGATATCAATTGCATTTATTGTTTCAATTTAACACTACGATTGTTCCTCATTGAATCTATTGAGAATGAATTGTATTTCCTGACTTTTAGTCATCTTAAAGTGAAGCCTATTGTATAAATCATGATGTTTCCCTCCCCCTCTAGGGACTTGTTGCAAATACTGTAAAAGTTTGCACATTTTTCTGCTGGCGATCCAATCCTCCCGCGAGGATTTTATTGTATACATTATTTATTGTAAGAACTGCGACTCAATGTCTTTTTCAACCGTCTACTGGTCAGTTAATTAGTATGTTACAAACACATAAAAACACTTGTATTTTGTATTTATGTGACGAATAAAGGAATGTCTTCAGCGTTAAATGAAGATTTCCGAAATGTCTAATCTCTGCAGTTTATTAGATGATGATCAACGCGACATATTAATACGATTCATCCGGATATCTACAGATGATGCAATCGGCCAGAAATATTTTCTGGCAGTTGAATGGTATTAGTTTTTATACAACCCTCATACTTTCTGACCAACGCGTCATATTAATAGTCCCCGTCGTAGAATACGATCGTGAAATCAAGAGATAAAGTAATTGGGAATATATATTTTCTGACAGTTGATTGGTTTTAGCTTTAAAACTATTGTGATTCTTTTCACCACCTTTGATTTATTTCTGAATTCACTTAACCATCGTTCCAATCTTGTCGTTTTGTTTCGGTTTAAATGACTCACAGAAAAAAATGTTACTGATATTTAGAAAGTCACTGTTCTGATTAGTTACATCACTTTGTTTATATTACAATCACTTGCAAATGTTTAAGACCAAATGTTGTATTAGGAGATTTCTACCGATTGCGTCAGCTTCTGTCTATATTACTCAACTTCCTGAAGGTGTTGCATTATCCTACATACAGCAACAGTTTTTGACAGAGTTGGGGGAAGCATGTGAGCGTCAGTTTGCATCTAGTTTTCGTACTGAGAAGTTTTGTACGTATTTTCTATATAGCGAAAAATGGGGGAAACGTCAATAAGTGTTACTCAGAGGGCACAAATAGTGACTTTATATTATGAAGGATACTAACAAAGGTGACATAAGCAGAAAGGTGAAAGTGAGCAAGACTGCTGTTCATACTATGTTCATGAAATATCGATATATAGTTCAATTTAGCGACTAAAACTGAAGTGGATATCCAAGGGGAAAAAACCCACGTGGTGGCAATATCATAAGGCGAATAATTCTGCGTTCTACGAGGAGTTCGTAAAAGAAAATCAAGGCCTTTCAATATTCAAAATCGTCTCATACTAGTATCAGCACTGTTTCACGACGTCTTAGTAAAGATTTTGGACTAAAATCCTATAAACTGCATATACGCCTGTACTCACCTCTGTCATGAAAAAGAAGAGACTTCAGTTTGCGAAGCGTCCTCAATCGTGGACTGCGGAAATTTGGAGCCAAGTTCTTTTTTCCGATGAATCAACTGTGCGTCAGTTTGCATCACGTGAAATACATGTTCGACGATCAAAAGATAAAGGTTAATACACTTCTAGCACCGTGAGACATCCGCCTACTCAGAGGGTATGGGGTGCTATGTCAGCATGCGGTACTGTTTCATTATCCTTTTTGCCGACAGGCACTAACATGATTGGTCCTTTTTATGTGGAAATTTTACGTGAAAAGCTGTTAACTAATATGATGTTGCACAGCTGCACAATCTTTATACATGATGGTGCTCAATGCCATAGATCAAAAGGAGTAGAGAACTACCTTCAGAAAAAAACATAACTGTGCTTGACTGGCTAGGTAATAGTCCCGACCTTAATCCGATCGAAAATTTGTGAACCATTTTAAAGGACAACGTTGCACAAAAACAGCCATCAAATTTCCAAGCTTTGATTGACGGGATAATGTACGTGTGGTGCAAAGGCCTTTCAAGTGACTACTGCAAATCCCTGATTGAGAATATGCCACATCGTATTCTGTCCGTTATAAAGAACAAAACTGATCACACAAAAATCATTGATTTCGGTCTTTCGGTGTTCTTAAGAATGTAAGGATTTATATGTTATGTCATGTTTTAAAAGTATGTGACTAGTAATCAGTTGTTTCTTTAAAAAACTTAATTTTCAAGTAATTGATAGGTGAATTTAGAATTTTGCGAACGACTGTGTTTTGTAAAGAATGTGCAAAGAAATCACTGATGCTCAAAATCATGTATTTCTTTTGTGTCTGACCTTGACTAAATATTGTGTTTATTTAGATATTTCATTATTTAAGATTTGTACTTCGGTTTCATGTGCAGTTTAAGGCACTCTGCCGGAGGTAGATGTGTGGTGCTTTTTGAGCTCAGCCCTATGTTCCAAAATTAATGAGCACTTTTAGTGGAATCAAGTGGCATTCATACGAAACGATAAAATTCGAAGTTTCAAAGTACTTACGATTTTGTGAAATTAAAAGCTCAATATATCTAAAAATGAAATATATTTCTCTAGGTGCAGCAACACTTCCTTAGGGATTATCATCGATGCAAGTGGAATGATACCGGCATTGAAGGCCGCATTACACACAGTGTGGTTCGTCACACATCCCAACAACTTCCGGCATCTTATTGAATCAATGCTACGTAGGATAGCTGGAATACTGAGAACTAAAGGGGGACTTACGAAGTATAAAATAGGTGGTCAAAATTTAAGGAGCCCTCAGTGTACCTGTCAACTAGGAATTTCAACAGAATTTAGCAGTTTGAAATTTCCATCTTACATTTACAGACATAACACATGAATATTAACTCTCATTCGTCCGAGTTCGACTGGGGATTTGACTAAAAATTGATATTTTCATTCTGGATTTTAGTCGTACGGATATTAGTGTAAATATGATGCAAATAAAAATATGAATTTACGACCTCTATTCCAAAATTGCACGTTTCTAAAAATTAAAAATTATAGGTACATTCCTAAATAAACATTGTTCGACAAAGCAAGTATTTTGCAAAACGGATTGTTCGTAGTAGAGAGGTCAAGGGAAATGTGACTTACCAGTACGTCTCATGGCGTAAAAAGTGTTAACTGGTATGTGCAAAAAATGTGCGCAAAATGTTTTCCTTTGTGAGTGATATCTGAGATAAAAAGAATATTTTTCAATGAAACTTTCAGGAAAGCAAATATTGATGAAATACATCGGAAAACGAAATACCACATTACAATTTCCCTACAGGAATGATATAAGTAAAATACTTGCCGCAGTGAGCTAGGTTAATTACAGAAATGTCTCGATAGTCCGATTTCCGGTAAATCGAGTTCCGTTTAATCCGAGATAATTCGCGATGAATCATAAAAAAAGTGTGCATCATAAAAAATCTAATAAAAAATTCGTGCATTAGCGTGAAAATGGTTGAAACAGAGTAAACAAAATTCCCTTTTCGTGCAATTTAGAAGTCAATGCCCGGGACTGTTGAAAGATGACCAAGATATAATACATGCAACCTTGTCGGTGTGAAACCCTGGAAAACCGCTCAAGCTGGAGACCGTTCGAGAAACGAAAAATTGAATAAATTTTGATGCCAACTGGGAGGTCAAAAGAGAGAGAGATGCCCTTAAAAATAAGCTGAAAATAGAACAAAACCGGTGTTGTTTTAACATCTCGTCACGCAGGTGCCTTCTGTCGGCGGATGTCTGTTCGGCGCACAGGTGTGTTGTGTAGCCTACTGAATTAGTGGTTCATGCGTTAATGTGTTCTGAGAACTTGATGCAAGAAGACGACAAAATATAAAACTGATATGAGTGGCAAAAGAAAACACTTTGCTGTTCCTCTGAATGTGAAGATCGATGGTTTGAAAGAAAAGATGCGGGAGAGAGTAAAAAAAATGTGGCGAATGATTTAGGTGTCGAGGAAATGATAGTGTGAGATTGAAAAAGGAACAGATCAAAAATTGACAAGTGGGGCATCGAGAACTTTTCCGCTGAAGAGTGGAGCAATCGAGGAAACGTTCACAAAAAAGTGTATACGAAAAGAACAGTAAGGCACTTTTCCTGTGGCTTTCCCAGCAACGACTGAAAGGGAGCCCGAGATCGGGTCCAATGCCGCAAGAAAATGCATTGCATTTTTGCAGAAAACTAAATGAAGCCGACAATTTCTCTGCTAGTGTCGGGTGGTAAGACCTATGAAAAATAATAGGTTCGGAGTTCGACAGCTAACCATCTGTGGCGAGACACTTTCTGCGGATTTTGAAGCAGCAAATTCCTCTCACACAAAACTCAAAGGCTCGATGTTGACTGGAAATTTTATCGCTGAACATTGTACAACTGTGACGAAACGGGATTGAACACTAAAATGCTTCCTAGCAGATCTGTAGTTCCTCAATCTGAAACATCAGCGTCCGTCTTCAAACAAAGTAAGGAGAGAATAACTGTTATGCCTTGTTGCAATGCGTTAGGGATCTCATGAATTGCCTTTAGTGGTGATAGGGAAATTTAAAAAGCCACGGACGTTTGAAAACGTCGCAATTCAGGCTTTGCCAGCATCTTACAAAAACCAGAGAAAAGCGTGGATAAGCTAGGATATATTCAAAAGGTGGTTTCTCGAAGAATTTGTGCGTGAAACTGAAAAATATTTAAAGGAAAACAATGTACCTCGTGAAGCGATACTTCTAATTGATAACGCCCCAACACATCCCGATATCGAAGATTTGGATTTGTCTACTGGGGAAACAAAGGCCATGTTTTTCCCTGCCAGAGTTACAATGCTTATCCAGCTAATGTGCCAAGGGGTGATTATTAACCTCAAACACAAGCACCACTGGCATTTACTGGCACATATTTTTTAGGAATCCGATGAAGAACATTTGAAAGTTCGTTTAAAACAAATTTCGATGAAGGACGTGATTTAATGGCTTGAGGAATCATGAGCGAAAATCAGATCCTAGATGCTTGCGAAATGTTTACGTAATCTGCAAAAAAATGAGGAAGAAAATGATGACATGGAGGATGAAGTAAACACTGAAAAAGACGATTTCACACACCTAGTTTCACAGACACCTGTATGAGAAAATGCACCAGAAAACTGAGTGACCGAATGGCTTTCCTGCGATGACCAGGAAAAAGTCACAGATGAAGCAATTATTCACAGATTTACTAATGAAAAGGATTGGGAATCGGATGAAGAGGGATTAGACTGTGCACAAGAAAAAATAATTTCTTATGCAGATGGTACGGCGGCTCCAGAGACTGCCTTTAAATATGTAGAGCAGAAACTGGAGTAATCGCCAGCTGATGTTAATTTTCTGTAAAGATTTAGAGATAGCGCTGTAAAAACAGAATTTTGCGCGAAAAAGCAGAAGACATTAGATAATATTCTTTCTTCGTTAATATGATATAAGTTATACTCTTTGTTTAAATAAT
Source organism: Macrothele yani (assembly GCA_039090855.1). Classification (NCBI taxonomy): domain Eukaryota; kingdom Metazoa; phylum Arthropoda; class Arachnida; order Araneae; family Macrothelidae; genus Macrothele; species Macrothele yani. Next base: position 39,950,009 of record CM077018.1, read on the forward strand.
TTTTGCTAACATTTAGGTTGGTCATTAAAAACCTATTCTAACAATTTTAGTTTCATATTTAATCACTTTTGTCCAGAATCATGTTCCTGTTTTTAAATATTGCGTAATCCTTGTTTTCAGTAATCCGGGTTGGTTCCGGTCCCTATTACCTCGGTTACTCAAAACTCTACAGTATATATAAAGTCGGTTTCCGTAAGAAAATATTGTAAATGTAAGAAAATATTGAACATGTTGTTACCATTTACCATTTGAATGATACTGTACTGAAGTGGTAAAAACGTGCTAAAAAATTAGGGGAAAATTACACGTTGTAATGTTTAAAACAGGTTTTACCAAATTTCCACCAACATATAAACCACTTTCGCAATAACTAAAGTGAAAAATCAAACTTAAAGGAATTAAGGCAGTTTTTCATTTTTTTCTTAATAAACAAATGTAACCACACTTTCGAAAAATATTTATATAGGGACGGACATTTCCAATTCGAATAGTTAAAATAATACAAGAGGTTATCAAGACATAGTTAAAATAATACAAGAGGTTATCAAGATAGGAGGAACGACGAAGAAAACCGGAAAACAGGCATATACCATGCTCGGATCCTCTATGACTGAACTGCTAACGAATGTGTATCGTATCTGCGTAAGAGACATTGCATGAGCACAGAATTCCAGCTCGACTCCTTCTCTATCTTTTACGGCTTGTTAAATCATTTGTTTTGTAATATTCCTGAGAAAAGCAAAGTTTTGCGAAGTTATTAACCTCTATCATGAATAGTTTTTCTTGTCTTTTGCAGATTCGACTTTGTCCTTTCTGTGGAAACCAAATTGTGACTTCATTAGTCTCGTTAATTACGCATTTAGTTCAATACATTTGACTTCCACAAACATAAAACGTGATGGACATCTGAATTATATGAATGAGATAAAACATCAGAAAACGTTATTGCGCATCCATTCGTTGTTTCTTAGGTTTCATTTTAAAATCTTAAAATACGTCATTTGTTTAGCGCTGCATTATATTTAAAATACCTGAATGAATTCATTTCTCATGCGTAAATTCTGTTATCATAAATGTGCTATATTTTGTGCAGTAATACACTGCAATCAAAATTTTAATATAATTTTACTTACTGAATTGATGTAATCTTTTGCCGTCTGGTCTGAAATATTACTGAAAGCAGCATCAGATGTAGCCGATAAAGCTATCGTCATGGTAATTTATAAATATGGTGCATAAAAGTAGGCTCACCTAACTAGTAAATGACATATAATTTGCGTCTATAAGAAAAATAATTATTAAATTGCTGAGCATTTTCTACTGCAATATTTCTTCTGTGGATGGTACATGTCGGATTTGCTATTTAGAAACACCATAGGGAACACGCTATAGCAGTAAGACATGTGCCAACGTCAATTACGAATGCAACTATTACCTTCGGAGACAGCTCACTGAGAAGAATTAAGAATCCTACGTAGAGTTAAGAGAGTCAATATTCGAAATAATCCTGATTTTGGTTACCTTAAAAGATACTTGACAGTCAGACACATTGTCACGTGACGGGTAAACAGAGAAATGCATTTATTAGGCGTTGAATAAAATCTAAAGACCTCGAGACACTTTTACTTTTGCACCTTTTCTTCGGTTCATCGTTTTCGCGTGTAGTTGCAAAGTCTTGGATGCACGTTCCTTGGGTATTGTTAGAAGTAAGATAAAAGAGCACGCAACAAAAGTCGCTTCGCTTCTGCGTGTAGCCGCTGCTGAGTTATTTTTGAAGTTGAGAGTCAGGTGACCTTGCTGGAGTTATGCAGTTTCAGGAATATATGACAGAACTGGACTGGGCTGACTGCTTCTTCCTGAAATTCTGTTCTCATCCGTCTGCAAATAAGTGCGTCTGCCGAGGAGAGGTGTATGGGCCAAGATAACTGTTTCGGGCTAAACTGGACTGGGCTGACTGCTTCTTGCTGCACATCCCTTTTCGTCCGTGTGCCATTAAGAGCGTTAGGCGTGGAGAGATGTATGGGCCAAGTTAACTGCTTTTTGCCTCTTCTATTGTGTGTAAAGACCTCTCAAGGTAAATTTTGCTAACTGATTCACAACTAATGTTCTCTGAAATTAAACAGTTGGAATCTAAAACATTGTGTTTGTTAAAATTGTAGTGCACTGCCGGTATTTTAATTTTGCATGAAAACGTAGTTTAAGTCGGTATTTCCTGTATGGTTTTAGGAGGTGGGTCCAGGTGAAAGATCTAAGCAGGTTGGACCATTGAAACATACAAGCATCTCAAAAACAGAAAATATTTTGGGATATGCAGAATCGAATATATTCATGGTACAGGAGGTGATACATAAAAGACAACTTCAACTGATATTATTGTTCTTTTTATCTGATGAAATTTTGTGACTGTGTTTGGGGACAACACCAGTTGGAAAGTAATATGTGACGTGACAGGAGAGTTTCTTGCAGCATATTAGCATACAGTGCAACAGCGATCATGAGAAAAGAAATTCATCTTAAACAGCTAGATTTTCATATGTTTGAATGTCTATAACATTAGATGCACCATTCGTTATCAACTCTTTTTTGCTCGTTTGTTTTTGTTTTTTTGGAGCTTTAACAACCACGGTGAGAGACTCGATGGGTTATGAGCAGTCGCCCATCCCTAATTTAGGACTACTAATTCCAGGAATGGGGGAGAGCCAGTGCCACAAGTCAAACCAACTTCGATGCCTTACCAGGATTCGGACCCAGACACATCTGGACGAATGGTCAGAAACCAGCACTTAGATCATCGGGCCCCTGAGGCGGTCGTTGTCAACCATTCTCGTCTGAAAACCGATACATTTGTTTGCAAAGGATACAAGAAAATCTGCAGACTTGAGGACTTGGTAAAATCCACTAGTGCGATGGCAAACAATTTCGCTTAATGCTTTTCTATGTCATGAAATAATTTTATGAAAATTGTACTAATTTATCGAGAAGAGCTGCCTGATGTTAGAAGTACCAACTTGTGGAGACAGCATAATTATCTCTCATCTGTTTTTCATGCAGCGAATCCTATGCATCTCTGAAACAGCTTATGGATACCATGAGACAGAGTTGTATAAAAATAAATGTATCAAAGTACATAACCATCGAAACAGAAAAATTGCTGAAAACCCACAAAGGCCGAACCATAATAACCATAGAGTAAAATTAAGAAAAATTATTAAAACAATAAACAATTAGTAGAACATTACAAATTTCAATTAGGACAAAATAAGTACATCACAATTGAATGTAAAGAAATATATGTGTGAAATAGCCCTTTATGGCAAAATACCAAAATATTTTCAACAACTTAATTAAAAACGGTATACTTACGAAATACATAAGGGAAAGATTTTAATTTAAAATAACTGGCAACTACAAGAGGAACGTGGAGGCAAAATATAAATAATTTCTGTTAAAAAACAACAACATTTGATGCAATTGCTATCTATTGAGGGCAGGCCTTAATAACAACCTAGGGGCCAAAAATGTCTGTGAAAACAAAAGAACTGAGAAGAGTTCTCCAAGAGAAAATAGTATTAAATATATAAATCTAAACCCACCAAGGCCGAACCATAAGTAGTAAGTTCTGAAATTCCTATAAAAACATTATTTTTCTATCGGAAAATAAAAACTGTTTATAAAATCAGTTGATCATTTTGATACAACATACAGCGCACGGGGGAACTTCTACATTCCACGACTTTGCCATGAGCTATCAAAGCATCACTGTATACTAATTTGAACGGAACATATGCATGATGTTACATGATACAGGGGGTACATTCAAATGAATGGTGCGCTACGGAACATGCCTTGGGTCGCGCAATGGCTTCCGGAGTATTATAATTATCAGAAAATGTTATAATGTTCCCCTCAAATCCATAGGTCCTCTTAGCTGAACATGTCGCTTAAGCAATATGAGCATCTTGCTGACTGTAAATGGACGTCAGTTCGATCCGAGCTTGTTAGCAACGTTTGATCTAATAAATATCCTCCTTCGCTCGAATGGCTTGTAAGCAATTGAAATCCGAGTAGTGGCCTCTCTGCTTAATTATAAGGATTCTACTCCTCCCCAATCGTAACTCTGTCTTATCGTGTTATTGCATACTTCGAAGTCGTGTGACGTCAGTCACTCTTGCTACTCATAACAGCTGCTATATCTACTCACTGCTTTGTGTCTACAAAACTTCCTAACGTGAGGTCATAGGTCCCAACCGAAGTCTTTTTGTTTCTCGTATTCCGATCAAAACCCTGTATCTGGAGAAAATAGTCAGTCTAAATTTTCCTTGTCTGTGTAACTACTTTAAGTAATTGCTGAGTTAATGCCGTTTCGGAAACTGGCGCGGTTATTTAGCCACAGGATCGTAGCACTCCCCTAAGCTGGTTGATATATTTAATTATTTTAAAGATAAATGACATCTTCTCGTTGAATCCATGTCCAGTTGTATAGGATCTGTTTTTAAGGCCAAAGACTGCTAACACGCACGTGAACCAATTAATTTGCTGCTACAATGGAAATTCGACTCCCATTGTAATGTTTGCAGTATTTTATTTGGTAAATCTAAATTAATAAAAAATATTTATTTCGAAAATAATAAAGCAAGGAATTGTACACCAATTCTACCTAAGGTAGTACCACTATACTAGTTATCCGAATGTATTGGCGTAGACCAATCAAGGTTTCCTAGCTTTCGCACATTAACCAGATGGCCTTTTCAAGGAAGGTTGACAGCAAACTGGCAGTTTGCTGTCTACCTTCCTTGAAAAAGCCACCTGGTTGATGTGCGAAAGATGGGAAACCTTAATTTTATCTACGCCAATAAATTCGGATAACTAGTACAGCTATACTATCTTATATTTACACCTTGATTGTCTTATATTAGGTATGAGTAAACCAATTATTTGAAATAAGCAGAGCTTTGGCTTCGACTTCATTAAAAGATTCGTTCGGACCAATTCGCATTTTTCGGTCAGTTGATTCTTCCGGTTTGGAGAACGATTTGTGTCGAAGGAATGAATTTTTGAATCGGATCCTTTCGTTCATTTCCTATCAGTGTTTCTTCCGGTTTAGAGAACGATTTGTGTCTAGGGAAACGATTCTGAGTCGAATAATGTAAAAATAAATTCTGACATTCATTCAGGGGATTGGCTCTTTTGTAGAATCAATTCTTTTCAAGAAAGATTCGTTTGTCAATTATAACGAAGTAAATTTCTCCGTCATTTCTGTCCACGCCAGGATTCGAACCTGGATCCCCTCATTCCGGAATAAGTCACTCTACCAATTGAGCTACGCGGACGTTTTATTCTGATTCCTATCTGCCTTTATGTCGTGTGCGTCCTTCTGGCAGGTACGTCACATCTCCTGGTACGTTACATCATCTCCCTTATTTTTTTTCGAAGTGCTGGAGAAGGAATTCTCTTATTTTTCCTATCTCGCGGTGTGGAAATAACATCACACCATTGCGAGATTTTGAACGGTCGGGTCATCCGGATAGTTCGGGCGCCATTATAACGAAATAAATTTCTCCGTCATTTCTGTCCACGCCAGGATTCGAACCCGGATCCCCTCATTCCGGAATAAGTTGCTCTACCAATTGAGCTACGCGAACGTTTTATTCTGATTCCTATCTGCCTAAATGTCGTGTGCGTCCTTCTGGCAGGTTCGTCACATCTCCTGGTACGTTACACAATGACTTAGTTGGTGATTTGTTCTTTTAGAACGAATCATTCGCAAACAACACATCTCTAGCTTTTAGGTCCCTGATTGACTATAAGATAAAGTTGTCCCGTGGAACAAGTCCCTTCTGAACAGATACATATATAAATGAGGCTCTCAAGGACCTTACCTTCGTAAGCTTTCCCACTCACTTTAGCAGTAGCAACACTGACGTGTTCCCACTGCTTCCAGTCTAGGAACAAATTATATTAGAAAAATTCGTGCCTATAAGTTTGCTTTCAAGACGGCCGCTCTCATACGTACGCCCGTTAGAAACAAAGTGGAAAATCAATTATTCATCCGTCTTGTGATATACAGAACATGTTTTCATTTCGTAAATTGTTCATTTATTCAAATGGCCCCTTTATCAGCGTAAAATGGCCATATCCAAAGCTTTGCGTCTGAATTCAACTGGGATTTCATCTTGTTGCTTTGCAAATATCTGCTATATAAGCGAAAGAGACCCAAAGCAAAAGCATACATATGTGGTAATTTCCGAGATGGAATGACCCATCTCCCGTGGGCCGAATACCATTCCACGTGCGAAACCGTTTAAATCCTGTTAAGATTTCATCTGAATTGCTAGTGCAACTACCTGAGCTTGCTGAGATATCTGTCTCTTTATGTACGAAGTTTGTGGACGATACTACTTACTGCGTGGATTCAATGGCATGTAATGGCTTTGAATCTAAATGCATCTAAAAAAAGCTCTTCTCAGCTTATTTGAGCACCTCAGTTTACTTTCTGTATATGTACTTTTTTTACTGTATGTGTACGGCCTAATAAAAATGAAAATTTGTACATTCTTTTATGAATGTTCCACAGGCTGTGCGAAACATTTCTTCCTGCGTGTCAAAATACAGATATCATTGAAAATCCTCTTCTTAAAGAGCGATGGCACTTGTTTTTAAAATACCCGAAATACAATGATTTTAAAAGAGGAAGGAGGTAAAGCATAACGGAAATATAAATTACGAATTAGTCAACGAAATTCCTTGGAAAAGTAAAGTAGGACGCAATACAAATGATTTACATTTACGTTAAACTTTTAAAACCTTATTGAAGTTCCTGATAAAACCAGGAATTTTGTCCTGCACGTAGAAAACTCAATCATCCATAACGGTAGAAATGATTTATGGAAAGAAAAATATAAACCATGTTTACTCCTACTAGGGTCCCTGTGTTTTAAATTTGTTTTTGTATCTATGATAATTCCTTGTGAAAGCTCTTTTGTAATACAATTTGTTTTTTGCATTGAGCTGTATATGTTAAACTGCATGAGAAATTCGGTATCCACTTTGATCGATGTTTAACAAGTGAGATAAGTGGGCTCTTTATCTTGGCAAATAGCATAGAGACAGTTTATATTAAATCCTTTTATTATTTGGTATTTTTAAAGGAAGTTTAGTTTTGAGAAGATTTTTATATGTGTTTTGTTAATTTTCTACTCAGCGTAGTTTCTCTCAATTACGAGTAAAACAAATAGTTTAAACCAGGAATATACAGGCGTTGTGCAAAATAATGGAAACACTTAGAAACAATAGGTGTTACGCACCTAATACGGTGTGGGAACGCCCTTTGCATTTAAAACTGCTTGAATCCCTCTTGGAATGGAGGGATATAAGTCCTGGATGGTGAAAAGTGGTATCCTGTACCATTCTTCCTGCAAAACTGCTACAATTCCTTGAGAGACGCCGGAGGTTTCAAACACAGACCACAAGGGCTCAATGATGTTTAAGTCCGGTGATTGTGCAGGCCAGGGAAGGTATGCAACTTCATCCTCGTGTTCCTCAGACAGTGATTGAACAGTTCGACTTCTGTGCAGTGGGGCATTATCATCTCGAAAGGTGCAATCTCCTGACGGAAACAATATCTGCGCCATTGAATACACATCATCGGTCAAAAGGGTGACTTAGTCGCCGATAGTGATCCGTTCGTGTAAGGTGATAATGAGACCTGCTGCAAACCACGAGATCATAACCCAAACAATTATGTAACCACCCCCATGCTTCCCTGTAGGAAGAAAACAGCCTGGGTTGTAGGTTTCTGCGGGAGTACTCCACACGTAAACCCGTCCTGTCTCGGGGAAGAGTGAGAAACTTGATTCATCGGAAAACAAGGCATGTTTCCATTGATCCGTATTCCGCGTTTTATGTTCATGGTACCACTGTCGTCTCCGTTTCATATTCACCTGTGTGACATGGCTTCAAACTTATCTTGTATCACTCCCGGTATAAGATTTACTATAGAGGTGGGAAAATGTAAGTCACTACCTTATCTTGATTTTCAAGTCTCACATTCCTCAGATCATGAATACTTTTATTTTTCTGTCTATCGGAAACCAATTTCTATCACGGTAATGATCCCCTTCAGCTTATGTACTCCAACCTCTTATAAATACTTGGCACTTAGATTCCTTGTGAATAGAGCTTTTACTCACTCTTCGAATTCTGTTTACCGAAATCAGGAATTGGGAAATATTAATGAAATTGCAAATGCACATGCATACCCCACGGGTAGTGTCCAACGAATTATACAACAGTATAAACGGAAGACTTCAACAACCCTGACTAGACGTGTACCCACAACTAAATATGTGGGAAGTATGCCCTACCAAAAATCAGTTGTCACCTTACTGAAAAACACCTGTAAAAATACTCCTTAGGGTTCGGTGTAAAATCTCAAAATCTTTTCTTTATTATTAGACATGACAGAGATACAATACCAACTGTTTCCCGCTTTGGTGTATATAGTGTTCCCTTAATGGACGTTATAGGACAATCTGCGGATCTCTGCTATGTGGGTTCGACCTTCAGAAGCCTTGGAATTCGATGGGCTGAGCATAAATATGCAATCCGTAAAGGAGCTACTACCTCGACATTGTCCAAGACCGTCATTGCAAGGGACTTAAGACCTGATTGGGAAAAGGCGAACTTGCTATCAGCAGCTTCTACAAAAAGCTCTTTGCTCCTCACTGAAAGCCTATATATAAAAAGATTGGACCTGAGTGCTGCAATGAAGACGTTCTTGTCTACATCCCTAGTGCCAGGAGAAATTTCGTCTTAGAATAACCATGAACCACCAAAATAAATTTGATGACTTTAAACAGTTTGCGGTGATTGGTAGTGATTTATGTTTTTTATTTTGTTCTTTTTTTCTCATTTATATAATATGTATTCAATTCGCTCATGTCTGTAACTATTTAAACCAATCGCCGCTTCAATATGATTTCACTCATCGGCCTGAAGATGCGACCATAGTAGTCGCGAAAGTGCTCGCTAAAGTTTTTAAACTACCATATTTATTAAATTGTCGATAAAGACGTATTTTAAACCTTACGTTTTTAGATGATGATTTGGAAGTGTGGTGTGTGCGCTTTTTAACAAGTTAAATTTGATCGTGCTTTGACAGCCCCTTACAACCTCTTTGCTTTAACATTAATACCAATAATTGAATATCATCCGTCGAAGACGCGTATACTGAAAGATGAATTGGCACATTTTCCATAATGTTATATAACTATTAGTTGAACAATCAGAATATTACTCTTAATATCTCTAGGTTACTGTTCAATATGTAACGTCATATCAGGAAACCTGAGAATAACACGAAACTGCAGCCGATATCCAACCCACATCTTCCGATTACTAGAAGCTCGAACGAACGGAAATTTGGAGATGAGGGTTGGTATTCCACTTCAGGTGGATGTAGTTTTCAAATTTTCCGAGTTGATGTTATATAGCGAATGATAAAACAGTGCAATTCAGAGTCATATTCTGATTGTTGTGTGAATTATTGAGTATCGTATATATTTAAAGCAAATACTATTTTTATCATTTCAGTTTCCAAAATTCATTTGGAGCAATTGCTTCTTTGCTTTTATATTGTAAAATTCCGGTAGCACATATTTTTGTGAGAATAAAATACTTTTTCCTTTACGTGATTAAAAACACATATTGCTTTCTGGTTTCCTCAATATGCAAAAATGTTGCAAATTCAGTTTGGAATATTCCATAATATAAATTGATCAACAGCTTATTCTTTAACTTACAAAAGTTGTCATAATACCAAACGTTTTCTTGACAAATCTAAAATCTTGTGTGTGTTAATGCAATAAAAGTAAAACTTCTTTACTGCCTACTTCAGAATGCAAAACTCGAATAGCAGAACCAACGCTTGTTTAAAAACGCATACTACTACTCGTTTTATTGAACTTCTGAAAGTATGCTAAGTTAGTGCATTTAAAGTAAGACTCCTCCCACTACTTCAAAATGCAAAAGTGGAGCAGCAGGGTTACCCCTTTCGACGAACCTTTTCGGGAAAGCAAAGAAAACAAATTGTAACCTTATTTATTAGACAAAACATTTTTTTACAATATTTTACTGAATTTTGTTAAATGTAGATACAAAATGGTTTGTGTAAATTCTAACACCGAGAAAGAATTCTGCTATTTAAATTAAAGTTATAACACATATTCCTCGTGTTGCAGGAGATAACTCGTTATGTTTGTAGAGCTATACATGATTTTTTGCTTTAAAAGTCACAATCATAAGAACCCTCTTCGAGCAACAACAAAAGCCTCTTCTCAGTTTATAAGTAAATAGAAAAGGTTTTGTTATCGTTCTGCGGATTAGCCTACCAGGCTGATTATCCTCAAGACAAGAGTTCATTTGCGGTGACTGACGGAAGAGCTTGCCGGGCGAGGCGCTTAACCATTATGTCTTAGGTACCAGTATATTCTATCCAGTCATATCATGAGAACGTGCAGGCCAGGAAAGAAGCGGTATCTAATTTTGATTGATTGGAGGTTTAACGGACAACGTGGGCAATTAAATGGGCTTTAAGAAGTCGCCCGGTAGTAATTTAAGGTCACTGGTTCCAGGGAAGGGAGAGAGACAGCGTCGGAAGATAAGCACAACATGCATGCCTCACCGGGATTCGAACCCTGATCCCTTTCAGACGAATGATCAGAGACCATCGCTTAGACCACTGCACCACCGGAGCGGCTCGCTGTATCTCCTTGCATGAAAAATATCGCGGCACATATCGCGGCAAATGCAGCCAAGCATTGCCTTGCTGGAATTTAGCTACAGGACAACTCTGAAGCAGTCCCCTCTGTCTTTTAAAACATCCCTGATGTATTTCTGGCTGCGGAAGGTTCGCTCAATTCAGAACAGGCGATATTGCAAATTGAACTTAATAGCGCCACAACCATGATGCTTGATGATGGGTCTGTATGACGCTGCAAAGTGTAATCTGCAATTTGCCGTCCACAATAATTTCTTCGAACACGTATGCGAGCATCATGTTGCATCAACAGAAATCGTGAATCGTCATAAAATACGACTTGCTGCAAATCATCCAGCCAATGTCTGTGTTGTAAACAAATTGTAGCCTGAGACATATGTGGGTGAGGTACAAAGGAATATTCGATAAAGGGCTGCTAGAGACAAGTAATCTGCTGAAAAGACGACGTCGATCAGTGCTGGAGTACAAAACTTTACAAGTGACAGTGTTACACTTCTGCGCGAACGCATCGGATGTCGTTGTGCAATCGGTCAGTGCCATACAGTAAAGGTATCTGTCATCATGTGCAGTCTTGCGAATTTTCTGTCCATTTCCCGGATTTCTGTGCGTCCGAAACCCATCTGTTGGGAACACTGTAGAGGAAGTTTATCGCATACGAGTGGTAGTTTTGCGACAGGAAAATCAAACTTTACTCTTCAACATAGTCCTTCTGTCTTCAAGGCCACCAGGTGTTCACAATGCGATCTATTTAGATTATGGGGCATAATGGGGCACAAGAAGCACATTGGAGACTCAACGTCGGTTCTTCACTTATTGCAACATCTCGTTTGAGCTAGCTCTTTCTTAATACCCAAGATTGGAGAGTTCGCAGGGCGCTGCTCTTAAAACACGTACGCATTTTACGAAGATTTTAATAATTTCTTGAACCAATCTATTGTATATATCATGTAAGTTTCAAGCTAATACCTGCAGTCTTTTATTTTATTGTAATTTATAGAAACAGTATCATGATGATGTTTTGAATCAATCCTACTTCTAAAAGTCTTCTATATCGTGTTTGAAGGTTCAAATTTAGAGCTCAATATTTTTCTTAAACGATCGGTTAAAGATTGGAGTATATTGAATCTCTGCTTTTGCAACTTTTCAAGACGTGTCTGTCTTTTCAGATTTATCTTAATTGTTTCGTGAATTTGAAGCTTCGAAATCGAATTTTTCGCTAGTATCACTCACACAAAAGAAAAATGCTTCCGAGCATTGTATTATGAAGATGATAAGTGAATTGACTGCTGCAGGATTTTTTTTATGTTTGTCTAAAATAAATACTCATAATACAGAAAGCATGGATTTCTCATGAAAATGAAAATTTGCAATTTTGAACAAAATATATTTCTTCAAATTACGGTGTGAATATAGCCTTATTGTAATCCTGGCAAGCAACGAATATATTAACCCTTTAACAACCATGACCCTAAAATTTTGTTTCACTCTTACACCTTAACGTCCAAAATTGTCTGTTGGTTCGTTTCTTTGATTCCTAACAATAATGATGACTAAATGTGACTTCTGATGATCCCTCAAATTTAAAGAAAAGAAAAAGGTGGGAAATCTGACTCACTCTAGAGAGGCGTTTTGGGCGCCTATGGTTGTTCGCATGTACGGGCATTTTGGGTGTCATGGTCGTTAAGGGGGGCATTCTCTAATTTAGGGTCACTGGTTACAGGGAAGGAGAGAGCCAATCAGGTCAGAAAAGCACAACACCCATTCCTCAGTGCCATTTGATTCTAATCCCATCTCGGACGAACGTTCTGGAGGTATGCGAGTATTTACTCACGTTCGGGAAGAAAATATCCAACATAGCGAGTAACTAAGACATATTATGCAATTATTTAAATTCATTTTTTTCAACAAATTAGCAATTCATGTTTATAACATATCAAATGCTTTAAAATCCATAATGATGCATAACAACAGAACCATTAGGTGACAGGATCAAATATTCGGTGAATAGCCTTTTGAATTTATAAGAAACATAATGAACTCATCCAGAACGGTATGTATGGAAATACTGACTTTTTACCAAAGTGGGACCTAATGTGTTTCATCGTCTGCAGAACGTAATTTGTTTAAAATTCATGCTAAATATACATATATGTATTTTCGCATATTTGAATTTTTTTTCTGTTCTTTAGATAAAAAAAAATGAACAGCACAATAACATTCTCAGAAAAATGCTTAGCAAATTTTACTTTTTAAAATTCACATTCACAACACATATTTTTCATGCCACAAAACGTTCACACATGAATTATTTATGAAGTGAAGATAATTTGCATCTTTATATACCCCATTAGCTACTTATAAAGAACTGCTCACTACAGATATTCTGCACTGTTACAACTCGTGTGCAAAGTGAATTACTCTCATTTCAGGAAACGTTTGTGTTCACAAGACGGATAAGTTGAAACCTGTGCAATATTCAGCTGAAAAAAATGCCAATGTAATTACGCTCGAACCAATTCGACTAAAAGTAAGTTCTTACAAAAGCTGAACTTTCTGGAATTATAAAATTTATTTTTGTAAAACTTTCTAAATATTCCAAAATAGTAGAATTACACGCCAGAATTTCCTAAATTTATGCAATACCTCTTTCTTTAACTTATTGACGTGCTTTTGACACTTTAGAACGTTAATTGCTGACAAGTTCAACAAATGTATGAAAAGCAGATGTAAATAGTATTTATTTACGAATTTCATCCTACAATTTAAAATTGTAACTGTTAATTTTTCAAAAGGAAATCGAGAATTTTTATCCAATATCATGAAAGAAATTCAGTATTTGTACTTGTAAAATGTTCCTGTGTTACGATACTTCTGTTTGCTGAGCGATCGAAAATGATTTCTTTAATTACACTATGCAAAAATAACAGCGTATTTGGTTTTATGCACATATCTCGTGCAAAAGTACAGGTTAAAATAATCACTTTGTTCGTCCGTCTGTGGGACCTATCGTTATGCGAATATTATTTAGATTTATAAATTTCGTTCCACTCGTGCAGTCCAAAACGTGTGACCATAATATTTTCTTTATGTTTTTTTTTTTTTTTTTTTGGTGACCTGTATGGGTTTTGGGAGAAAATAAAGCGTTGTTCATGTGAACAGAGAAAGCTATTTGGACCCCAATCTTACATGTATGAAACCGAGCAACCTCAAACAAATGGTTTAAAGACTGAAACCCTGCTGTGAAATAACAAGAAACAACTATCAGAATAACGAATCTCCGATACTAAGGTAGAGATACTTTCGATACGAGCTGCTACTGGCTGGCGAAGTGTCATTAGAGATGACAAAAGACAGGTAGAAGGACAGTCGTTTTTTTTGTTGTTTTTTTCTTAGTATGTAACACCGGAATACGATTGAAAATATATTCTATTCATTGGGATTGCAAACTTATTCACAATTTTTTTCATCGACATATTGTTTCTGATATCATATATATATCATTTTTCATCGACATATTGCTTCTGATATCATATATTAATTAATAATTTTAAAATGATCAAAAAATGAACTGCTTGTATGCGAAGAAATGTCCACTGCTTCCCGAATCGTCTCGCTTTTTGAAGAACAACTTTACATATAATAAATATCTCCATGTTTACCATTTTTCTGTCCAATCCATAGTACAAGATATTTCCCTATATTCGTATGGAGGAATCCGACGCCGCATTGGTGCAGCGGAAGCATGTCCGGCGCGTAACTAGATGACTCGAAGATGCGAAGAAATGTCCACTGCTTCCCGAACCGTCTCAGTTTTTGAAGTATAACTTTACATATAATTATTACCCCCATGCTTAGCATTTTTCTCTCCAATCCATTGTGCAAGATATTTCCCTATATTTCGTGAGTCTGGAGGAATTCGAGCCCGCTGTGGAGCAGTGGATGCATGTCCGGCGCGTAACTGGAAGACCCTGGGTTCGATTCCCGGTGGTGGCCAATGAAAATTTTTCCGTGACTCACTTATAAAAAGGCCGCTGTGGTGCGGTGGAAGCACGTCCGGCGCGTAACTGGAAGACCTGGGTTCGATTCTCGTTGGCGGTCAATAAGAATTTTTCCGTGACTCACTTATAAAAAACGTGGAAAGAGCGATGCATTCTGTTTGATATCAGTGCCTTGTATTGAAAAGCAATGATCAGAGAGCATTTCCTATTTACACTACTTTTCAAAAATGGGAAAAAATTTATTTTGTGCTCACGTGCAATAAAAAATAAAAAAAATATTATAAGTAAAATTTATAAAACCATTTTCAATAGTTTGTTGGTTTTCTCTTCACTAAGTTTCGAAGCGTGAGTCTTTACTCACAACTGGAATAAAATTAGATGGCGTTTCATCAGGTAGTCCCCCAAAGAACCCGCTACTGTTTCCTTCCCATTCTATATGGAAACATGACAATCGGATTCCAACTGACCTTCATCCATGAGAAATGTGCAGGGATGTTTTTCCTGATAACGCGAAGACTCATTGTGGCGTCACCACACTGGATGCCTGGGCTCGCTAATTCTCTCTGCCGGCAATCTGAGTATTTTACTGTGTCATTGAACTTCTTTCAGGATGGCTGTCAAAAGTTGTAGGACACTAAAGTCTATAATGGTAACACATGAATTTCTGAAGAATTTTGTGGGAAGAAAAGTACCAGACAAACGTTGCATTGCCAGGTTAGCGAAGAAATTTGAAGACACGGGCTGTGTTTTGAAACATTACAGTGTCGCACGCCCTCCTTTAGCGGAAGCGGGAAATCAAAGAGTTAAAGCGCAGGCTACAAGCATCACCAAAGAAGTTACAACGACCTTTATCCCAAGAACAATATTCAGTTTCCACATGCCAAAGAGCCGCGCAGAAGCCGTTGCTTCATTCAACTCTTGCACAGCTATCACACAATACGTGTGATAGCTGTGCAAGAGTTGCAAGTTATGAGGACATTGAGGAAACGACTTCAAAGAAAAATAGTTTCAAAGTGTGCCACTAGTGGAACAATTTCGCTAAAAACGGAAAAAATAGCAGACGTGCCTGAATTTACTGGTATTCACAGCACAAATGTTTCAGAACGGGGTATGCTTAATATTCTGGAGATCAGAAGCGCGTATCTGTGATTCAAAACAGACACATCTTAGCTGAAATGGGAGAAATGTCATGTTGTTTACAAGGAAAATTTCGTATGCAGATGTCATAAGAAAATTTGGATTTTAGCGCTTGCAAGATTTCGTCTCGAAAACTTTGTTCTCTACAAAACCGGAATTCCTAACGTCAGTTCATTTAGTGCCTCTGTAACGCTGAATTATGCCTTGAAGCGCAATTATGAGCTAATGTTTTTCTGCTAATTTATTTTCCCATGCGATCAGTAAACACCAACCAAGTTCCTACGCGACATATTCGTTTTTATTTTCTAGACACCGGGGAATGTGGATACTTTTTTATAATGGCCCGTTGCATTGCTGATATCTGTATCGCATGCTTCGTGCATTGAATTATATATGTATGCAGGTCATTCTACAGATCAATTGTTCTGCAGTTAAATGAAATCTGATTTAATGAATATCATAAAAATTAATCTTAACGTAAAAATAACCGTGCCGTGATAAAATTTTACAGAAAGATTTTAGGTCAGTCCGTTAATTAACATGTTACTCACAGTTAATTTTCTTTAAACTGGCTGTTCATAAAAACAGAATTAAATTACTTACTGAAATTTTTAGTTTAATACAGTAATAAATTTGAAAGAGTGTCTATGAATAAAATACGGGATTGCAGCAGTGTAATATAAAAATGTGGAAGATGTGAATCCGTTTATTTGTGTAAATATGACATGGATGTTAAATCACATAATATCCGAAAACTTTAAAATTTGGCATTCCTGGAGCAGAAATCGAACCTGCGACTCACAGGTAGCGCCCGAGTATGCTGACCATTACACTACCCAGAACGGCCATGTTTCAAATTTCCGATTAATTTGAATATAACCACCACAAGATTCGTAACTCGGGCGCTATCCGGGTGACGCGTGTTCGATTTCCTCTCCAGGTAGACGAAATTTTCAAGTTTTCGGATATTTTCTGACTTAACATCCATGTCAAATTTGCACCAATCGACGGATTCACATCTTTCAAATTTGTATTGAAAGACGAGGTTTTTACCTGCAACTGCTTAAATTTAATTTTGTAGCAATTTTATTTTTAACATATTTTAAAACACGAGTTTACTAACAAGAAATATTGAGTCAGCGTTTGTACTCCCAGAAATTTAATAATTTCCACAATAAGAGAAGATATAACGGAAAGTTCACATAGAATTTCTCATAAGAAGCTTCCATAATGTTATTATAATCGGACAGCGTTTTAGCTTATAATTTTAACCTCATTTACATTGTTTTATAAGAACAAGCCAGAACAAATATGGCAAGCAAGAATAAATACCTTTTGTGCTGTCCAATATTGTGCAAACGAAGCAGATTTCCAGTCATATTTTAAAATATTTTAATGTAAACCAAAGTTGTCAGGTGGATGGTAGGTTACAAAAGGTTTAAAAAAAATAACAAAATTATCTGGGGTCCTTTTTGGAGTTCTTTGAACGCCAAAATAGCCTTTACTAAAAGGTTCAAGAGTGAATGTTACCGCAGATTTCTACGCACGTTGCATAACCCCGAATTATAGCACCGCAGAGGAGCTATGTGCATCCCGGAGTTTTCAATCATTATTATTATTCTTCCTGTGTTTAAGAAGTGTGTTTGTAGCTTCCACAAAGTCTTTATGTTTAAAATTTTTTCTACAAACTCCATTGATGAGATAAATTTATCACATTATTTGCAATACGCTAAGTAATTATCAAAGTCTTTATTTTATTATTTTTGTCTAACTTAAAGTACCCCGTTCATGGGACTATTTTTTAAAAATAAAATGGATAGTTATTCCTCAAAAAAAATAGTGCCACGTGTAACTTGATTTATTGAAGTAAAATGGAGCAAGCAGACCCAGCGAAATTACGGGGAGAAAGATTTACCATCACGTTCATTGATTCGCAAGTGGCTCAAGAAATATATGGAGACAGGTTCATGGTCACCTAAAGAGAGTACTGGTCGACCATGAACATCCGATGAATACATCGATATTGTGTGTGAATAATTTGCTCGTAGCGAGACAAAATTCATCCGAATTGCTGATAGATATTTACAACAAAAACGTTCAGCAGTGCACGAAGTCTTGCACAATCATTTGCGGCAGTACGCACATAAATTGTAATTCTTGCATGCACTTGAATTAAATGATAAAACAAGACCGAAATAATTTTCAGTTTACTTACTGCAACGAATTCTTCAGAGTCAGAATTACTCATCCGTGCTTGTTTGACAGATGAACCAGCCTTTCATATCTCAAGAAAGCTGAACAAACTCACCGTGAAATTTTAGGATCAGAGAATCCCCACGTGACTCGGGAGGTTCAACGGAATTTAAAGGTAAATGTGTTGGGTGAAATGATGTGTAACTTAATAATTGGACCATTCTTCTTCGTAGAAAAGAAAAAGGTTTCGGCAGAGGTTTACCTCGATTTTTGATATGAGGTACCACAGCTAGAAGGCCTTCAACAAAAGTTTTTTTAGCCGGATGGTGCACCTCCTCGTGGGGGACTGCGTATTCGTGAGTTTCTAACACATTTGCAGACTGGTGGACTTGTTGTGATGGCTCCCATTCACTGACGATCATCCATTCCCTAGATACCATTCTCATAGGCTTATTCCCATAGTGCTGTGCGAAAGATATCGCGTATCAAACTCTGGTACGGAAATTCACTACCTGAAACGAAGAATCGATGACGTCATTGCACTTTTCATGAAGCCATGATACAGCAAATATGGCGAGGAATCGATTTTTCGAGAAATGTTGCATATGTAGAACTGCTTTAAATAAAGCATAAAAAAATTTACATTTACTTCTCATTATTATAGCATTTGCACAGAGTTATCTGTTTACTTGTATTTATAATAATTGCTTAAAGTTGTACACATGCCTTGTGGACACCCTGAAGTGTTTAATATAACATATATGAACAGGTTTTCCGAGTCAAGAAAGCTTGTAGCGCCATCACATTTTAAACGTATCCACATGTAGCATATGTAGGGGATAACCTGTTTTCATTTCATATCTTGATTTTATGTAGGTGTTTGGTATGAAGCTCCTAGAAACTGAGTTAAAACACGATATCTCAAAGTGCGCGTATTTTTATTTCCAGCAAACACCTGTTTGTGAGGCCGGGACTTAAGGCAATAATTTCATTTGATCGTAGCTTGGTATTGTATTGAATTTGTGAATATCATTTTAGAAACGATACTTATATCCTAGCATTCCGAAGAGAAGAATAAAATTTCTTTGCACACTTTGCACACACAAAAATTTTGTTTTGGTCAAAGTGATTAGAACACGAATTCAGTAGAATAGTAGTTCGTACTACTTTGCAAAAAAACTGATTTCACGGTGTCAGGGCCTTTTCGTCTGCAATATTTTTTTTTTCTTCAAGGAATTGATTTTACTAATTGATCAAAAGATCCCACATCTGTTTTCGCCCTAGTTTATATATATATATATATATATATCATCATCATCATCATTGTCAACCATTATCAATCCACTGCTGGACGAAGGTCTCCCAAGTTTCCTCCACAACGGTCTGTCTTGTGCCAGTCTCCTCCATGTCACCCCTGCATACTTTCGAATTTCATCCACCCATCTCCCATGTGGTCTTCTTCTGGGTCTTTTCCTGTCCCTTGGAATCCAAACTAAAATTTCGGCTGTCCATCGATGATCTGTCCTTCTGGCAGTATGTCCAGCCCATTGCCATTTCAGGGATTTAACTCTGATCATGATGTCTTCCACTCTTGTCATTTTCCGGATCCACGAGTTCCTCTTCTTATCTCTCCTGGTTACACCAAGTATGCACCTCTCCATGCCTCTTTGAGTTGTCTGCAGCCTTTGTATGTCTCTTTTAGTTAAGGTCCACGTCTCTGCACCATACGTTAGCACTGGAAGGATGCATTGATCAAACACTTTTCTTTTAAGACATAATGGCATATTGCTCTTGAAAATTATGCTGTTTCTTCCAAAAGCTCTCCAGGCAAGTTTTGTACGCCGATTAATTTCTTCATCAATGTGACCCTCACTTGATATCTGCTGTCCAAGATAAACGTACGTGTCCGTTATCTCCAGCTTTTCTCCATCAATCGATAAATCTTCATTTCTTGTAAAAGCATTGAACATCACTTTTGTCTTCTGAAAGTTCATTTTTAATCCCACTTCTTTACTCTTGTCAGCAAGTTCCTGGATCATACTCTGCAGCTCCGATAGGGTAGTTGCAAAAATGACTACGTCATCAGCAAAACGAAGGTGGGTTAAATAATCTCCATTAATCTTTATCCCCTTGTTTTCCCAGCTCAGCGACTGAAAAACACCCTCCAATGTGGCATTAAAGAGCTTCGGAGATATGGTGTCACCTTGTCTCACTCCCTTTCCAATTTTTACGTGTGTTGTATTTTCAAACAGCCTAATCTTTGCACTTGCATTTTCATAGATGTTATTAATAATATTAATGTATGCATCTTCAATACCGCAGGTTTTCAGAGCCATTGTAACTGCTGATGGTTTCACCGAATCAAAGGCTTTAAAGATTATGAAAAAGCCTTTGATATATATATATATATATATATATATGTGTGTGTGTGTGTGTGTGTTGTATTTGTATTTTCAAACAGCCGAATCTTTGCACTTGCATTTTCATAGATGTTATTAATAATATTAATGTATGCATCTTCAATACCGCAGGATTTCAGAGCCATTGCAACAACACACATAAAAATTGGAAAAGGAGTGAGACAAATTGACACCATATCTCCGAAGCTCTTTAATGCCACATTGGAAAATGTCTTTCAATCACTGAACTGGGAAAACAAAGGGATAAAGATTAATGGAAATTATCTAACCCACATTCGCTTTGCTGATGACATAGTCATTTTTGCAACTACCCCATCAGAGCTACAGAGTATGATCCAGGAACTTGCTGACAAGAGTAAAGAAGTGGGATTAAAAATGAACTTTCAGAAGACAAAAGTGATGTACAATGCTTTTACAAGAAATGAAGATTTATCGATTGATGGAGAAAAGCTGGAGATAACAGACACGTACGTTTATCTTGGACAGCAGATATCAAGTGAGGGTCACATTGGTGAAGAAATTAATCGGCGTACAAAACTTGCCTAGAGAGCTTTTGGAAGAAACAGCATAATTTTCAAGAGCAATATGCCATTATGTCTTAAAAGAAAAGTGTTTGATCAATGCATTCTTCCAGTGCTTACGTATGGTGCAGAGACGTGGACCTTAGCTAAAAGAGACATACAAAGTCTGCAGACAACTCAAAGAGGCATGGAGAGGTGCATGCTTGGTGTAACCAGGAGAGATAAGAAGAGGAACACGTGGATCCGAAAAATGACAAGAGTGGAAGACATCATGATCAGAGTTAAATCCCTGAAATGGCAATGATCTGGACATACTGCCAGAAGAACAGACCATCGATGGACAGCCGAAATTTTAGATTGGATTCCAAGGGACAGGAAAACACCCAAACGAACACCACATGGAAGATGGGTGGATGAAATTCGAAAGTATGCGGGAGTGACATGGAAGAGATTGGCACAAGACAGACCGTTGTGGAGGGAACTTGGGGAGACCTTCGTCCAGCAGTGGATTGATAATGGTTGACAATGATGATATATATATATATATATATATATATATATATATATATATATATATATATATATATATATATATATATATATATATATGGGATGTAAGGTCAGGTGATGCGTAACATCACAGCCTCTCCTTGACAAATGTCAACCCCGCCTTCTCGTGGTGCATCCTGTTCCCACTAAAGGGGCTCTGACGACCGCCAATAGCGGTATTACTATAACATCGGGATTAGAGGAAATACTATCCCACACTCACCAACCCGCTTGGCCAGCGTGGTGAGTTATGGCCAAACCCCTCCAAAATGATTCCACAACTTAAATCTTGGCCCTCAGTCTCCGGCAGCTGGAATGTACCTGGCCAAGGCAGAGGCCAGTGCGACATGAAGGCAGAGGGTGCTAAGAATCCCCGGAGGACCGGACTAGGCTGCCATCTGATGCTGACCTTGGCTACGTACAATGGACGCTCCCTATCTTCTGATTCAACGCTTCTTGAATTGGAAGAGGAACTACAAAGGATCAAGTGGGACATCGTGGGGCTAAGTGAGGTAAGGAGAAAAGGAGAAGATCTCATCGAACTGAAAAGTGGACATCTCTTCTACTATCGTGGAACAGATACTAGCAGAACTAGTGGTGTTGGATTTATAATAAACAAGAAACTGAAGGATAAAGTTGTAGAAGTTGAAAGTTCCTCTGACAGAGCTGCACGACTTGTTATCCAACTCTCGAAAAGATACCAGGCTCAGATTATTCCATCTTATGCACCCACCCCAAGTCATCCTGAAGAAGAAATTGAAGAATTTTATGAGTAAATTTGTCATCTAAATAATAAAGGTAAGCAGCACTTGAAAATAATTATGGGAGATTTCAATGCAAAAATAGGGCAACGGCAACAGAATGAAACTTCAGTAAGTAAATTCGGTCACGGCAACAGAAACCAGCGTGGAAATACTCTCGTTGAGTTTGCAGAGGCAGAAGGGTTTTTCATCTTGAACTCCTTCTTCAAGAAAAAGCCACACAGGAAATGGACATGGAGACATCCAAATGGGACGACAAGTGAAATTGATTTTATTATGTGTAACAAAAAATTTGTCATAGAAGACTGCAGTGTGCTAAACAAGTTCAACACAGGTAGTGACCATAGATTGGTGAGATGAAAGATGCACCTCAACACTAAACTTGAACGTGTCAAGCTCATGAGAGAAACAAAATCTATTGACATAACCAACCTTAAAAAACACCATAATACCTTCAAGTTGGAACTGAAGAACAGGTTCTCTGCTTTAGAAGGCCTAACATCGGAAGAAGTGGACATCTCTGAAGTTAACAGAAAAGTAACCAAAGCTCTTATGGAAACAGCAACAAAATTAGCTGGGTTTAAGAACAAGTTGCATGTAACTAAATTATCTGGAAAAACGAAAATGTTGATGCAAAAAAGAAGAGAGATGAGGACAACTAAAGAAGATGTGACTTCCAAAGTGGAATATATAGAGCTATGCAAGACAGTAAGAAAAAGTATCACTGAAGACGTAAGAAAATTCAACTGTGAACTGGTGAGGAAAGCAATTGAAAACAACCAAAGCCTAAAGATAGCAAAGGGACATCTGAGTAAGGGAAGAAAACAGATTATGGCACTGAGAAAAGAAGATGGTTCTGTAACAAGAAATAGAGGCGAAATTTTGACGAGAGTGAAAGATTTCTACTCCAAATTATATGAAAGGGATGATATATGCAGTCCAGACATCCTGAAAGATACCAGTACCAGAGTTCCTCTAGTCCTTTAAGCAGAAGTTGCACATGCAATCAAGAACATGAAGCGGGGAAAAGCTACAGGAGAAGATGGAATTACTGTAGACATCATACAAGAAGCAAGTGAAGAAATCGAAACAGTCTCCGGCACCTGGAAGAGAAATCGAAACAGTACTCGCCCAAATTTTCACTCGATGCCTTAATGAAGGAAAGATTCCTGAGGATTGGAACACCGCTACAATGATCCTGCTACATAAGAAAGGTGACATTGAGGATCTCGGAAACTACAAACCTATCAGCCTCCTATCAGTAGTTTATTAAATCTTCACTAAAGTTCTTTCACACCGCTTGAAGGTAACACTGGGCATGGCTCAACCGAGAGAACAAGCTGGATTCAGGAGTGGCTACAGCACAATAGATCATATCCACGTGCTGAGAGAACTAATTGAAAGAGCGAGGGAATATGAACTTCCATTGTGCATGGCTTTTATCGATTTTAAAAAAGCCTTTGATTCGGTGAAACCATCAGCAGTTACAATGGCTCTGAAAACCTGCGGTATTGAAAATGCATACATTAATATTATTAATAACATCTATGAAAATGCAAGTGCAAAGATTAGGCTGTTTGAAAATACAACACACGTAGAAATTGGAAAGGGAGTGAGACAAGGTAACACCATATCTCTGAAGCTCTTTAATGCAACATTGGAGGGTGTTTTTCAGTCGCTGAGCTGGGAAAACAAGGGGATAAAGATTAATGGAGATTATCTAACCCACCTTCGTTTTGCTGATGACGTAGTCATTTTTGCAAATACCCCATCACAGCTGCAGAGTATGATCCAGGAACTTGCTGACAAGAGTAAAGAAGTGGGATTAAAAATGAACTTTCAGAAGACAAAAGTGATGTTCAATGCTTTTACAAGAAATGAAGATTTATCGATTGATGGAGAAAAGCTAGAGATAACAGACACGTACGTTTATCTTGGACAGCAGATATCAAGTGAGGGTCACATTGATGAAGAAATTAATCGGCGTACAAAACTTGCCTGGAGAGCTTTTGGAAGAAACAGCATAATTTTCAAGAGCAATATGCCATTATGTCTTAAAAGAAAAGTGTTTGATCAATGCATCCTTCCAGTGCTTACGTATGGTGCAGAGACGTGGACCTTAACTAAAAGAGACATACAAAGGCTGCAGACAACTCAAAGAGGCATGGAGAGGTGCATACTTGGTGTAAGCAGGAGAGATAAGAAGAGGAACTCGTGGATCCGAAAAATGACAATAGTGGAAGACATCATGATCAGAGTTAAATCCCTGAAATGGCAATGGGCTGGACATACTGCCAGAAGGACAGATCATCGACGGACAGCCGAAATTTTAGATTGGATTCCAAGAGACAGGAAAAGACCCAGAAGAAGACCACATGGGAGATGGGTGGATGAAATTCGAAAGTATGCAGGGGTGACATGGAGGAGACTGGCACAAGACAGACCGTTGTGGAGGAAACTTGGGGAGACCTTCGTCCAGCAGTGGATTGATAATGGTTGACAATGATGATGATGATATATATATATATATGATTTACCTTGCATCCTTGAATTTCAATACACTTCGTAATTTCTTTTTCGTTTTCCTAGTATAGTTTCCACCACAACTACACAGGAGCTCATTTTCGAAATACATTTTACAAAATATTGTGTAGAAAATTAAAAAATGCAAAATGGTGAGAGAAGAGATATATAAATATTTGATGCTAAATTAAACGATAATTGTATAAAATTGGTAGACCGCCTGTGTGATCGAGTGGTCTGAGCTGCTTGGATTTCTGTTAATCTGTAGTCAGACTAGCCAACGCACATTGACCGCTTAACTCAGGGGGATCAGACTTCGACGCGGCCAAGTCTAGTGGATCCACATTAGTAACGAGTTCCTGCTTGAGATTCTGCGGTATCTTAAGTTTCGATGCAAAAGCTAAAAAAGAGAAAACAACGCAAAGCAAATAATGATATCGCCAATGGCAAAACATTCTGCATCAAGTAATTTGAAGGAAGACAAAATTATTTTATCCTAAGCAAACTTCCCATTCATTATAATCAGATCACATGTTAGAGAGAGATATTTCCTATCTGAGGTTGAGAGACCCGAACCCTCAGCGCTCTGCGCCTTTTGTCAGGTGAAAAAGAGGAATATTAGATATTTGGGAACAGATTTCCCTGATAGGATAGTACGAAAGAAAAGTATGGAAATATTAGAGGAGAGGGAGTAGACGGTTACCCGTTAAGAAGTGAAGTTGTAAGCTGCCCTACATACTTACCTGTAACAACAAGCCATTTCAAGTGATATTTCTCTCCGCAGAAAAATGCCCGGTACACCTGTGCCACAGAAGAGCACAGGGGGAAAGGAAGGAAAGGACACGGGAAAGGGGAACCTGGAAAAAAAAACATCACACACAGAACATCTTTCCCAGAGAAAATCGTCTTTGAACACCGGGTAAGACAAAACTGGCCATTTGCTCAGTGTTGCTCGCCAGCCAATGAGAGAAAAGATTTTTCCCCATTGGTTTACAGAATTTTTTCACAGGTTTACTTTTGTTGCTTCTTGACAGGCATGTCAGAGTAACCATAGCTTGGGGTGGTGTGATCACAAAATTACACCGATCGAGGTTTAAGATACTCGTTTAGAGTATGCAACATTTTGTCGGCCCTTAAAAGAGCCTTTTTTTTTTTTTTTTTTTTTTTGTTTTGTTTTGTTTTGTTTTCTAATCAGAGAAAAACAACAACAAATTTTAAAATAAAAGGCAAGACCAACAATACCTTGTTTTTTTAGGGGCAGAGATATTTAGTACAAAAAAGATAAATCTTTTATGCAACATTTTGCTCGGCCCTTAAAAGAGCCTTTTTTTTTTTTTTTTTTCTCATTTTTAATTTAACTAGGTTTCTTCACATGGGTGAAGTATGTTTTCAAAACAGAGTACGGCTCTTAGAGGAGCCCACCCCTTCTTTGTTTTTTTTTTTTTTTATTTAACGAGATTAATTCACATGTGTGAAGTAAATTTGCAAATCAGAGTAAGGCCCTTAAAAGAGCCTTTTTTTTTTTTCTCATTTTTTATTTAACAAGGTTTCTTCACATGGGTGAAGTATGTTTTCAAAACAGAGTACGGCTCTTAGAGGAGCCCCACCTTCTTTTTTTTTTTTTTTTTATTTAACGAGATTTATTCACATGTGTGAAGTATATTTGCAAATCAGAGTACGGCCCTTAAAAGAGCCTTTTTTTTTTCATCAGAAAT
Organism: Macrothele yani; assembly: GCA_039090855.1. Classification (NCBI taxonomy): domain Eukaryota; kingdom Metazoa; phylum Arthropoda; class Arachnida; order Araneae; family Macrothelidae; genus Macrothele; species Macrothele yani. The sequence goes on from CM077018.1 coordinate 39,976,603, forward strand.
TCTTCATAGGTGAGAAATACCCTTTAAACCTAGTCCCAATTATTGTTATTTTTTTTGCTAGGGTAGCTGTGAATTGGGTTCATTTCTGGAACTTTATTCAAGATAGTTTTTGGCCTTTTATAACTGTCAGTTTCATTGACAGTATAGTTAATGGCCGCTCTGACCAGAGGATTAGGATGAATCTTAGCTTTTTCATAGTATCTGTAAGCTAAGTCATACATCGTGTAATGGATGGAATTAATATTTAGCATGCTTCGGATAGCATGGTTTGAAGTTCTTCCATCAAGTCCAACCATATATCGTAGGGTTTTATTTTGAAATGAGGTAATCTTATTTTTCTGCTGTTTGTTGCAGTTACCCCAGATAAGACAGGCATAAGTAATAACAGGGCTGATACAGGCTTTCCATATCAAAGTTTTGTTTTTCCTGCTAAGCCTTTTATTTTTTATTATTGGCTGGAGACTTCCTCTGATCTTAAGAGATTTGGACACAGTTTCTTTAATATGCTTGTTCCAGTTTAGGTTGTGGTCCATAAAAAGTCCTAAATATTTAACATCATTTACCCAAGGTATTTTTTTTTATACATTTCTATTTCAAAGTCTGGATTGTGATTGCATTTAATCCTAGAAAATAGAATTGCTTGAGTTTTTTCGGTATTGATTTTAATTTTCCAATCTAAGAAATATTTCTCAAGTTTTTCAACATAATGTTGCAACATGAAAGTTGCTTGATTTTTATTTTTGGAAGTATAAGCGAGTGCAGTGTCATCAGCATAGAGAGCTGTAGTCAGATTCCTGTTATTATAGTTGGGAAAGTCTGACGTAAAGATAGAATACAGCGTTGGTGCGAGTACACTGCCTTGAGGTACACCAGCTTCGATTTTTTTTAACGATTTTTTCCCATTGATTTTTACACAGAATGTTCTGTTAGTGAGGTATGATTTGATTATGTGTATAATCCAGGGTGGGAAATCATGTGCTATTAGCTTGTAGATAATTGCCTCATGTGGGCATTTATCGAATGCTTTTGCCACATCCAGAAATATGGCTGCTGTGTGTTCCTTTTTTATAATTCCTTCAGCACATTTTTCAGTTATTCTAGAGAGTTGGTGCACCGTGGAGTGTTTATCTCTAAAACCTCCTTGAGTAAATGGAATTACTGGGAATTCCTCACAGAATTGTTGCATTCTAATAAGAATTATTTTTTCAAAGATTTTTCCCATGGTTGGGAGCAACGAAATCGGTCTGTGATTTTCAGGAATTGCCGGGTTTTGGCCTGGCTTGGGTAATAGTATTACCTCTGCTGTCTTCCAAATATCAGGGAAGTAATTTATTTTAATGGCACAATTGTATATTTTAGTAAGGGTTTGCACATATTCTTCCGGTAATGTTTTCATAATTTTATTATTTATGCCATCATTGCCTGGTGCCTTTTTATTTTTAAGATTATTAATATGAAACCTAACTTCCCTTTCACTGATGGGTAGTGGTTTTTCAAAGTCAGGAGGAACAAAAAAAAATTTTTTTTGGCCCTTAAAAGGGCTTTTTTTATTTCTTATCTTTTCAGTTTCTGGCGTTCCGGACCCGCGAGAGGTCGTAGCACCTTTAACTTGTCTATCGGACGTAAAAGAGGCCGTAGCATTTTGTACTTTTGGCTGCTGTTTTCTATGCCTTGTGCTTCTATTTTTTTTAAAAGAGACTTTCTGTTTGCTTTTAATTGGGGATGTTAATACAGGTTTTTTTTTACTAGTAAATTCTTCATAGAGTTGTGCACTTTGGGCGATGACTCTAGAATTTTCTACATCCTCCGCGTGTCTAAAATAAGTATTCAGGGCCTTTTTCATTTTAATGGCTACATCAGTGTCAGGGATGTCATTTATTTTAAACTGTTTTTCTAGTGAGTTTGCAAAAAATTCTGCTTTTTCTTCGTCAGTTCTAACTACCGTCCCATCTTCTTTTTGAAGGGGTGGGAGTAATTTGACATTTTTATTTTGCAAGCTCGACGTAAGATTCCATAGAGTCATTTTGTTTTTTTTATCCGAATTTTCAGAGTAGTCAATATGAGCCTCCTCTAATACTTGACCCCATGACCCATTCTCGAATTTTCTGATTTCTCTTTTAATTTGTCTATTTATGCAGCAATAAAGGTCATAGAACGTTTTATTTCTTGTTCTTTGCCACTTGCTTCGGTACCTATTTTTTTCTTTTATAAGTTCCAAAATTTCTTTGGGTAAATAGTACGGATTTTTTTCTCTTTAGCAGGAGTTTGACATTCTTCCATAATTTTTTTAATGGCGAGGTTAAAGAGTTTAATAGCTGTGTCAGTTTCTTCTTTGCTATTACAGTCTCCAATTACTGGGGGTGGCACTAGTTTAATTTTCCCTTCAAATTGCTTGAAGTTAGTGACCATTTTGGGTGCTACCTTCACAGTTTTGTCAGTATAAAGCTGGAGGTGAACTGGATTGTGGTCAGAGGAGAGCGCCGCCTCAGTATAAATTTCAAAGTAATATTTATTATTCTTCAGGAGTGCAAAATCTAGTATATTGCTAGTTCCTCTGAGCGCCGTTCGTGTTTGTTCAGATGGCGCCCCCAAGTCAATGTTTTGGTTTAAAAGATATCTGAAAATATTGTTCCCACTTTTATTAGCTCTTGGGCAGTGCCAATAGCGGTGTTTACTATTAAAATCTCCCGCAATGACCGTAGGAATATTTTCCTCGAAAAGCTTATCTAGAGCTTCCCTGGTAATAGTGTGTTTGGGATGATTGTATAGTGCCGTAAATTTAATCGGGTTATTTTTTGTTTGAATAATAACCGAGTGCGCTTCCATGCCATCCTCTGTGTTGCATATCGCTTCACTTTGCTCTAGTTTATCTTTCACTGCAATCAAAATTCCCCCACTTTGGGAGGTTTTGTCTTTTCTGTAAACCTTGTAGTTGGGAATTTTGAATTTAATTCTGTCCATTAGCCAGGATTCATTAATTAGCGCAATATCAATTTTTTTGTATTTTAGGTAGGCTAAGAATTCTCTATGCTGCCTTTTGATGCCTTGCGCATTCCAAATTAATATATTAAGTCCATTTGTTTCAGAGGAAAAAAATTCATCCTCGTTTTTTTTTCATCATTTTTTACTGTTTCAATTTTATTTATATTGCTGTTAATTTCGATAACTTGGTCAGCATTACAATTGATTGCTTCCTTGCTTTTGACCAGTTTGGCAGCTAATTCTGCTATTTGATGGATGGTCCATTCACCATTTTTTTGTTTTTTATCGGTTTCTCCATTTATTTTTTTTTCCGTAAGTTTCTCACTCGTGGACATTCCTTTAACTTTTTTAATTAATAGGTCAATTTTGCTTTCTTCCTCAGAGAATGAGGGAAAGGTTCCACTAAGAGGGCATTTTTCTTCCTCAGAGAAGGAGGAAAATGAACGGCCCCTAAATATGCCGTTGTTTTTTCCCCCCTTCCTCAGAGAAGGAGGAAAATGAAAATGAACGGCCCCTAAATATGCCGTTGTTTCCCCCCCCTTCCTCACTAGTAACAGCATTTAACCGAAGCATTTCTTCATCGTTGTTATTAGCATACTGCAATTGAGCCTCTTCATTACAGTTATTTTTTTCTGCCTCTTTAATTTCTTTGCTAAGCCTGCCAGCGAAATATTTTGGTTTTTTCACGGTTGGAGTAACCAGTTTTTTTGCTTATGCGTAGCATTTTCATTTAAATTTTTCTCAACATCAACAATCAATTTCTCTATCACTTTTGTGTTTTGGAATTATTTTTTGCGATGTTTTTTAATTTTTTCTTTTAGCACAGAATTCTGTCCCATGCCCTTAAAAGGGCCTTTTTTTTCTGTTTTTCCTTCTCGCCTAGATATTTGTCAACATCAGCAATCAATTTCTCTGTGACATTTGTGTTTTGGAAATTTTTGCGATGTTTTTCAATTCTTTCTTGTAGCACAGAATTATGTACATTGCTTTTAGGGACAACTTTTTTTTTTCTCTGTGTAATATATTAATATTACGCAGGTATTTATTTGTATCATTTTTCATTAATTCTGTGTCATTTACAGCATCCTTTATTTTTGAGCTTAGCTTATGCTCGTAAGATGACTGAGGTTGTTCCTTTTTTTCAACACTTTTTGTGTTTTGTATTTGCACAGTTATTTTTTTGGAAAATGTACTCGGCCCCAAAAAGGGCCTTTTTTTTTTTTTTTTTTTTTCATTGCAAAAGCCTGACGCCGAAGCCGTCTCAGGTCTGTTTTCTATAAAACCTTCCTCTTGGGTAAGGTTGTCCGGAATTTTCTCGGACTTTTCATAAATCATATCTGGTATTTTCTCAGATATTCCATCGCCCGGGCATCCCACCGGTGTTTTATTGATATCTGAAAATTTTACAAATATCCCATCGCCCGGGCATCTCTCCGGTGTTTTAATGATATCTGATATTTTATCAGATATCCCATCGCCCGAGCATCTCTTCGGTGTTTTAATGATATTTGTAATTTTTTCAGAAATCCCATCGCCCGGGCATCTCACCGGTGTTTTTTTCATATCTGATATTTTCTCAGATATTATGTCTGGAATTGGCACAGACATACAAGAGTCATCGACAACTTTTTTGTCAGATGACGTGCCTAGATTTTTCTGAGGCACAGAATAAGAAATTTTTTTATCTACCAATCTTCTTCTTGTTCTTTTTTGGATACTATTACAAAGTTCCGGCGGAAGGTTCTTAATTCTTCTAGATCTTCTTGGATCTGGCTTTTCAGTTGACTCCGGATTTCCCGTGAAAGTAGATGTGGAACGGGAAACGACATCGCTTTTCTTGGCGTCAGGCTTTTGCTCTACAACATCAGAACTTGAAATTCTCTTAATTTTTTCGAAGGGCTTGAAGCTGAAACGAAGAGAAGTGGATTCGAGAAAATTTTAATTGAGCTTTGAAAAAAGCTTAACAACTAAAAGATCCCCTAACCGGACTGATACGGATAGACTGGTAACCCAGAAACTATTTAATCGCAGAACAAGACGAACGGCCGACGACGACGAAAAGCTTGCACTAAAGTTCACTCGCAGGAGCTCACACGATGTGCGACCTTCCTGCACGGAATCCAAAGGGCAACTGGATATAATGATCACATGTTAGAGGTTTAGCAGTCGCTTTTAAGGAAACTTTCATGGTCGACGATGTCAATTAAGTGAACCTAGTCAGCAAATTTAAATACTTCATCCTTTTAATAAGTTAGTGACACTTTCTTTCAAAAGCTTATTACTGTAACTTCCTTTTAGTGTCAATGGAGAATTATCTTCTAAAATATAAAAAATACCTTAGTGGCATTGGACAGCGAAAAGCAATGCCAAAAAAAACTATTATGTCCTGCAAATGTTTTGAAGTCATTAAATTATATTTCTACTATATTTGTTCAAATGTGAAATTGTTCTACTCTCTTCCAATAGTTTAAAAATTGGTACAATATTTTCGCCACAAATCAATCTCTCTCTCTTTCCCTCTCTCTCTCTTTCTCTCTCTCTCTCTCTCTCTCTCTCTTGTCCAATTATACATGTATAAGAACCCCTGTATATTTCGTAACTTGTTGTAGATCTTGTCTAGTACACATATTCAGCTTATCATATCAGAGGATCTGATGATCAGCTTATTAGAAATGTTATGCGAACGTTTAACTCATACGCGGGGATTCTAATATGGCTTTGGCTTTTTCCATTTCGCATGCTCTTAGACTGATAATACTTTGTGATATCAAAATGGATTTTTGTATATGTGTCTGACCAAATATAATTGTAGTCTGATTCTTTCATTTCTTTTTGCAGATCTGAAATGACAATGATGGAAAGCAGCACAGATTTCATCTCAAAATAGTGCCGAGCGGTGATGAAATATCTTCTCCTAAAAGTGAATGCGGTCAAACAAATTTATGATAAAATGTCGCTTGCATTATGAGATAAGTGCCCTTCACTTTCCAAAGTCAAATACTCCGCTGCTATGTTTAGAACAGGATATTTGAGCACCGAAGACGAAGAACGTTCTACGAAGCCAATTTACCTGCCATTTTCAGTAACCGCAGATGCCGTTCATTCCATGATCCTGCATAATCAAAGAATGTCCGCTAAACAGGTAGCAGACACCATGGCAATATACGGAGAATAACGTGGGTTCATTTTTCACGAGATTTTAGACATGAAAGTGCTCTAAATGAAATGGCTTCCGAAATATCCCAATGCTGGCCAGAAGCGTGATCGGGTGATTGCTTCACACGCAGGTTTGAACTGAATTTGGAGAGAAAATGTGGGATTGTTTGAACCTTTACTAAATTTGAATGAAACATGGATCCATATACATGATCCAGAGACCAAACAGGAACCGAAGGTTGGGAACACACCGCTTCCTCTGCGTCCAAAGGACTGCAAAACACAGAAGTTACCAAGTAAATTGTCGGCGTTTGTGTTCTGGGACAAAGATAGGATTTTGCTTGTTGATTATCTAGAAAAGGAGGCAACCACCTCTGCTATGTATTACTTTGCACTTCTCGACACACTGAAGCGGTAAGTAGTCTCTAAGGATCAAAGCAAGCTTTCGAAAGAAATCTTGCTTCTTTAAGACGTTGCCTCTCATCTCAAAGCCGCCATTATGGAAAACAAATTGGATGATCTTCACTTTGATATTTTTAAAAACCAGTCCCACTCATCCTTATTTGGCTCCTTCGGACTACTACCGCTTTCCTAACCTGAAAAAACAAATCAAGCGAAAAAGTTCCCAAGCAGTGATGAGGTCACAGTAGTTGTAAATGAGTGGTTTGCAGCGCAACAAAAATATTTTTTTCGATAAGTTAAAAAATTTCGAGCGAAGTCATACGTGTGTGGATCTCAGGAAAGAATATGTTAAAATTTGTTTCAATTCCATAGTCTCTTGTTTTCTTTACAAAACCAAGGACTTCTCAATATCCCCTCGTAGTTGAAAAATCACTATCATGAGGCCACGGGAAGTGTAATACTTATCTTTTTCCGACGAAGAACATACTGTAAATTATTTAGCATAAATGTAAAACACAACGTGTTACTTATGAATCCATTGTAGTGATTTATAAATCACAATAACTATTCAAAAAGTCGGTTATTTCATTTTCCCCTAATACTAGTGATTGGCTCTTTACCTAAATTCAGTCACAGAGTGGAAACTTCAAATATACATACAACAATATTTTTAATGAAATTAGTAAACGAAAAATTCCATTACAACTGTCAGCTGTATTTCAAATTACACAACAAATGTGTAAGAATATAAAAATTGTACCTTACCTGCGGTGTTCGTATAATTCCTGCAAAACCCAAAGCACACGAAACAGTACGAATTTTTCAAAATTTGTTAGACTTATGGACTGGGAGTTGTCGAAGTTTTTAAGTAGGGATTTTTCAGATTTAAAGGAAAATATCTGATGTACAAACTCATTTTTGCTTTGTGCTATCGTTATTTGAGGAAAATAAACATTTTACTTCTAACTGGAATGATAAAGTGTTGTTTGATATAATTTATAAGTCTTTATCGCAAGTCATTATAAAAAAAAGGATACGGTCTTAAGAAAATGCATAAACTTAACGTCGTGTTGGTATTGTATAACATCGTATAGTGGTCGCCTCAATCGCTTCACGTTTTATTGAATATATAAAAATGCCGTGCATTTTCATAAATCCAGCAAAACCTGATATTATGAAAATTGCAAGGTTGATCATTTGACTGCATTTTAAACTATCCGTCTTACGATGAAAACATTGGATACGGCCATTATGGTTCGTCCATATCATATCCACTTGTTCAGTGCAAAGCATCGAAAGATTTGGCTGCATTTCGCAAACTCCATTTGAAATTAGATTGAGAATGACGGGACACACGTCATCATATCTGGAAAAATCAGGAAATAACTTTGACTCTTTGGTTTAAGTGCACGTTGCCGCACAGTTGCCGAAGCAGTATAAGCATTGGCTTCTGAGCATAAGTCCAGCTTGGGTCCTGATTGGAATCCCGGTGAGGCATGTATTTGAATATGGACTGAAGAATCGCGGTGACGCATGGATGTTGCTTTGGACTTGCGGTACTAACTCTCTCCCTTTTGAAGGAGCACCTACCCTAAATTAGGGACGGGCTACTGCTAACAGCTTACCGATTTGCTACCAGTGGTTGTTAAAGCCCAAACCAAAAAAGAGTGTCTTTGCTGCGTACAACACAAAAAATGATGCACATGTCTTGAAAGAGTATGGGCATATAGGCCGTAGAGAATGTGAACGGTTTTAGGTTCATTGAAATAATGTTATTTCGGCACCGTTGTTGACGTCAAGGTCTACGTAATTAACACAATGTATGTGAACATCAATGACGTCCATTTACACTAGATCATGATAATTGACTTTCAGCACCATGACCCCACCTTAAAACAGTACAACGCCAAACAGCATCCTTCACCAGTACGGACCAATTGGCTTTTTCAGCATTCAAGTGACGTTATCGCAGACACATTACACTGGCCCTCTATCTGAATGCCTTACGGTAACCGCATTGATAATTTGTAGGAGGAAATAGAATGTATGTTTCCAGATCACCTACCTCCTCCGTTAATTGTAGATTCACTACGTAAGGCGACCCTCATTGTATGGGAGGAAACAACACAAGCATTGTGCTAATACCTTAATGACTCCTGACGAAAAAGTCTGACAGCTGTTGCGAGGGAAAAGGGTGAGCAATACGTTATCAGTTAGGTGTATATAATCGTTTGCCCATTTAATTTAGCATAAAAAATCTAAAGTTATGTGCAATTAAAACAGCTTTGTAATGGGTAAAATCAGCATTATAAAAATATGAATGACTTTAATCCCTGCACATGATTGCTTGAATCCCGGGTTTTGTGGAAGAGCTTCATTCAAAGCAGGCCAATTCCTCCATCAGCATTTATTTTGTCCCACATAGCATCCTCTTACCAACACCTTTCCAAGTGAACTATACATTTATACACGGCTAACGATATTGTGCAAGAGAAAACCGAATTCATCGGACTAGAACACCTGATTCAAATAATTGAAGGTCCGGTTTTGATGTTTGAGTGCCAAATTGGGGAGCTTCCTACGGCGAACAGACGTTAGCACTGGCACTCGGAGATGCCTGCGGCCACACAGCCACAGTTTCTGCAGAGTTGGATGTACTCGGTATTGTGACACTTTACCTCGACACCAGCACTCAAATTACATGCGCGTTGTGCCACAGTATCCTTTTCGTTGGTTCGTACCATACGTGATTACTTCCGCTGATTTCTAGCATCGATGAACCGTGGTCAGCAGTTCGTGATTTTTTTCCTTCTCGAACAATTTTGTAGGTACAGATCACGGTTGACAGTGAGCACCCCACATGTCTTTCCGTTTTAAGGTGCTCTGAGACGGAAAGCTAGATGCGTAGCCATTACAATCTGTCCTTTGTCAAGCTCAGTTAAGCAGCAACATTTCTCATCTGAAGAACAAGAAAACACTGTTTGTCAGAGCTCTGTAGCAAGTGTTATTGATGCCGTTTCATGTCCACTGCCCCGCCGTCGTTTATCTGCAGTTGCTTCGATTTGCACGAAGACACGCTCGTCATAATATTTTGGTTTTCTCTGTATGTATCAGTAGAAGAAAACAACACGAGTCATATACAGGGTGTAACCAAAATTCCGGAAACAGCCGCATAACTGGTGAAATAATGGTCGTACAAGAACGAAATTAGTGGCTAGGTATAGGTAAAGGGCCGTGGCCTATCAAATTGGCCCAACAGCTGCGCCCTCTGGTAGATATTTGCCGTACTTATGAAAACAAGCTTTGAAACAAAGCAAAATAGAGCAAAAGGGCAATTGCAACATTGCAGAGCATCCACTGATTAGTAGGAAACAACACGTGGTTTGCCGGAAACCAGCAAGAAAACGCCTGTAAATGCAACGAATGCGAACGTTCGCCGGATGGTGTCAGTCGGAAAACCGTGCTTAGAAACCGACATGACACACGCACGATACAGCATAAGGGACAAAGAAATGATGACGCTATTGAAACATATTAAGCATTTTTATGTAATGATACAAAAGGCAGTTATTTTTGCAAACCGTGACGCGGTAGCCAACGGTTTTCCGACTGACACAGTGTGGCAAACGTTCGCATTCGTTGCGTTTACAGGCGTTCCCTTTTTTGTTTCCGGAAAACCACGTGTCGTTTCCTTTTAAACAGAGGATGCTCTACAACTTTGCATCTGACTTTTTTGCCCTATCTTGCTTTGTTTCGAAGCTAGGTTTCATAAGTACGGCAAACATCCGCCAGAGGGAGACGCTGTTTGTTCCATTCGATCGGCCATGGCCCTTTACCTATTCCTAGACACTAATTTCGTTCCTGTACGATCATTATTTCACCAGTTACGTTGGTGTTTCCGGACTTTTGGTTACACCCTGTACACTGTCTACTCTATAACCGCAAAAGTACCTAACAAGTGTACTGATACTTCGATCTACTACAATTAAGCAAAGTGTCTTGTAAAATTGTGCTGCGGCAAGTGGTTCACTTTTGGAATATACTTTCGGAGACGTAAGTCAGACAAAAATGTATTCATATTTCCAAGTTTTGAGTGATATCAGAACTTTAATATCGAGAACTGAACCATTTTTAATGATATCTGTTTCCATAAAATTCTTGAATTTCTGTGGAATCACTTTCAGAATCATTTTATATTTTTATGGAACATCTCGGTTTAAATGTAATAGCTTTCATCGTGCAGCAAATTATACTTTTGATTTTGTGGTTCCGTTTGCCATGAGATCAAAGTATTATTTCTTCCTGATTGTATTTTTACTTGGTAGTTTGAATTACGCATGGTGTCTTCTGATACGTAAAAATATGCTGCTTACATTACAAAACTTTTGTATCAGCTTGCAGCATATTTTTGAAGAAAAGCAACACATCAAATTTAACTAATACGTACTTTTGGTATACCAAGAGGGGTTGTTATTTTCTTAAAGGCACTTGTTCGATAAAAAAACAATTCTGCACGGGATACAGCTCCTGATGGGTAATCGTTTGCGCATAATTTTTAATTTTTTTTAAATGGTTTGGCCAGCAGTTAGAGTAAATATTAATTTCCGCTTCTGATCTATTTGCAGCAAAATATGAGCTTCTAAATTCTCGATTGAAAAAAACGTTGTTTGTAAACAGATACTACTCATGTCGGCAAACATTTTAGAAACATTTTCTTCTTAAAATAATGAATGCTTTCTGTGCCAGGGGGCGTAGATGTATATCTCTTTTTTATCAATATCTCTATTTCTACGAGGCGGATTTGAAAAATCCGTTCTTTGTTGGATAGTGTTTCCAGTGTGACATGTCTTGCATATAATTTCAAAATTTTCAAGTAATTCATAGACTTTGCACTAGGGTGCGTAAAGGTAAATTGCTTTCCCCCTATTCTCTGCTTCTTAATCTCCGATTTGAAAAATTCTTTCTGCACCGGATACAGCTCCTGATGGAAAATCCTTTGCACATAATTTCTAATTTTTGAAAAAATGTTTAGCCACCAGGTGGGGTAATCCTTAATTTCCGCTTCTGATGTATTTGCAGAAAAATATGAGCTTCTAAAATCTGGATTGAAAAAAAAGTCGTTTGCTGACCGATACTACTCATGTCGACAAACCTTTTAGAAACATTTTTTTTCCTGAAATAATGCATAATTTCTGAGCCAGGGGGCGTAGAGGTATATATTATTTTTGTCAATATCTGTACTTCTATGAGTCCGATTTGAAAAATTCCTTCTTTGTTGGATAGTGTTTCCGATGCGAAATGTTATTCCTATAAATTCAAAATTTTAAAGTAAATCATTGACTTTAGGTAAAATGCGTTTTCTGCGTTATTTCTGCTTCTGAAACTCCGATTTGAAGAATTCTTCCTGTTTCGCATACAAGACTTGATGGAAAATATTTTTCACAAAATTTGTAATGTTTGATAAAGAATGGTTCGGCCACTAGGGGGCATAAGCGTTAATTTCTGCTTCTGATTTATTTGTAGCAAAATCTGGGCTCCTGAAAATTCCACTAAATTTTTTTCTTCTTGGACCGATACAGCTCATATCGAAAAACCTTTTGAGAATATTTTCTTCCTAAAATAATGCATGGTTTTCCCACCAGGGGACGTAGAGTCACATCTTATTTTTGTCGATATCTCTGTTTCTAAGAGTCCGATTTGAAAAATTATTTTTGTGTTGGAGAGCGTTTCCGGTGCAAATGTTTCTCATATAAATTTATGTTTTTCTTAACGCACAAGTCTGCAACCAGAGGGCGTAAGCTCACGATTCCGTTTGCAGGAATATCTGTGGGATTAAAAATCCGATTGAAAAACTTCTTTCATCCGTCAGATACTATTGTTTTCCATATCGCTTCAATTGACTTTGAATAGCTTTGATAAATTTAATTTGCGTCAGAACGGATTTAAAAAACGTGCTTATTACACCTGAAAATTCGGTGTCATCTTTCTTTTTTTCTTTTCTGTCTGTGCAGAGGACTTTTCCGTTGTTGTTGGTTCTTTGGATTTCATACGAAATGAAATCTCCTGAAATCTATTCTCAATATTTTATCTTACTGAGTGAAAAATACAAGGAAGAACGAGTGCAGCTTTTGATAAAACAGATGGATGTTTTGTACAAATGTCGCAATTTACATTAGAATTCTGACGACACTAAAGTTAAAACGTTTAATTTTCTATTGATTGCAGTTTTGCGAAACACAAACGCATTTCATCGATTTCACATGAACGCTTTTTATGTTAATCATGATTTTGAATTAATGTTATTTTTTTTCTTCTCTAATGTAAGTAGGAGTTAATTTTCTCAGAGATTAATTGTTGTTTCCCCTATACAACTGTTGTGTGTTGTTAGAAACCAATTTTCAAAATATATGTTACCACCAAAATTTCGGTTAGGCTGAAATACTTACAAAATCTCAAAATCTTGCAAAATTTAGAGAGATTGGATGCAGGCTCTGATGCTTTGCTCGGGAAATAAAAGAAAAGCAATTCAAACACAGAAGTCGCTTGTGTGACATCCCTCGTCGAAGCTCATTTGTTCCGCTGTCGCCCTCTGGTATGATGAAAATACGTTAAACAAGCCTTTCAGGCAACGTTCATCGGCCACTTTTGTTTGCCCAAAACTCTGTCCGTTATGCGAAACAATTCTGAAAATGACATTATTCCCGATGCACTCCTGACAATATCGAAAGCTGATACTGGTATTCCTGCTGCACCTGTGTTACATCGTAACTGTGACGCACTATCATGCTTATTTCGATCTCTGTTAACTTCTAACATTTATCCATAATGACAGTGAATTACTGTACAGCAGTGAAAAAAATGTGGAAACCTTTTGGAAAAAGTGAATTTTTTAGGTTTTATTGCTCATAACACCACTTCTTTTTATAGCAGTACCATAAAATTATATATCAATGGAAAGATACTTTCATCAAAAATGTAATGCAATAACTTTTATGAAGGATTTTGTATTAGAACAGCAGTTATAAAGAAGAAAAGTGAAACACAGAAAGAATGAGGTATACAAAAATTATATCCATGCCAGTTAATACTTATTTGGATAACCTTCAGCGTTAATTACGGCCTTACAACGCCTTCATATGGAGTGAACCAAGTTTTTAGTGCTGCAGCTGTTATAATGTGAAACCAAGATTGAATTATTGTTTCTATTAATTGAGTTTTATTGCTGGGTTGCTTCTGACTAGCAAGTTTCTTTAGTCGGCTCCGTATGATTTTCGATGGGGTTAAGGTCTGGGTTATTCCCAGGTCATTCCAGCAGTGGAATATGATTATCTTGAAACCACTTTTTGCACACAGAAGCAACATGACATGGAGCTGAATCCTGTTGAAATATAAATGTTTCATTATCTTGGAAAAAGTCATTTGCGGAATTCTTCAGTTTGGGCTCAAGTATTTCATTAATGTATTTTTGGCACTTTATATTCTCATTAATCACGGAAATTCTGCCCACACCTTTTGATGTCATACAAACCCAGTCAAAACCCTAACTGGGTGTTTCACGGTACGTGTAATGCAATCAGGATGTAAATCTTCTCCGATTCTTCTCCTTACGTATTTTATACCATCACTGCCAAACAGGGAGATTTTGTTCTAATCACTCCACATAACACTGTCCCATTGTTCCGCTGTCCAGTAAATATTGAAGTAACACACACAAAAAAAAACTTGGTAGCAATCACATAACACACTAACAAAGCTCCTCCTCTCAGCTGCAATACATGACACCAATAGCTGAATCCTACTGTGACCTGATTGGCGCATTGTCAACACATGATGGCACTTGATTGGCTCTCTGAACACTCATGCTCATTGGCTACATTCAAATGAATGAAATATACTTCATATCAACCTAAGCAAGTTGCGCTTCCTTTTTCTGGTATTTGGCTATAACTTTTCATATTATACATATAATTGAACACACATTGTAGCATTACATTTTTGATGAACTTGTCTTTCCATTGATATATATTTTTATGGTATTACTCGAAAACAAAGTGGTGTTATGAGCCATCAAACCTGAAAAATATACTTTTTCCAAAGGGTTTCCACAATTTTGGGCAGTCCTGCATACATGAATAAAATTATGTCTTTCTACTTTTATAGTTGCCATGTGGTGTGTTCGTCCTTAAGCCAAAGGTGTGACAGCATTGCGTTACCTAGAAGCGAAATATCCACTTATTTACGTGTCTCAGTGTAAAATTTACTTTCGTGCCTGCCTGGAAAGCCACTATCTTTAAATTAAAAGAAGTTATACCAGAGCCGAAAAATTAAATTTGCTGAAAGTTTTCAATGCTCTGAAACCGTTGCAATCTTCTTTTCAAAAGCAGTCGACTATTCTTCTTTTTTAAATACGTTTGGTTTTCTGAGTAAGAAACATCGCAAATGTAACAGAGTTTCGAATGCAGTACCTGCGGAAATACTTCCATTATGTCTGAACAATACATTGTTATCATTCAATAATTTTATTTCCTTGAGAAATTGCATTTAGATGGCAGTGTTTGTTGAATTATATGTTGCATCCCCCTTCTAACTACATGAGATCTTTGTTTAAGATGAGAACTCATACAGACAAACATCTGCCCTTTTCTCATTCTGTACCATTTTTTTTAACTGGTGCATGAACCTAAGATAAAATACTTTTCGTGAACATTACTGCGATTAAGAAGATACTGAAAGAGGAATTGAGGCAACTGTTGTAAAATAGTTTCGCATATTGTAATGAATTCTCGACCGTATGAAAAATAAGTCACACAAGAATTCAAAAGGGTACGAAAAGGTTTGCATTTATTTAAAATAAAATTGCGTTATATTCCAAGCGATGAACTAATTTCACACAATAATATATCGAAAATAATATTTCAACAAATGTATTTTCTTAAAAAAATTTGGCGCCCAGTATAATATCAAAAACAGTGTATATAATAATGTAGGAAGTCATTTTTTTTTTGCAGCTCCGCATAAGCATCTTTTATTCTGTAAGGCGGAAGAAACATCTCGCTAAAAATGAAAACTGTGAAAAGTATCTTAATGTGTTCTATAATGCCATTATCTTGCATATTCTTCATTCTAAGGAGATACTGTATTCATAATCTATCATCGCTAGATGATACTATCAACAAATATTGTATAAAACAGATCTACTCTTTACTATAACAGTGCATCGATCATGGTTATGTTTCTGCATCATTTGATAACCTTAAATATGAAACCACTACATCTGTAGTTCGCTGGATGAACTTTTGTACAGTTCCGAGCTCTAATACATTCTTTATCTAAGGAGAGTTTTGTACTCCATTCAAATTTAAAAAGCATTGCTCATATAATTGCAGCCATTGCAGCTGATATGTTTTAACTGATTGTGTGGGTAACGATGTCCTGATTGTTCTCCATTGGGTGGGCCAATGAAAAGCGGGAGGAGAAAATTCATGATCATTAGGCATTTATTTATGAACTCCTACAAATTTCGTTAGATCAAAATTTGTAGATAGGGTTCTAATAAATGTTTTTTTGCGTTTTCAATAGACTGTATGACTTTATTTATTGGAGACCCCTGAGCTCACCATCTACATTTTCCTGGTGCAGAAATCTGCTGTGCCAGCACCTGAGTCTACTTTATATAACTTTCTAGGGGTCTTTTGTTGAGGTATTTTTAGGAGGTGAGAACAACCACTTATTTACATTTCTGTAATTTTAATTAAAATCCAATCATTTCACGAATTCAAGATTGTGTCCATTATAGCTTAAAAAGCTGCATAGCATATGACTTCAGCAGCAAAAAATCAATTACAATTAGAATTGCGAAAGCTATAACACTGATAACAGTCATGGGTGAAATTTGGAAGAGCAGAGCTATTAGCCTTAAAACTAAGTTCAGTATTTTTAAGGCATGCATTTTTTGCAATGAATGTGAATTTTGGACATGAACAAAAGATTTACAGAGAAGAATTCTTGCTTTTGAAAGAAAGTGCTATCGTAAAATCTTACAAATCGGATGGACTCAGAGGAAGAGGAATGAAGTCTACAGAAGAATACAACTAAGAGAGACCCTGTTTCAAAACGTCATACGGAGAAAACGAGGACATTCTGGACATTTCTGCAGAATGAAAAATGACAGGAAGATAAAGACATTAGTGTTTGGCTTAATGAACAGAAGAAATGCAAGAGAACGCCCTCATTGCGAGTGGGATGATGATATTAAAGACTGGTGCGATGGAAACCTTCAAGAAACGAACCACTATGCAATGAATAGGATGCAATGATACAATTTAGTTAACGGGAATTACACCCATTGTTGATGATGATGATTATATCTTAAAAGAAACAAGTCACTGCTAGTGTCTTCCTTGGGAAATTCATTCGCAGGATCATGGGTCCGATAGTGACATTTATCATAAAATAAATGTCAGTGTCTCTGCAAAAGGGATTTTTCACTGACGAGCAAAATACGAAAACATGTTACGTAAAACTGTCAGGTCTGAATAAAATTCTTGATTTATTTAGCAACTTGAAATTATATTTTGGGAATGAGAATGCCCAGGCAGTAGAGACATACAAGTTAACGTAGGCCCAACAGTGACCCACCGCCTTCGATTTCGAAAAGACGGTGCCTCAGTGTTGGGCTTAAGTTAAATTGCAAGGCTGCGATAGCCATAAGTAAGCGCAAAAACGAGCGTTGTTTTGGTGTTGACTTTGGGATCAACGCGTGTGACTATTGTATGTATAGCAGGAAAATCAAACCAACGAACATACACGCGGACACAAAAACTTGAGGGGGCGGCAACAAATATTTTTGCACCGGGTAACAAAAACGCAACAATTGGTTCAGCAATTCGTCATTTCCGGTGTAATGTTTAAAGTACTCTATTTCAATCGTTGTTGAAAAAAATTTATTTCATGAATGACGATTTCTTTTGTCAGTGGAATGTAATGTTCTCAGTAGAACGAAAAACATATAGTTTTAATAATCTGCTATAGGAACATTTATATTATATCATGTGAAGTACAGTTAAACACTTAAACATGGAATTAAGCTTCCTACTGCCAAAAGAAGATCTAGAACATGTTATGTAATAAAAACTATTAAAAAAGGCGCTAAATGGCTTGACACAGAATTAAAAGTTATAGGTGTGATTTAAATAATATTCAAGAAATAATCAGGTTACCGTTCCTGATTACATATTCATTTAAATATATGTATAAATATAACTTATTCAACGAAATTAAAATAGGCAAGGAATTTCCGAGCAAAAATAATCTGTCACTACATGTAACAAAATGGTGAATATAATTTCCTTCTTGCACAGTTTAACGGTGAAAGGCTGTTTGCACTCCTTCTTTTGAAACATATTATTTGTTACGAAATACTTCGAAGCTGAAGTTAAATGGGTGTCTGTCTGCTAAATGGCACTCAGTTTCAATTGGAACTGTGCGGAATTGCCATCAAAAGATTCTGGGCACATAATTTTTGTAGCAAGAGGCAGATGATAGGCATTCTGTTTGGCGTCTCTCATATTTGAATGAAAGAAACACTTTCCGTCCGTAAACAGTCTTGGATTCAAACTGGTAGTACTTGAAGAAATCCAGATCGTGCGGTCTCCTTGGTTACAACAGGCGTGTTCACGGTCAACTGATGGAGACGTGCTTCAATTTGGATCACCTGAGCACGATCACGTAAGATTCAACTTGCTTCTTGGAAGTGGGTCGATTGCTTTCTCCAGGAAAAGGCAACCCATAGGCAAAGAACGGAAGAGTGCAGGAAATTAATTTATCACAGCTTTGGTTGTTTAGACAGAAGCGAGGTTGCTCAAAATTTCAAACACTACAAAGTAACAGTCTTCGAGAAAATGTGTACAAATAATTTATCATGAAGTTCATGATGACTAAAATAAAACAAGATATTCTCACTAGTCGACTGGCTGAACGCAAACACATCGGTCGCTGGATTTTGTTGACACAGCCCCAGTGGCGCAGTGGTCTAAGCGCTGGCTTCTGACCGTTCTTCCGAGATGTATCCCGATTCAAATGCAAGTGAGTCGTGGATGTTGTTTTTGTATTACGACACTGGCTCTCTCCTTTCTCCGGAGCCAGTGGCCTTGAATTAGGAAAGGGAGGCTGCTTATAGCCCATCGTGTCGATCACGGTAGTGGTTAAACCAACAAAATTAAATAAATAAACAATATTTTTTATATCATCTATGAAATGAAGGTAGTCAAACCTCGATATGTCGAACATCGATATCACGAATTTTTTGATATCTCAAGAAAAAACTGTTTTCCCTACGCATTTTCAATTCCACTAATATAATAAATACATCATTTAAACGAATGTTTTCCTCGCTTGCCCTAGTTAACTGGTTTTCCCCAGCTTAATTCTTTCATTTTTTGAAGATTTCAAAATGCTAATTAAATAAGAAGAAAATGTACACCAACTGTACTTAAATAGTACAACTATAATAGTAATCCGAAATTTCTTGGTGTAGAATAGAAATAAAAGTTTTCAAACTTTCGCATATTAACCAGATGGCTTTTTCAAGGAAGGTTTTTTCAAACTGAATAATAGAACGGGAATAGCGTTTCTCATTTCTTGGTGTTTCCTAAAATTTATCTGGTTAATGTGCGAAAGCTTGGAAATTTTGATTTCTATTCTAAACCAGGAAATTTCGGTTTGCTACTATAGTTATATTTTTTAAGTAACTTAAAAATGCTACTTCAAAAACCCGTTTTGCTGTCCTTTGGAGCTACAAATAGATCCCAGACTTATCAGCGCTCAGAATGCAAGTGTGGCAGACAACACGCCATTGATGACCAAGGTCGACATATTATTCAAGCTCGTTCGTGCCGACCTACAGCTTGGCAATGGCACAGTAAATCACATCCAACATTAATGTTAGAGGCCCAAGCGGAGTCAACGGATAAACAGTGCTACGTACGCTTCATACCCTGGACTACGGCAGCTAACGCGCTACTCGTGTGCCACTGTTTACCACTCGTCATCAGAAATTACGCCTCACCTGGTGCCATGAACGTTAAAGCTGGACTCGTGCAAAGTGGCACGCTTCGTGTAGTCAGATGACTCCCATTTTTATCTGTAGCTATCTGAAAGGAGGTTGCAAGTGTTTTGTGCATAGCATGAGGCCACGGATCCTGCAAGCGGGTTTGGCTCTGTTTAAGGCGGAGGTTACTTTGAACTTAGCCAGTTTAAATTCAGGAATTCGAGGTCGGTAAAATGTTAAGAAATTTCCATGAAATATGGTTTATTTGCAAATTTTAGTTTTTAGTAGAGTCTACAAAGTTTACTTGAGTGACACGCCTTGATCTAAACAGTAATTGTTGCCCCATATTTGCTTACTCCTAGGTGTAAGTGAATGTAGCTAATTAAGGAAATTCTACTTGTTGGAAAATTTTGCAAAAGAAGAGGACATTGTAAAAAACATATTGCCTTCGCAGTAAAAGTGAGAAGATTCTAAATGATCTGCATTTACGGACTAAATTACTGTGAATTTTAAGTCTAAACGAACACTGTACGAAGGACAACTTCCTATATAAAAACAGTCACCAGAATAAGAGAGTTCAACAATTTTTTTAAATGAATGTTAAATATACTTTAAATGATTAATTTTTGGTGTCGTTGGAGGTATAACGACCACCGAGAGCAGCTCAATGGGCTGTAAGCAGTCGCCCATTCCAAATTTAGGGCCACTGTTTCCAGGGAAGGGAGCGAGCCAGTGCTGTAAGACAAAACAACATCCATGTCTCACCGGGATTCGAACCCTGACTCCTTTCGGAAGAACGATCAGTAGCCATCGCTCCGACCACTGCGCCACCGGTGAAGGGGGGGGCTTCGGAAATTTGAAGTATGCAGTTTAGTAATTTCCTCAGACAATGTCTTTTATATATATACTTTTTAATTTTTGGCTTCTTAGCAGGCAGTTTAAAAAGCTAAATAGCAAAATTTCCCTATTTCTTGGTTATTCCAAAAAGTGTGAGTTCAAGAAAAAGGTTCAGAAGGATATGCATTTATGGATAAGAACACTGATAATTTTAAATCTCAAAGAGCTACTAGAAAAAATGGAACTCTGTATATGAAAATAGTAACGTTCATCATGAGCAGTGCTCTCATTGACATATCCTCAGGATGGTAACTTGATTGATCTTAATAAGTTTTCCCAGGTGTTTTAAAACATGTCAAAGTTTGTTAAAATTTAAAGATCAGAGATATTAAGAACATGTATTTTACTTTATGAGAACTTTCCAGTAGAAATCTTGGATTTCATGTTCGTCGAGAATATTTAATGCTCAGAGAACTTCTTGAAACGTAACATATCGTACGTTCCACTGGTCAAAGGACAATATTGTCTAATACTCTCTCATCAAGAGATTCTTACCAGATTTTAAATAAAAAAATGGTGGAGTCTCATTCATTTACTAATTCAACTCTCAGAGTGTCAAAGATCGCCTCCACTTCCCTGCAAATTATGTCTTTGCCCAAAGGGTCTGAGAAGGAAAAACAACAAACTGTCGCTTTACTTCCTTAAGACTATCTCGTATTCCTGTGTTGCATCCAGTCCCTAAAGGGAAAACATTGTACTTCGGATTTTCGTTTTTATGACTATTTGTCAAATCTGTTTCAAAGAAACAAGTTCTTCAATGGAAAATACCAAAAGGAAATTTATAATGTTGTTAAATAAAAAAAATAATAACAAGCCTAAAAGGTTGAATAATTGCTCCAAAAACTTTCCAGATGAAATATTTCTTAAGAAATGGTTGAAGATAAGTTTCTCTTGGAACTAGAAAAGATGGTTTTCAGTAGTTAACGCTTTTCTCTTCTACGTTTTGTGTTGAGGGACGGAAATTAGTGTTTCTCATTCCTTGGTGTTTCCTGACATTGTTTCTACCCTCGGATCAGTATAAGCTACTGGCAGCATTTGATACTGTTGGACCGTATCTTCACAAAAGTATGTTTTGTTCAAACGGTGTCATCACATTCTTTTTCGCTCAAACGGTATCATCACATTGTTTTTCGCTCAAACGGTATCATCACATTGATTTTCGCTCAAACGGTATCATCACATTGTTTTTCGATCAAACGGTAAATCCACAAAAAAGGTTCTAACTTATGGTATCTTCTCGTTCTGTAATATTTTTATCTAACAAAAATATTTTAGCGTAATAGTCATCTTAGATATTGTTATGAATAACTTTTTTTTTTTGCGTCGTTTTGAACTGTTGTTTTTCAGTGAAACGGTCTCTGTCGGATGCCCATTTAGCAGCTGTCTACTCTTCGTGCACGTCTAAATATAATTCCGTGAGATGTTTAAATTCGTCTCAGCGTCACAGTTTACTACGCTAGTATGTATCGGAATGCTACAGGGTTTCAAATTAATTTACTGCTTCAGTGTAAATGAAACAGACACAGTGTTTAGGGAATACTTGAAAACTGTTGTTTTTAATTCATATCCTTGTCTAGAAGCGTTTACATCAAGATCGCTCACATACACTAGATTTGACTTTCTTATTTCTTTTAATAGGTGCTTCAAAATCTTAACTTTGTTAATTGATAATGGCTAAAATCATTGACAGTTCTTATAACAGGTTCATTCACATGCATTCAATAATATTCCTGCTCACAAATAATTTCTAATGCGACGTTTTTCTAAGTTACAAATGACCGCCCCGGAGAAGCAGTTATCTAAGTATTTGCTGAAGACCGACAGTCCGAGAAGGGCCCGAGATCGAATGCTGATGACGTATAAATGTTGTTTTTGTCTTAGCACGTGGATGTTATGTTAGGTATAGAATTTATGTTTGTCCTGGAACCAGTGACCCTAAAGTATGGACGGATGACTGCTTATAGATCATCGAGTTACTGCCTGTTTTCGCTAACCCTTCTTCCCAAAAATTACAAATGCATGAGAGTTTTATCTTTCCTTCGCGATTTAAGAACTGAAAAGAGAATGATACAGCACCCCATGTCTTGATCAAATGAGATGGAAAAAGCGTGCGTTCACATTCCCGTCTACTAAGTGACCAGTAGAAATTTTCAGTCTGATCAGTACGCAACATTTACTGAATAAAAGAAGTGAATGAAGCATAAAAGAACGCGAACAACTAGTGAAGAAATGTAAAAAAAAAGTGGTTTTTACAATAAAAGTTTAAGAAAATTGGTTTTGTAATTTCTTATGATGATTGTAACTAACAAGTTATTTGTAGATTGATACGAAATGTTATAGAAGCAACATTTAATATCACAAGGATAATTTTCACATAGATGGAATAATTGATAAGGGGTAACCTTCTGTCAGTATATTTCGAAGGTATCATCGGCGATGATTTATAACCGATTTCTCAAACAGTATAATCAATTTATACCCAAGGAAAACGAAAGTATGACAGCTGCATCTCTAGAAACGACTACTACTATATTTATAAATGAAATCATAAGGTGTTTGAAGATATCCTTTAAATCGCTTACGGTTCAACACGAACGTTTTCATTGAACATCTCTTCAGAGGTGAAATCGAACAATAACGCAGGTTTCGAATTCCAGTTAATTGACTCTTGACCTCAGGTTACACAACAGTAAAAAATTCAAAATTATAGAAACATAATTTCAGAAGGAAATAAAGTACGTTTCAGTGTTTCAACTAGCTTAAGTGTGGTTTATTTATTTTAGTGCATAGTGTATCTCCAAAACGACACCTTCGCTGTACGTTCATCATCTTTTTTTGAAGTTTTAAAAAATATTTATTTGTCTTGGTTGACAGATACATTGACTCATACAGGCAGATATTTTGTGTTTCGACATCAGCAATGAACATAGTGAACATTGAATA
Organism: Macrothele yani; assembly: GCA_039090855.1. Lineage (NCBI taxonomy): Eukaryota > Metazoa > Arthropoda > Arachnida > Araneae > Macrothelidae > Macrothele > Macrothele yani. Next base: position 40,000,031 of record CM077018.1, read on the forward strand.
CAATATACCGGGTAAACAATGATTACAGTGAATAAACCCCCGAAAGATAAACGCAAACAACCATGCCCTACCCGGGATACGAACCCATACCCCTCCATCGGGCGAATGATGAGAAGCTATTGCCTAGATTACTGAGCCACCGGGACGGCCGTAAGACAAAAACAACATGCATGCCTTGCTAGGGATTTGAACCAGAATCCTTCGTTGGGCGAATGATCAGAAGCCATCGCTTAGACCACTGCGCCATCGGGGCGGCATTTTAGTTTCTGAAACAGAGATGTAGCATAAATGAATCAATCTGAAAATAGGTATAACAGAAGAACTAAAATTACTGTTGTTTTATTTAAGCCTCGCAGCGAATTAAACTGTGTTCCATGAAGTGTGCAATTAACAGGACTATTAAATGTGGTTCTAACAATCTAATTCGACATATGGCTGCAAATGAATATGAATCCCGAACCAATTTTGTGAACCTATTGGTTTTCAAATTTGCGTAAATTGAGGAAACAGTCGATCTGCATGAAAATGTTTGCAAAAAAAGAAATGTTCGTCCTCCTTACACATCAACCGAAGAATCATTATTGGTATCCAGAAAACGGAGAATGATACGATAATGTAAGAGTAATTAGGAACTTGTAGAAAAGATTTTGCAGAATACCTTGTCTTTTACGATAAAGCACACCCTGGATGCACCTCGTAATACAGTCGTATTGATCTCAGTAGCCGCTGTCAACGGTTTCTAAAGAAGGAGTGGCTTCTAGGGGTTGCATGCACAGCACTTCTGTCACAATTCTTTCCACCTGAAACCACCTAGAACGGATTCACGGATCTCAGACTCTCATTCCCACAAAACATACTGGGCCCGGGAGTCACTTGCCACCGTGTGGCATCCCTGTCATATTCATGTTCATGCTGTTACTCATTCAACATTATAATTACACACCAAAACATAACACAACTACACAAGATCGAAAACTATATCTTTAAAAATATAAGGAAAAGGATATTTCTGTTCTCGCCAATTCTTGTCATGCTTTTCAGTTTATACTGGGCGAAAATGATGCCCATCATATTCTCAAATGTATCAGTATTATTGGAATCCTTCAAAGTGTTATTGCCCCCTTCGCTTGAATTTTGACTGAAAAATAGAAATAAAATTCGCAAACATTCTAGGATAGGCACCTAAAATAGTTATTCCAATAAAATATGTATTTATTAATTCATTTCTCTGGAACTTATACCTTGCATTACCCAACTTACGGGCAGCAAGGAATGGCTTTTTTAAAGCAGATTGATACAAATTTAGGCAGTATCATAAGCCAGTACTAGTCTTCCTCGATAAAGTCTCCCGTGTTTTCATGAAAGCTTGGCAACACCAGTTGTTTACGACACTGGAAACGGAGTTTTTTTATTGGAGGTTTAACGACCACCGTGAGCCACTCAATGGGCTATAAACAGTCGCCCGTCCCTAATTTAGAGTCACTCCCTGCAGGGAAGGGATAGTTAAAATCCTTATTTTTTTTACCATCGGGTTTCTCATCAAAATATTTTAAGTGAGTTTTAGCTCACTGGTTTAAAAATAAGCTTCTGGAATTCCGAGAGTACACTTTTGATAATTAGTACTTCTCTAAGTTTCTTGAACAAAGCAGGAAAAAAATGTTAAGTTTTCATGGTGCCAGAAGCACTGGCTTTTGTATGTCGCTGTGTTCCTCTGGAACAACATTTGGTTTTTACAACAAAGTTTTTTAACTTGGGTTCTTTTCCCGACAGTTTAAAAATATTTTTTAAGATATTGCATGTGACTACTTTCATACTGTTCTTCACTGCGAAGCTAAGTTCTACGCTCACAGCTTACGTTCTTCCTCTGCAAATGGATGGGCAGCACAGAATTTGATCAGCAATGCAAAATCTATGTCCAGTGCTGTTTAACCGTTTCAAGTTAGCTTAAACTTTCTCGTTTGTCATACAAATTTTAATTTCGAGTATCTTTCTGAAACAATTTTCAATTTCCTAAGATATCTGGTGAAACAACGATACTGGATACAAAGCCATGGAAAAAACATAAATTACGAAGAAACTTACACACATACAAAATATATTTCCTTAATTAAATTGCGCATTAAGAATCATAATATAAATTCTTGAGCATTACATTCCCAGTCTGATGCCACGTTTCCTTTTACTTCAGAACTACCGTGAATCACAAGTGTGACAAGCAAGGCTAGCTTTAGAGCGGGTATGCTTTTCGATTTATTAGTAGCTCGTGTTGTGCGAAGGGAATAGAAACAAGAAAGATGACACCGAATTTTCGGGTGTAATAAGCACGTCTTTTGAATCCGTTCTGACGCAAATTAATTTTATCAAAGCTATTCAAAGTCAATGGAACCAATATGGAAAACAATAGGTCTGACCAAAGAAAGAAGATTTTCAATCGGGTTTTTAATCCCTCAGATATTGCTGTAAACGGAATCGTGAGCTTATGAACTCTTAGAAACAGAGATATCGACAAAAATAAGATGTGACTTTACGTCCCCTGGAGGGAAAACCATGCATTATTTTAGGAAGAAAGTATTCTCAAAACGTTTATCCGTATAAGCGGTATCGGTCGAAGAAAAAAGAATTAGTCGAGTTTTCAGGAGCCTAGATTTTGCAACAAATACTTCAGAAGCAGAAATTAACACATATGACCCCTGGTGGCTAAACCGTTCTTTACCAAACATTAGAAATTATGTGAAAACATTTTTCCATCAGGTCTTGTATGCGATACAGGAAGAATATTTTAAATCAGAGCTTTAGGAGCAGAGATAACGCAGAAAACGCAATTTACCTTTGTGCCCCGTAGCGGAAAGTGTATGATTTACTTGAAAATTTTGAATTTATAGTGAAAACATTTCGCATCGGAAACACTATCCAACAAAGAACGAATTTTTCAAATCGATCCCCTAGAAGTAGAGATATTGCCAAAAATAAGATATACATCTACGCCCCTGGCGTAGAAACCATGCATTTTTCGAAGAAGAAAGTTTTCCTAAAAGTTTTGTCGACATGCGTAGTATCAGTCAACAAACGACGTTTTCTTCAATCGAGAATTTAGAAGCTCAATTAGAAATTATGTGCAAACGATTTCCCATCAGGAGCTGTATCCGGTGCAGAAAGAATTTTTCAAATCGGAGATTTAGAAGCAGAGATATAGGGGGAACGCAATTTACCGCTACGCCTCCTAGCGGACAGTCTATGAATTACTTGAAAATTTTGAAATTATATGAAAACATGTAACACGGAAAACACTATCCAACAAAGAAGGAATTTTTTTAAATCGTACTCCTAGAAGTAGAGATATTGACAAAAATAAGATGTACATCTACGCCCTCTGGCGGAGAAACTGTGGATTATTTTAAGAAGAAAATATTCCGAAAAGGTTTATCGATGTGAGTGGCATAATTCCACGAAATAATTTTTTAATCGATATTTTAGAAGCTACGATTTTATGGCAAATACATCAGAAGCAAAAATTAACACTTACGCCCCCTGGTGGCCAAAGCATTCTTTACCAAAAATTTGGAATTATGTGCAAAAGATTTTCCATCAGGAGATGTTAGAAGAAGAGTTATCGGGGAAAATGTAATTTACTTTTACGCCCCCTAGCGGAAAATCTATGCTTAATTTGAAAAAGTAACTATATCTAAAATACTCTTCGACATAAATGGAATCGAAAGATATAAATTTTTTTTTAATCGGATGTTTAGAAGCAAATATGTGGAATAAAACGTATTTTTGAATTCGACATCATCTGCATTTACGCCCTCTACCGGCGAAATTGTACATCGTAAAAAGAACGAAATAAAGGATCGTTATTTGCATATTGCAAGCTTCCCAATGCAAAAATAATTTTTCAAATCGGACTAATAGTTGCTGAGATATCGTGGGTACAGGCGGACGGACGGACAAACCGATAATAGAAGCACGATCTTTTTTTACAAAAGACGTGCATAAAAAGGAAGCAAAGACATTCAAATTCCGAAATGTTGGAAGGTATCTTTTTTATTTATTTCAGTTGAGCAACGCAAATCTTCAAAATGAATTGCTTTTGATTAGTCATATAAATCACTTTGGGGAAGTAATAGTTCGTGTTATAATGTTCTATGTTTATTTCAGTGCTGCTTGATTCTGTGTCCGACTCTGTTGGTTGTCATGTATCTCAGCAGTGATGCATAGGGTATTGACTGTGACATGGCGTAGAATACCTTGAGTATTTTCTTAAACATATCTCAAGTATAAATTGAACCGTTATATTTTACAAATTTTGAAGTTGTGAATCCGCTTATTGGTGTAAATATAACATGAATGGTAAGTCAGATAACATCCGAAAACTTAAAATTTCATCATCCTGTAGCGAGAATCGAACCCGCGTCACCTGGTTTGCGCCTGTGGTAATAATTCAGAGAACACAATACAACTGCCGAAGCAGTGGCGATAACTCTGGCCAGTAAGGATGAACCGAGGCTTTACAAATGCCTACATATTACATAATCCATTTGCTTCTGGATCCTTGAACTCTGTGCTTCTATTTCCAGAGAGGGGATATTGTGAAACAGCCTAGGCATATGGCACCTCTTATTAACCCAAAATCAAGTGGTATACACATTAAAAATATTATAGAAAAATAATATAATAAACATCTAATAAAATTACAGAATGTCCGGATAGTAGGCTTTCAAAATAAAACAATTATATCTTGGAAATTATTTATTATATACTCTACTTATTTGCACAAATACAAAGGAAAATGTTTAAAGTTTTTTTACTCACTATAATTTCATTTCAATGTGGAGACCCTTAGTGGTCTCACAAAAAACAGACGAAAGTCGACCTCCTTCCACGTTCCTTAAAGCGTGTTCGAACCCGGACGAAAGTCGACGCCGTTTCACGTTCCTTGCAGCATGTTCGAACCCAGAAGAAAGTCCACGTCGTTCCACGTTCCTTGAATCATGTTCGAACCCAGACGAAAGTCCACGTCGTTCCACGTCTTTCCACGTTCCCTGAAGCATGTTCGAACCCAGATGAAAGTCGACGTCGTTCCACGTTCCTTGAAGCATGTTCGAACCCAGACGAAAGTCCACGTCGTTCCACGTTCCTTGAAGCATGTTCGAACCCAGCCAAAAGTCGACGTCGTTCCACTTTCCTTAAAGCATGTCCGAACCCAGACGAAAGACTACGTTGTTCCACGTTCCTTGAAGCATGTTCGAACCCGGACGAAAGTCGACGTCGTTCCACCTTCCTTGAAACATGTTAGAAACCAGACGGTAGTCGATTTCATTCCCCGTGCGTTATGCGGGATTTCAGTCGGTGAAGGTCGGTGATCTTGACCTGGAAGAAAATGCTTTCGACATAACCACACAGGAAAAAAATACAGTGGCGTAAAATATAACGACCGAGGAGGTCAAGCAATTGGTCCTCTTCTGCCGATCCATCTCCCATACAGCTCGCGACACAGGTGATCTTTAACAATAAGGTGCCCTCTTAAAAGATAGTTTGAGGTGGTCGCTGTGATAAGGCAAAGTGTTTCAGCTTCTACAGCTATCAGACACATGACCGTTTTTCCTGAATTAAGAAAGATCCTATCAGATTAGCGTGCATCAAGCCGACCGTTTTTATTTTAAATTGTGAAGAAATAATTATCCATCCGTAATATTTGTTGAGTAGTATTCTGCAGGTATACTTAAAAAACAACTTTCAGTTATGTTTTTTAATGTGGGGCAAGAGGCAGAGATCATTATTGATATTTATATCTCATAAAAATGTCAGCATGCTTTTCATATGCCGTACCCAAAGCTACATAAAACTAATAGTCCGGTGCCTTTAGAAGGAGCACATCACACCGAACTAAAGATAGATAAGTTCACGCGTTCCTAAATGATTTGTTTTAATAGTTAGAAATATTACGCGTAGTAAATTCAAAGAATCTTTTCTGCCCTTATGTATAACCAATAGGATCTAGATTAATAGTTTCTCAACTACGAAATCCTTGGTTTCGTAATTTAACGCGATCGGTAGATGACCTTATGTTAGGGATGCCTGTGATCACACAATTTAAAACCTTAAAATAAGATACTACCCTGGAGGCTTTCATACGAAGTTCAGGATTTTTGGAATATGTAAAGGTATTTCGAGACTTTCATACGAAATTCAGGATTTTTGGAATATGTGAAGGTATAATATTTAGGTTAATCCCATGTTTGAAGGAGGTATTTGTTGAATAGGCCAAGTGTTAAAATCTTATTCCTGGAGATAGAGGTTTTATAAATTATTTCGGTGAAAGTTTACATTCATTATGCTTAGTAGGTAGAGACCTCTCTCTCACTCTCTTAGCTCTTTCTCTCTCTCTCTCCAGAGGTCAAAAATCGTATGGAAGTTCTTGAATTTATTAAGTGAATAATGGAATGGACGTCAGGGGAAACCAATGAATGAGAAACAGAGGTGTCTTTAAATTGCATCTTTCAAGCAGTGGTTTAAAATCCCAGCTTCTATCGCACGCGATTCCTTCAAAGCGGCGCTCGCATTGTCGTAATTGTTAATTGTTAAACATTTCGATTTCAAAGCCTGAGTGCTCGATGATACACACTTCGAGAGAATGCATTGAAGCTCCGTTTGCTTTTTAGATTTCGTCGTTTAATGGCCACAATGAGATACAGAAGCTGGTCACAAATTTAGAACCCCACTTATGTGGATCGAACAGTGCTTCTCCATCAGACATGCTCAGCAAAACTGAATGGAATTAGAATACTATCCGATATCCGGTAAACGAGCAAAATATAGTGATGACGCATGCTTCTAAATAGCCATCCTTTTGATAAAAGTTTGTGTTTTATGTAAACATTTGTGACGTGCCTGTCCAGCAGGACGCACACGACATAAAGGCAGATAGCAGCGTCAAAGAACGTCCGCGTAGCTCAATTGGTAGAGCGACTTTTTCCGGAATGAGGGGACGCGGGTTCGAGCCCCGGCGTGGATAAAAATGACGGAGAAATTTACTTCGTTATAATGGCGCCCGAACTTTCCGGATGACCCGGCCGTTCAAGATCTCGCAATGGTGGTATGTTCTTTCCACACCGCGAGATAGGAAAAATAAGAGAACCCCTTCTTCAGCGCTTCGAAAAATAAATGTGTGTGACGTAGCATTACACACACTAGATTGACTGGGAGTTCTCAAGAGCACGTTCTTCAGTTGATGGCTGCCTGCAACCATTCATGGTCACGGCTGACCCGTGGGACATGCCCCCGGCCCTCTTTCGGAGCTGGGGGAGATGTGACGTGCCTGTCCAGCAGGACGCACACGACATGAAGGCAGATAGCAGCGACTACGAACGTCCGCGTAGCTCAATCGGTAGAGCGACTTATTCCGGAATGAGGGGAACCGGGTTCAAGCACCGGCGCGGATAAAAATGACGGAGAAATTTACTTCGTTATACATTTTTACATCTTATTTAATATTTTTTTCACTGAAGTGCCTCATACTTATACGAACAGCTCTTCAAATTTGGCAGTAATGAAAATAAAGAAAACTGAAAATTTAATTAATAGTACATAATTTACTGTAATGGGAATCGGGTAAAATATATACATTTAAGGGAACTCATGAAGTCAACAACCGTAGAAAAAAAATGGGGAATGATTTAAATTTTGAAATCCACCGAGAGATGGAGTTCAGTCGTCCGCTGAAAAATCGCGGTTAGACACGGTAGCTACCCTTGCTAATGGCCGTACACTCGTCGACGTCTAAGGGGCCCATCTTCAAATTGCAATTTTTACACGAACCTAGGGTACACAGCCAGGATGGAATCCATTTTCTCCTTTAAACACAGCACACAGAAGCAGCGTATACCATAAAATGCATGAATGCTGATTGTGAGAACTTGAAAAGCAGTTTTATTTCTCTAGTTGCTTCACTGTTTTTCCTGCTGAGAGGAAAATATCATTTTATAACTTTTATGTTATAGCTCAGGATCCATTCTGACAATGCATTCAATATAGCAGTTGTTCGGAGTTTTTAAATAAGTAGTATTAAAGTTTCTATGTATCCCTTAGTTCTAGAGATAACCCTTGGGTCATTGGTTTTCTCATTTGGCACTCACTCATTTCCCCACTGCAACACTATTTGCTGCACGTTTTTCCATCAAATGCGTATTGCAAATTAAGGCAACCTATTCCAAGCATTTGTGCAGCAGAAAAACGAGTGAGAGCCCAAATGAGAAAACCAAAGTGGTCAGTGAATGCTAATGGGTTGATCCCAAAGCTATCTCCTAAACTAAGGGAGATACAGAAATGTAATACTATTTGTTTTTTGGAGAGGTGCTATCTGGGATTCATTATCTGAATGGACAATGGGCAAATAGCAAACAAATTAGTTAAAAGTTATTACCCTGATGGTACGTAAAACAGTTAGTGAAAATAAAGCTGATGGACCAGTTTAGTATTTTGCATAATATCCATTTTTCTGAATTTCATAAATAAATGGGTATGTGCACTTACATATTTATTTATGAAATCCATTTTTCACCATTCATTATGAAATACATTTTCTGAATTTCATAGATAAATAATATGTGTATGAGCAATTCAGATAACAAACGCAACTTGTATACGGGCGCCATAGGTGCCCATGCGTCAACGGTCGTTAGAGAGTTAAGCAGACAGCTCTACGCGCTATATACGACGCGTCTTCCTCTGGATTTCAAAATTTGGTAAATTATTACATTACTCCGCATTCACTCAAGTGCTTCGTGCTTTCAAAAATTTGCCATTCACATCACAGTAAAAGTGAAGGCCTTTCATATGATAATATTCGTTCAGCAAAATTCCAATTCAAAAGAGCAGATTTTAATATTATTTAAATAATTATTTTTCTGTTTGATTAACGCAAATAATAAACTCAGCTAGGTTAAGCATTTAATTATTTCGAATTGCACTTTCATTATAATAAAAATATGCAGTACGCTCTCTAATAGGCATTGCAAATTGTTGGTGTTCAATAAACGTTTTTCTGAAACTTGGTACAAGTGTTATAATATTTACCAAATTGTAGCAATGCAATTAGTAGAATAATAACATGCTTTACGGGAATGTAATTTTTAACTGTGAAATAAATTAATCTCCGGAATTGATAGAATTAATGTAATTGTGGAAATCCGAAGGGAAACGTGGTGTTTTAAATGTTACGAAGGAGAGTGCTGGTGTTATCGTATATGATTCGTTTTCCAACATACCAGAAATCATATTTAAAATTATATGGATAATGGCTATTGAATAAATATCGCTCCCGTGTCCTGACCTTTGACTCCATTTCTATGATATGCAACAGGACCGGTTCAGTATACCTTCGGAACAACATCCTGAAGTTTGTTTTGCAAAAGAAGCATTTTTAGTCAAGTTATGAGGATAACGGCTGCGGAATAAATCTCCCTCCTGTGCACAAAATTCAGGAACACTATTCAAAATCTTAAGTTATTTTCCATATGGTTTACGATATGGGTTTCGGGTCTTTTCATCGTATCACTTTAAAACAGCGGGCCTGTACTCAAACTTGTTTTCGGACGGACATTCAACCTCAATACTCATGAGAGCATTAAATTATTTGAAGTTTAAACTGCACCTCAAATCACCCTGAGTTCTATTTACGAAACTGAACCCAACCTCACATGGAGAAGTAGATAAGGGAAATATACTGGATATTTTTACTAGTGCCAAAATGTTTTTCCAATTTTTGTGCATTTCAGGAAATATTCTTTTTTAGAAAGCATTTGTTCCTTTTCATATTGTTAGACTGGTGATTATCTTTAGCATCGCTTTTCAGTTCAGTGGATTCTCCAAGCATATTTTCCAGTTCAACCTTGGCCCGTGTTAAAAGCATTTGAAAATTAGGGCTTTATATTTCGCATTAAAACATTGTTGACGATTTACATCTCACACAAAGTCAGCGCATTATATTACACACTAAAATATTCAAAATTTTTCCACTAGCAACTTTTGTTAGAACCGCTTCTTATCACTAGCAAACTGCATTTCCTTGCTAGCAATTTGCTACTAACTACGGTCAAAATCGCGCCCTGTTTCTTACTAAAGAGAAGATTGATGTTTACTTCAGCATACCTTAAACGACAGCATTTCACAAAGCTATTTCATGGAGAAACAACTTACAAAAATCATGCAATGCATTGCTTATGATACACTTTCCAACATACAAGAAACAATTACTCAAGTTATGAGGATAACATCTGCGGAATAAATCTCCCTCTGGTGTCCTGAGCTTTGACATCATTTCAATGATATTCAACATACCTGATTCAGTATATCAGCGGAAGAACATACTATAGTTTTGTCGCAATAACAGCATTTTTAGTCACGTTACGAGGATAATGGCTGTGCAATTAATCTCGTTCCTGTGTCCTGGCCTTTGATTCCATTTTGATGATAATCAACATAACCGGTACAGTATATCTCCGGAAAAAACATACTACATTTTTATCGCAATCGAAGCATTTTTTCATATGCCATGACGCATATAGGCAACGGAATGGATCCTGCTCTTAGATATCCCTTTGATATAGTCTCCGGCATTATACAAATCCCAATGCCATGTATGTTGAAGTCTCTGTATGCCGTCAACAAGGCGAGGGGTTTTAATCTTCGCCACGGACCGCTCTACGTCTCTACGTGATATTGAAAGGAATACTACGAACCGTGCTTTCTTCTTCGAAACAAGTCCATGTCACAAGGATTGAAACCAGACGAATAGGGAGGGTTGTGCAACAGTTTTCAATACCATTGATATAACATGTCGGTAAAAACGCCAGCAACATTGCAGACAGCGTTGTCATGCACCATTATCGGAGTATGCTCCAGCAAATGACCCAGCTTTTCCCGGCGAGCTGGACGCAGGTTGTGTTCGGAAAGGTCGCATAATACGCTGCATTTACCTTGTGTTCTGAAGGTACTGCATATGTTAGTTCGACGCCATCCCAGTCAGAGCAGGCGATAATCACTACTGTAACATTTACTAGGTTCTGTCGAACATTTGAAGGGGGCAGCGAACTCTAATGCCTCCTTTCATTAGACTGGCGTTTGAGGTACGGTTCGTGACACGGCTCCTACTATTCATCCAACCTAAGGATGCGCCGTAGAAATTCCTCCAGTTGATGCTCATGGTTCCCAAATGGAGTCGAGCTGCCTCATAACGATGCCATTTTAAAACATCAAGGCACCCAACGTGATGCGAATGTTCGCACGTTTACTCGTCTTTTTTAGCACGTCTTTTGTAAAACAAGTTAGTAAAATCATGCAATGCATTGATTATAATACGCTTTCCAACGTACTGGAAATCATTACTCAAATTATTACTCAAGTTATGAGGAAAATGGCTGTGGAATAAATCTCACTCCTCTGCCCTGACCTTTGATCCCATTTCGATGATATTCAACAGAACTGGTTCAGTATACCTCCGAAATAACATGATAAAGGTTTGTCGCAATCGAAGCAATTTTACGTAAGTTATGACGCATAAGGACTATGGAATTGATCCCGCTCCTGTGTCCAAACCTTTGACCCCCATTTCGCCCATTTTCAAGAGGATTCGTCCCCAGGAAGGTCCCTACAACATACTAACATTTCCTCTTAATCGAAACCTTTTTATGTAAGTTATAACGCATTATGGCGATGGAAGTGATTTCGCTCCTATGTCCTGACATTTGACCCCCATTTCGCCAATTTTCAATAGGATTTGTCCCCAGGAGGTGTCCTACCACATACTAAAATTTAATCGAAATCGAACCTTTTTTACGTTAGTTATGACGCATAATATCAGTGGAATGGATCCCACTCCTATGTCCTGACCTTTGACCTCATTGCGTTCACTTTCAATAGGGTTCCTTCCCAGGTGTTCTCCTACCACATACTAAAACGTCATCGAAATCGAACTATTTTTACGCGAGTTATCGTGCGGACGAACATACGCACACAATGCGTGACGTAATGAGGCAGATGGGAATCGCGACCATCCGCTCGCAAGAGTGTGACATCGTGGAACTTTAATAGGATCTACACACAACGCGTGACGTAATGAGACAGATTGCGTGACCGCGCGCCAACATCTAATGGAACGACGCCATGGCACTACACTAAAACGTGGTAATTCGGGGTGGTTATTTAACCCACTAAACGAATTTTCCTAAAGTCAAGATCAAGCTAAATCGATTTCTACTACCAGAAAATGGTAGGTTAACGAGTTTCATCAAAATCCTTAGTGCGGTTTTCAAAATAAAATTTACATACATACAAGAAGTGCTCCTTTAAGGTGAACGTCAAATAATTTTGCTTCCTGTACTTTGAATGGAAAAAATTTTGTACACATTTTCCTCCCAATTAATGCGTTCCCAAGGATGAAAATTTGAACAACGATTAAAATAGCTTCATTTTATAACTTGGAATACCTAATATTTTCTAAAACGTAATCATAATTATGCAAACCAAAATATGTTTGTCCACTGACGTCATCAAAGTACAGGTCGCGCTACCTTTTTACTGGTTTCAACACCATCAAAGGAAAAGGTATTGATTTTTAATATAATTGTGGTTATGTTTTAGAAAATATTAAGAATTCCAAGTTATAATATGAAGTTATTTTAATTGATGTTCAAATTTTCATCCTTGGGAACACATTAATTGTGAAGGAAATGTGTACAAAAGTTTTTCCATTGGAAGTACAGGAAACAAAATTACTTGACGTCCAACTTAATAATATGGGATAAGGGCGATGGAATGAATCGCAATCCGATATCCTGACCTTTGAACCCATTTCGACCATTTTGAAAAGGGTTCGTCCCCAGGTGGTCCCCTACCACATACTGAAATTTCATCGAAATCGAACCATTTTTGCTCACGTTATGACTCATAAGGGCAATGGAGTGCATCCCTCTTCTTTTGCCCTGACCTTTCACCGCACTTCACCCATTTTGAATAGAGTTCGTCATAAGGCGGTCCGCTACCACATAGTAAAATTGCATTGAAATCGAACCATATTTACGCAAGTTATGACGCATAAGGACAACGGAATTGATCCCGCTCCTACGTCATGACTTTGACCCCATTTGTCGCCTTTTCAATAGGGTTCGTCCCCAGGTGGTCCCCTACTACATACTAAAATTTCATCGAAATCGAACTATTTTTACGCTAGTTATCGTGCGGACGGTCGGCCGGTCGGACGGACGGACAAAGCTGGAGCATATACTCCTCTTCAACCGACCGGTTGGAAAGCGCAAAAAGCTGGAGCATATGCCGTTTTTCAACCTACGGTTTGTAAGCATAAAAAAGATCGTGCTTATGTTATCGGTTTGTCCGTCCGTCCATCCGCCTGTACCCACGATATCTCTAAAACTAGTAGTCCGATTTGAAAAATTATTTTTGCATTCGGAAGCTAGAAACATGCGAATGATGATCCTTCATTTTGTTTTTTTTACGATGTACAATTTTGCCGCTTGAGGGCGTAAATGCAGATGATGTGTAACTAAAAATTACATTTAATTCCACATATTTGCTTCTAAACATCGGATTGAAAAACTTATTTTATCTTTCGATTACATTTATGTCGAAGAGTATTTTAGATATAGTTACTTCTTTCAAATTACGCACAGATTTCCTGCTAGGGGGCGTAAAAGTAAATTACATTTTTCCCGATACTTCTTCTTCTAAAACTCCGATTTGAAAAATGTTTTCTTCAGCGGATACACCTGCTGACGGAAAATCTTTTGTACATAATTTCAAATTTTTGTTAAAGAATTCTTTGGCCACCAGGGGGCGTAAGTGTTAATTTTTGCATCTGATATATTTACCATAAAATCTGAGCTTTTAAAATATCGATTGAAATAATTCTTTCGTGGACTGATGCCACTCAAATCGATGAATCTTTTCGGAATATTTTCTTCATAAAATATTCCACAGTTTCTCCGCCAGGGGGCGTAGATATATATCTTATTTTCGTCAATATCTCTACTTCTAGAAGTCCGATTTGAAAAATTTCTTCTTTCTTGGTTAGTTTTTTCAGTGTGACATGATGTTCATATAATTTCAAATTTTTCAAGTAATTCATAGGCTTTCCGCTAGGGGCGTAGTGGTAAATTGCGTTTCCCCCTATATCTCTGCTTCTAAATCTCCGATTTGAAAAATTCTTTCTGCACCAGATACAGCTCCTGATGGGAAATCGTTTGCACGTAATTTCTAATTTTTGTGAAAAAGTGGTTTGGCCACCAGGGAGTGTTAATCTTAATTTCGGCGTCTGATGTATTTCCAGCAAAATATGTGCTTCTAAAATCTCGATTGAAGAAAAAGTCCTTTGTTGACCGATACTACTCACGTCGACAAACCTTTGAGGAACATTTTCTTCTTGAAATAATGCATGGTTTCTACGCCAGGGGCGTAGATGTATATCTTGTTTTTGTCAAAATCTCTACTTCTAGGAGTCAGATTTGGAAAATTCCTTCTTTGTTGGATAGTGTTTCCGATGCGAAATGTTTTTCCTAAAAATTCAAAAAAATTCTTCCTGTATCGCGTACAAGACTTGGTGGAAAATATTTTTCACATAATTTCCAATGTTTGGTAAAGAATGATTTGGCCACCAGAGGGCATAAGAGTTAATTTCTGCTTCTAATGTATTTGTAGCAAAATCTGGGCTCCTGAAAACTCGACAAAACCGCTCATATGGAAAATCCTTTTGAGAATACTTTCTTCCTAAAATAATGCATGGTTTTCCCCCAAGGGGACGTAATGTCACATCTTATTTTTGCGATATCTCTGTTTCTAAGCGTCCGATTTGAAAAAAATATTTCTGTGTTGGAGAACTTTTCCGGTGCGAAATGATACTCATATAAATTCATGTTTTTCTAAACACACAACTCTGCAACCAAAGTGCGTAAGCTCACGATTCCGTTTACAGCAATATCTGAGGGAATAAAACCCGATTGATAAAGTTCTTACTTCCGTCAGATACTATTGTTTTCCACACCGGCTTCATTGACTTTTAATAGCTTTGATAAATTTAATTTGCGTCAGAAAGGATTTAAAAGACGGGCTTATTACACCCGAAAATTCGGTGACATCGTTCTTGTTTCTTTTCAAAACATGTAGCACTGTCGAATGAAAGACATTACTCTCGCGGGCGAATTTATGAATTGTCAATCGCTAGTCATTCTCCAAAAATGCAGGCAAAGGGAGCCCTTCAGTTTCACCCATTCGGGGATGTCCGCGTCCAGTAACATCTGCCACATTTCTTCGCTTTTTAGCATGTCTTTTGTAAAAAAAGGTCGTTCTTATGTTACCGGTTTGTCCGTCCGTTCGGGTGTACAAACGATATCACTTCAACTATTAGTCCGATTTAAAAAATCTTTTTGGTATCGTGAAACTTAAATAATGCGAATGATGATCCTTTATTTCGTTTATTTTTACAATGTACAATTTCGCCGGTAGAGGGCGTAAACGCAGATGATGTCGAATTCAAAAATACGTTTTATTCCACATATTTGCTTCTAAACACCCGATTAAAAAAATCTTTTGTCTTTCGATTCCATTTATGTCAAAGAGTATTTTAGATATAGTTATTTTTCAAATTACGCATAGATTTTCCGCTAGGGGGCGTAAAAGTTAATTAAATTTTTCCCGATACCTCTTCTTCTAAAACTCAGATTTGAAAAACTTTTTCTTCAGCGAATACACCTCTTGATTTAAAATATTTTGCATATAATTTCAAATGTTTGGTAAAGAATACCTTAGCCACAAGGGGGCGTAAGGGTTAATTTTTGCTTATGATGAATTTGCCATAAAATCTGAGCTCCTAAAATATGGATTGAAAAAATTCTTTCGTGAACAATATGGATTGAAAAAATTCACATCGACAAACGTTTTTGGAATATTTTCTTCTCACATCGACAAACTTTTTGGAATATTTTCTTCTTAAAATATTCCATAGTTTCTCCGCCAGGAGGCGTAGATATATATTATATTTTTGTCAATATCTCTACTTCTAGAAGTCCGATTTGAAAAATTCCTTCTTTGTTGGCTAGTGTTTTCTGTGTGACACACATTTCTCATATAATATCAAAATTTTCTTGTAATTCATAGACTTTCCGCTAGGGGCGTAGAGGTAAATTGCGTTTCCCCCTATATCTCTGCTTCTAAATCTCCGATCTGAAAAATTCTTTCTGCACCAGATAAAGCTCCTGATGGGAAATCCTTCGCACATAAATTCCAGTTTTTGTTAAAAAAAATGGTTCGGCCACCAGGGGGTGCAAATCTTAATTTCCGCTTCTGATGTATTTGCAGCGAAATATGAGCTTCTAAATTTCCGAATGAAAAAACGTCGTTTGAAAACTGATACTACTCATGTCGACAAACCTTTTAGAAACATTTTCTTAAAATAATGCATGGTTTCTACGCCAAGGGGCGTAGAGGTATATCGTATTTTTGTCAATATCTCTTCTTCTAGAGTCCGATTTGAAAAATTCCTTCTTTGTTGGATAGTGTTTCCAGTGTGACATGTTTTTCATATTATTTCAAAATTTTCAAGTAATTCATAGACTTTCCGCTAGGGAGCGTAAAGGTAAATTGCTTTCCCCTTATATATCTGCCTCTAAATCTCCGATTTGAAAAATTCTTTCTGCACCGGATACAGCTCCTGATGGGAAATCCTTTGCACATAATTTCTAATTTTTATAAAACTATTTTGGCCACCAGGTGGCGTACGACTTAATTTCCGCTTTTGATGTATTTGCCATAAAATTTGAGCTTCTAAAATCTCGGTTAATAAAGAAGTCCTTTTTTGATCGATACTACTCATATCTACAAACCTTTTAGGAACATTTTCTTCTTGAAATAATGAATGGTTTTTACGCCAGGGGGCTTGGAGGTATATCTTATTTTTGCCAATATCTCTACTTCAAGGAGGCCGATTTGAAAAATTCCTTCTTTGTTGGATAGTGTTTCCGATGCGAAATGTTTTTCCTATAAATTCAAAATTTTGAAGTAAATTATACACTTTCCGCTCTGGACAAAAATGGTAAATTGCGTTTTCTGCGTTATTTCTGCTTCTAAAACTCCGATTTGAAAAATTCTTGCTGTATCGCATACAAGACCGGATGGAAAATATTTTTCACATAATTTCTAATGTTTGGTAAAGAATGGTTTGGCCGCCAGGGGGCATAAGTGTTAATTTCTGCTTCTGATATATTTGTAGCAAAATCTGTGCTTCTGAAAACTCGACTAAATGTTTTTTTC
The DNA here is from genome assembly GCA_039090855.1 of Macrothele yani. Classification (NCBI taxonomy): domain Eukaryota; kingdom Metazoa; phylum Arthropoda; class Arachnida; order Araneae; family Macrothelidae; genus Macrothele; species Macrothele yani. The sequence continues at coordinate 40,017,344 of CM077018.1, forward strand.
TTGGTCTGATGCCGCTCATTTGGAAAAACCTTTTCAGAATACTTTCTTCCTAAAATATTGCATGCCCCCCCCCGGAGACGTAAAGTAACATCCCGTTTTTTGTCGATATCTCTGTTTCTAAGTGTCCGATTTGAAAAATTCTTTCTTTGTTCGATTGCGTTTCCGGTGCGGAACGTTTCTCATATAAATTCATGTTTATCTTAACGCACAAGTCTGCAACAAGAAGGCGTAAGCTCACGATTCCGTTTACAGCACTATCTCATGGATTAATAACCTGATTGAAAAACTTCCTTCTTCCGTTAGATACTAGTGTTTTCCATACCGGTTCCGTTAACTTTGAACAGCTTTGATAAATTTAATTTGCGTCAGAACGGATTCAAAAGACGTGATTATTACACCCGAAAATTCGGTGTCATCTTTCATGTTTGAAGGCTACCACCCACCTTGTTTTCGTACTACACTGTACACCATTGGCTTCAAATGCTTGTTGCAGTCCATCATAACATTTCTTCATGGTACGTCTTTTAGCAACTTCTACTTTTAGCTAGAAACCCTGCTCGAACTTTGAAAACGTAGTTTTAGAACGCTTATACATCGGGAGGCTACGCAAGACTACAACGGGAATATACATTAATAGTTAATACCCATTAGATTCTCTTGCAAGGCATCTTTCTCCTATGTAATTCGATTCTTACAAAATAAGTTCCAACTTCCATATATCACACGAATGAATATCAGTTTTCGTCGGAACACCACTAAACTACGAAAGATCCATTATTGTAAATATACAATCACGTTCATATTATGTGGCAAAACCGTGAACATTAACATCTTAGAATGCATGAACTCTAGCAAATTACTGAAATTTGCAGCGCAATAACTTTCTTATTATTTTTGCTTTCAGGGGTTTCCACACACAAGTGATTCTTCGAACACCGCAGTAGACTCCATCCTATTTCAGCCAGAACTGATCTAAATTGAGTCGTGATAGAGACGGTACTTTAAAGGCAGATAGGGAAGGTACAGATGATCAGGACTTCCGTTGCAACGACGTAGACATCTAAAGCCAATATTATCGGGCCATCTACGCATTAGCTTTGGGTACGGTGGAGAAGGAAATCAATGAATACGTAGTGGATCAGCGGAGGTGCAAATTCGGGAACACAACTGTGTCATACTACACAGCTGCAAAGCTAGCGTTCAGCACATTAGGCCATAGCGATGGTCAATTAATTAATTTACTTTGATTCTGTGTTGAAGAGTAAAGACGTATATTCCTGTACTTTTAACAATGATTACTTACTACTGTGATTTCGATCACTATATTATAGCAAAAAGGAAAACATAAAGGAACTAACAATCTGAAGTTTAAAAGTTTTCTTGGCACTGAGGATTCGCTGATCAATAAGGGCGTTCCTCCGGACTGAGGCCAACCATTGCACTTATGTGGGCTGATCCGCACATTGTGGCTGATTGGGGTGCATAATTTTTGGTAGCGGGATTAGCGTTCGCGCAACCCTTATTTGACTGAGATTATGTTATTAATATCTGTACAAATTTCATTCACAGGCTGATTTTGATTATGCTACCGTAATTTATGTTATTTGTTTTACTTTCGGTTACGTTCTATATATGTTTTCGACACTCACCCATTTCTAGGTGGGAGAGACACAGATGAGGTTGTAACTGTGGAGCTGACAATATAAAAACTTGTGTAATAAAACCTTCTAGTCGATTTCCATTCAACAGAAAATGCTGTTGGCTAACTAAGGCTGTGCTTCCTTCTAAACCCAAGGAAGTTCAGAAAGCCAGTACAAGTGCGTATTGAAAACCGTTCAAAAAACGAACACAAATTCACGATAAGAAAGGTACGTTTTTCTGTTCATAAGCAAGAACGCATTCTTTTGCATTTCGTGTTGACCTAATTATAATGCTTACCAACTCGTGGTACTTCAAGACTGCAGCCATTATTTATGTAACGAAGTATATGGTTTTACAGTTCACGAAGATTTGATGGGGGGGGGGGGGCGGAGCCTTAAACATCTCTCTCGATGGCATCCCAGATGTGTTCGATGGGATTGAGGTCAGTTGACCTAGCTGGCCAAGGAAGCGAGGTCACGTCGCTGGAGTGTTCCTTCAACTATTCGGATACAATTCGGGAGCAATGACACGGTGCATTGTCTTGTTGCAAAATGAGGTCCCCAGTGGGATGTTGAAGACGCACAAGCGGGAGCAAATGGTGGTCCAGGATATCCCGGTACCGTTGACCTGTGAATGACGATGTCACACGTACCAGGTGTCCCATTTCAGTCCACGTAAACAGTCCCCAGATGAGAATGCCACTACCAGCAGCTTGAAGAGTACCATGCTGGCAAGAAAGATCCATCACTTCATGTGGTTTGCGCCGTACTCGTATCCTGCCATCCGCGTGTACCAACGTGAATCTCGACTCATCAGTCCAGGCAAAATTTTTCTACATATCTAGGATCCAGTGGCGATGTTCCCGCGCCCATGCTGATTTTGCACCCTGTGATGTGCGGTCAGCAGCGGTGCCCTCGTGGGACGATGACTTCTGTACCCCATAGCGAGGAGATGGTTCTGGATGGTGTGGCTGCTTACACGATTTTGTGCACCAGCGTTAAAATGCCGAGTGATTTCTTGCATTGTGTCCTGTCTATCCGCTGTTACAATGCGAGCTTGCCGACGATGACCGCGCTCATCCACACGCTGTTGTCCACGGCAGTTGGCCCCTGCAGTGATGGTTTTACCGGATTCGATGTACCCACGGTGCACCCGTGACACAGTGACTCGTGAAAATCGCAGTGCCTGCACGACTTCCGAGATGGAGTGGCCCAGTCGTCGGGCCCAGACAATTTGCCCACGATCAAATGCACTTAGATCCTTCGTCTTACGCATACTGTGTCCGACGCTTACTAATTTCCGTCGCATCACTCCTTATGTTGTCAGATCGCTGCATACGTCATGTCGTTTCCGTTTACAAGGCCTCCCTCATCGCCACATTTGCATAACGCCAGCTGTCTCTAATTCAATTGCTTCAGTGTACATCAAGCGTATAAGACTTAAGTGGCAATCCATTTAATCGGCGTAAGAAAAAGAAATAAAATTTGCTAAACTTCTGCTTATCTACGGATTCCTTTTTCAAAGCTAATAGAGTAAACAAACTGAAATATTAGAAAAAGTACAATTTAAAAATGAAATTGGTTACACGAGACACATGAAGACAAATTACATACGCAGCTCAGCGTGTTCTCAATACAAAGCCACGTGATGTGTTAATTTGGGACATGGAGGTTTTGAGGAGGAAAATAATTAATACATTGTATGAAGGTTTTTGGCAAGCCTAAGGAGACGCTGTTGTTCCTAGTTTCACCGCTGGTTATAATTTCTAAAGATTCTCTGCTTTCTGTTGCTTTTGTGTTAGTGTAGGGAGCTAATTATTTAATACCTTTCCATATCGATACCGCGGCCTAGGAAAACACTTCTCTGGATAGAGCTGTAAATGTTCTGCCTTCAATTGCGTGCCTTTTGTGCTCTCTGCTTCTGGTTTCAGATGAGCGTTTTGTCATTCCGATGTAATATATTTGCGCATAGTCATGGAATGATAACGGTATGGCATATACACCAGCTCCACTGTTGGTCGGAGATCCGCCAGAGAAATTTGAAAGTATGTTGTACAATGATATGGGAGCTCTTATGATTTAGTTGGGCTCTTATGAGTTACAGATTCCTTAGGAGGGTTTTCAGAATGTAAAACAAGCCTGCAATATATGGTATTGATCCCTAGTACTGCAGTTGAGTCTCTCTGAATACGTGCATATACAACGTAGCGTTTGATGATGTTGGAATGTCTTTTTCAGATGATGTTGAAATGCTTTCTAGTATTGCAGTCGAGTCTCGCTGGATACGTGCATATCACACGTAGCGTTTGATGATGTTGGAATGTATTTTTCTGGTGATGTTGAAATGATTTCTAGTACTAAAGTTGAGTATCGCTGAATAAGTGCATATCCCACGTAGCGTTTCCTTTGTTTTCCTCATGATGTTGAAATGTTTTGTATTAGTACCCTGCTTTCGTGGCTAGATTAATTATTTAAATTAGTTCAGAATGTCTGGCGGAGAAATCTTAGCTTTCAGTAAAAGCTCTTTGAAACCGTAATCTCCAAAACGCAGACTTATGTTCTATTTCGCAGAAGGAGCTGCTAAGCATCGGACTAGGTACAGACGTGGATTTGTAATAGACTAAAGAACCGAGCGATTTTTCTGAAGACTTATTAAAACATACGTGCAGATAAGGTAATGAGCTATCTCTTTCCATCTTCATGGTGAAGTGGATCGAAGAGTGAATAGAGGTGATTTGTTCTAGAAGAAGCTGAAGTGTGTCTTCCCCGTTAGATCATATGAAGAAAACGGCGTTTGCATACCTTCTCCAAATGGAAGCTTTTAGGTTAATGTTGGCGAAGGTATTTTTCCTATACTTTGGCAAAGACAGGGAAAAGTGACGACCCCATCGGTGCGCTTTTTCTCTGCTTATAAATTTTCCCTGTGAAACGGAAGAAACTTGAATCTGTGATCCCATGTATGAATTTGGATTTTCTGCGGAAAAAGACATTTGAATATGTGGAATAATTAAAAATAAGCCCCTTTAGATTTCTAATGTCCCCTGGTTAGCGTACGGATGGGTAAAGGGGGAAACCATGTTGACACTGCAGATAACATATTTTATTAGGACGCTTAGGTGTCCGGTTTTCGTGATAAAGTCTTTAGTAAAATTATGCGCATGATCCGATTTAGAAAAAAATCAGTTAAAAATTTGGAAAGTGTTTTCCTCAGGTGGTTTGTCGGCGCATATTTCCGAGATACTATTGGTCTAAATGTACTGCCTGTGTTATGGTTCTTTAGCCTTCCAAACAGTGGCGGCATCCGGGGCACTTTTGGAAATTTTGATCGTCTTTTTAGTTCGTCTCGTCAATCGCAGTAATGTAAGTTACAACTTCATCACACCACTTCTGAGTTAGTTATCGTCTATAAATAACTCGAATACGCACTTCAATTGAGAACGGAAAACGCCAGAATATTTTATAACTGGTATGATTGTGACTCGCCCAAAAAATACACGCATCAACTGTTTTGATACTTATTGATTTCTTTTCCATGCAATAGCCAAATTTCTCAATACGCCACGGTTTTTTTATCTCTATCATTGGAACCATGTCATTCGGTATATCATATTTCTTTGTCGGACACACTCATATGCATTTCCACTGCGCTCTTCTTGTTAAACATCGGAACAGCAGCATGCGCAGTAAACAGCGCTGCGTTTGCAATTCAGGAATTTTACCCAGAAATTCGAAATGTTTCTTCGCTATAGAATAACACCCTATGGTTTGCCTGATGTGTTTTTAGTTTTACCTTTCCTTCAAACACAGTTTGAAATTGCTACTTTAGAAGGGTTATGTATCATGTTTTCGTTTTAATTCTCATGGGTAGTTTCCAGGATAGCTTATACTCACATTATAAAGTAACGTGGTTTTCATGTTGTTCTTTAATCATTCAGCAAAAAAAAAAACAGGAAAAGAAGATTTTTAATAACTACTAGAAAAGAAATAATGTCAGTATCGCCCTTTTAACAACTCACATTCAGGATTCACTCTTCTGTCGTTCGTTTATCTTTTGCAGTCTTATACTTATTTAAGAAATCTTATTTTGATTTGCAGCATCACATTTACATTGGAGTAACAGCATCTTCAAGCGTGCACATGGTGCGTTCAAAAAATACAAATATTTTATCACATTCAGGAAATGTGCCATTGAAAATTGCCTGACTACGCATTTTCTAATCAACAAACCTATATTCGTTCTCGTGGAATTGCTTTCCTTCTCTCTCTCTCTCTCACTCGTGTTCCGTTCATAACTCTCTATACCACTCAAAAATTGTACTTTAGAAAAGCGAGAAAGGCTTTAAATTTATTTTGGGCACATCTCAAATACATCATCCACCTCTTCGTAGAAAATGAAAAAAAGGAAAAAGTTCACTGAGTTTAAAAGGTTTTGTTGATTTATAAGCAACAGAGTTATTCCACAGCTACGTGAAAATAATACACTTTGCCATTCTATCTCAGCGGTCACGTCCTTAAAACTGTCGAAAATGATGAATTCTCCATTTTTGACAGTTTTTCTAGTTCTCTATCGCCTACTCTGTGGCACAAGCTATAATGGGGAACGGACAGCACTAATCGGATATCATGCCACTGAAAAGAAACAAACGACTCAATCACCTTCTTTCTTAGGTTCTTCGCAATGTTTATGGCTTTCAGCAGGTAATTAATTAGCAAGTATTATTATCAGTCATTCCCTAATTCACCACATTGAAAAAAAAAGCAAAGGAGGAAATGAACACTTTCGGATGCCCAGGTTCCCTCATTCCAGAAGCGTTCCGTTGACTACTTAGCCAACGAATATATCCTTTGGAGCTCCTTTCAGTCCGCTTTGCTAATCCCTAGTTACTTCTTTCCACCAGTTAAGTTCTTAAATTTGTGGAGTACAGAATCAAGGATTTCTGTACTTTCTTGTGGTTGTTGCCCAGCAGAGCTGTGACCCCTAGTTTTGGGATCAGATGCTGTAAATTGAGACAAAATGAGAGTGACATCTTCTTCTGGGAATTGCAAAACAAACTATTTTATTTACTAGAGTATGATATAAGGTACAATCACTTACATACGAATTTAAAGACACATCATTTTTTACGTACCTATAGAATTCCTACTAGTTTCAAAGACTTACCATCGTTGGGTAGGTGTTTACTCCATATAAAAGCAATATACGACTATTACGAAACGTTATGATTCTTCCAATTCGTAACAAGACAGTCCATAAAATAGAAAACCAATTATTACGTACATTCATTTTTCAGCTTGGGAACAACATTTGATGATTTGTAGTTCGCACTCTTAACGTATCACATGGATGATAAAGGGAATTGAAAACTGGAGACCTAGCTGGCAAATCCACCTTCGGGATATACCTCGGAAAGTTTAGTAATTTTTGCAAAATGGCTTCGGATATTTTATATAAATAAATTAACGTTAAGTACAATAACTAGAAGTGATGGTTGATTTTAATATAACGGAAAAATACAATTGAAAGGTTGGCAGAGCTGAAAAGGACTGCTTTAATTGGCAGCTGGTCATTGCTATCCCAAAAGCGCATTCGGCGCCGGCTGTCGACGCAATCGTTACCGGTCAACCAAGTGGCAGGTAGAGACAAGTTTCAGATATTTGTTCTGCGCAAAATAAACGAGATTCACCCATTGTAGTCTTAGTGGCTTTGAAAAAACAGGGGTGAATGCCACCTACGATGTCTCGGAGAGCAGTTTTGGGTTCGATCTCAATTTTACGAGCCCGTGCCCTTTGCAGTCTGAAGTATGACATCCCGAGCTGGAATTTTATATTGTAAGATAGAGCCCGGTCCCGAACGAGCCTGGGAATTACTATTAACCAGTTAGGCATTAATAAAAATAATATGTTCTTAGAGACTTCATTCTCGCCTTCCCTTTAAAAAATCAAAGTCTTTCTCAACTGGTGAGTGAGGAAGGGACATCTATCTGGTTCTACACTACAGCCCCAGGAGTTACTTCAGTCATTCGTCTCCTTTTAAAATGTTTCCGGCAGCCCGGCGTCTGACAAAATCGCTTTGTAATGCAGTCTAAGTACATTGTTCAATGATATTTGAAGGGAGCTGCAGCTTGAAGGGAAGGGTGAAATTTTGAAGTCGTGGGATCTAATATCTAGTAACTACAGTTCTTTTAACAATATTTTCCGTCACCGCCGAAACCAACTAATGCGTGACCTTATGGCTTTTGGTCCACATGCTGGGAATAAATAGCTCTCCATTTTCATCGGTCCACTCCCAGATCCACTTGCAGAAAATTCTATTTGCCAACTGAAACTGTAATTACCCTCGTATACTAAATGCTAGATCATAATAAAATTACAGTTAAAAATAAAGAAAATCCAGAGTTTGCTCCCGTCCAATCCTGGTTCGTGCCCGGCCTCCTCTTCGGGCTTTCGAGCTCGGACTCAGCCCATCCGAGCACTGATGGAGAGAGCACGAGGATTTTGCAATTAACATGAGACAGCTGCCATTTTAAGTCGGGCACAGCTATTTAAATATTTTTGCAGAACGGAAATATCCGTTTCAGCAGCTTTGGAAAAAGTTCTTAGTGAGCGGAATATTTCGTTTACTGCGCTTTCCGAGATGCATCTGAGAACAGTTACATTGCCTTTTGTGGTTCTTGTATCAAGAGCGAATTTGTGCCACAATATTTTGTTTTCTCATTGAAAACTGTTAATACATAAGCCAATGTGGCCTATGTGTCTGGGCCTGGGGTTCTGAAGATACAAACTCCGCGTATTCACCGAAAATGTGCAAATTTGTGTTTTTAAACAATGAAATCCTAATATGCCCATCTTAAGAATCGGCATTTCAAAACAAGAAATGTTATAGGATGTGGCGGTCTCGTATTCAAAAGTGCTTTTTGTGTGAAATGTTGAGAAGCACAAAATTTACCAATTTCAAAGGACTTATCATAAGTCATATGTGGTTTGAAATTGTCATGCTGTTCATAATATTAAAAAAATAAGAAAGAAAACAAACCCTTATTATCAACGAGATCTCCAAATTGACATCTTGTTTACAGTAAATTAATAGCAGGAATATTCATTTAAAATTTTCCTAATTAGGACTTTATACAGCTTTTATCAGCTTTCAAAATATGATAGAAAAATTATACAGCATGGAAGTTTAACATTTATTCAAAAAGAAACGTTCAGAGAAAAAATCTTAATTTCAACCCGAACCGTAGTAGGAGGATACGTTAGTAAACTCCTGTGCAAACCTAATTTCTTTCATGTCTGAACAAAGTAACAATTGATTCAATTGTGATATACAAGCAGTGGACAAAACATTGAATTAGCGTGTTGGTTCTCCTCTAGCTCGAATAATAGTGTGTACGAGCCGAGGCATCAAGTCTACCAGATGACCAAGACTTAGAGGAAGTAATGCTAAGCATGCCTGTTGCAACATTGTCCACAACTCTTTCCGAAACGTCAGTCTAGGATGTGTCGGTCTGATGATGTTTCGTTCATGGTATCCCAGTGAGCTACCACAGGGTTAATATTCGAGAAATTTGTTGGCCACGGGATGGTACCAAATTGACATGAATGTTCCTTGAACCCTGCCCGGGTGGTCGCGACCCTATGAGGCGGCGCATTGCCCTTCTGGAACCGACCATCGTCACAGGATGCGCAAAGATCATGAAGACATGCTATTGACGAGCCCTCACATGCTGGTAGCGCCTAACAGTTAAGAACTTTTCCACACACGCTACGATACCTGATGTGCTCAATAAGAAGGCTCTCCAAAATATCACGGAGCCTCCACCGCTTTGAACAGAGCCCACCTGGCACGACTAAGACATGGTTTAATACTGTCGACGCGACACCTGCACCCTCGCATCAGCTCGGTACAGATTAAATCAGAATTCGTCTGACCGCACGACGTAGTGTCACTACGCAGAAGGATATTGTTTACTACCCTTTCATTAGGCAACCAGTAATTTACTAGGACGAGCAGTCAACAGTGACACACGGGTAGGGCGTGGGTTCCCGTAGCACAGGGTATGCAACGTGCTCCGTATCGTTTGCTCACTCTCACTGCTGGGGCCTCTAATATTTACACCGGATATGGTTTCCTTCGCCGTCGCAAAGAGGTTGACCAGTACGAGCCTGGATAATCTACGTCGGCCCAGGTCATATAAGGCGCGTGTTTGGCCACAGGATGCGACGACGCAAAACAGATACACTCTGGCAGCTTATGTCCGTCGAAGGTATACGCACGGTACGCACCTGATACCTTTGCCCTCTATAACCTAGGGTTCTTAATAATTGGGCGATTGGACGACCCGTCTGTCTTGCGCCGAAAATGATTCCACGAGCAAAGTTACCCGGGTCATCACGTTTACCTATTCATGTCGATTGCGATAAACAGCTGGGATGCCTTGCTGTCCCCCTATTTATTTGCTACCTTTGGTTTGGGTCTGTTCTACTCTGCGCGATAAAGGTCATGCCAACTACCCATAACCTTTATCTCCAATGGTTTGTTTGCTAAGTGAACCTTACTTTATATTGTCTGAAAATACATGAGTTCAAATTAACGCTATAAATTGCGGTACGAGCCGTGTTACTTTTTATAAAAAACATGAAAAGAAAGTAGTTGTAATACTGCATCAAATGAAAAGATAAAAATACGCCTATTAAGAGTTGTGTGAAACATAAAAGAACAAGTGCATTTAAAAATGCAAAAAAGTGCTGCAACGTATATTTAAACTAATATTTTTACAAAAGCTGAACGTTTAGCCCTAGACATCCATATCTCCCGTGAAATAATGAAACAACTGTAGAATTTTGTGACACATAACAAAAGCAATTTTAGAGATTTAAACTTAAAATACTTATATGCTACTTTCGTTACGCTGGAGAAAAACCAAATTGTGGAACAAAACAATCTATTACGGTTTCTTTTTCCGTTGTCAGAAGGATACTCATTATTCATTTTAAAAGACATGGAACTGGTAAATTGGGCTTTTCCAGTACATTTGAGACAAAAACATTCGCGGTTTAATTGTTTTTTGTACAGGAGATTATCCACTGGGAACCAGATTATAAATGCTGACTTGTACTGTCAACAGTTGGAAAGCTGGAAGAAACTTTGAAATCTAAGCCTCCAGCAGTGGATAACCGCAAAGGTGTCATATTACAATGTGTAACGCAAGACTTCCATACAGCTTTAAACACGAAGGAGATTACTGGATGTTGAATTCAAACTTTTTTTGATCTTTGCAGAACTGCTTTGTAGGTTAAACCTTTAATGAATATGTCAAACTGCATTATAATTGCTTCATTCCGAAGTAGAGTTCTTCAGAAGGGGTTTTAAATTTCTACCCGAAACATAGTATAGTAAGTCATAGATAATAATGGCGATTATGTAAAAAAATAAAGATGTTATTTATTAAAACAAATGTTTTGGTTATTTACTAAAAAGTGGGTAGTACTTTTCAACACACCCGATATTTCCGCAGTTGACAAAATTTGGTGAAAATATGTTCGTTCTTGAATTCTATTTTGAAAGCTGCGTATCGATTAGTGTGAGTTATCCTTGTAAGCCAATGACGGTGTATAAATTGTTGTGAGGGCGTTGTGGCACTGCTTCAATTGTGTATTCTTTGGATATTGAAATTTAGCCTAGATATCTCATCCCTGTCAGAAACATGTGTGAACTGTCTACATTGTGGAGTTTCAAGCTTTTTCAAGGATATGATCGAATTTTTGAATAGTGTGAAGACGGGCGATTACTAATTACTATTTTAAAAGTGTGGCAGTTCTTGAAACAACAAACGCAGGTACTTACCGGAAAAGCATTTCACTGAGTCATGTCAAACAAAGCTCACTCGACAGAGAAAATGGAACGGTCAGTCTGCAGTTCTGGTAAATTATTTCAGAAGACAGTATTGATAAGTCGATAGCCCATTCGTATTAGCCAGACACAACACATTTGGCAAATAAAAGAAAATTGGAAAGAACAATAATAAAAAGGTATATAGGTTATTTCTTCCCATTCATTTATACTAAACAAAGAGAAACAAAGAACACTTATTAGCGGGAATTGCAATGTCTGTCAGAAAAGCTGTAAAATTATTTCAGAAGCTGCTATCAACTACCCGGTATTCCAATCATCAATAAGACCATGAAATGTTCTTGTTCACTGGAAAGGTCACATACGATCACAATCTTCTAATAAATAAATTATAATTACACAGATTGTTGCCAGTGTAGTGTGTAGGAACTCTCCAAACATTCGTTTATTCTGAACAAGTGGAGAAATACAAAGATATATATCGGAAATATTACTTATAACAATAACTGATCCCGAATAAATAAATATATTAGAAGAATTGCATCCTTTCCTTCTCCAAAAATATATATGAAACAATTTGAAAATGCAGAATTGTGTAATTACCTCCCTTACCCACGCATCTATATGGAGCAGTTTGGGAAACGGATAATATAATATTGTCATAATAACTAGTACCAACCAGTAAACAAAATCCAATAAAAGATGACCTCGCACTGGGCATACGCAACCCTTTTTGTTTCGCCATCTCTTCGTATTTGGTTTCACAATGGCTCCTCGAGACGGATTTTAGCATACAAAGACATAATCATTTCTACTTTTACGAAATCCGTTCTTTCGCGCTAATTACATTTTTTTCTAACAGAACTTGACATTCGCATATCGTGTAGAGGTACATCTTCGTATGCATCAACGCTTCCGTAATACGTATTTCAGCTAAAAAGCATTGTAAAGCCATCACTACATACTGTGCTTATAATTTCTGAATGAACGGATAAAAATTGCGTACTGCAAGATGCTATCTGAGGAATGCTCAAATATTTTGTTAAGAAGGTAAATTAGTTATCGTTATTTGACATTACTAATTTGGAGACCTCAGCATTTTGTGATTCGTCTTGTTACTACGTGTTTCTGTATATTTAATATTCAGCCTTCCTAAAAACTTCCGTGCGAAATATGGGACCAAGATTGAATTGATTTCCATACGAGGAGATTGCTGATTTAATTTGGTAAGGTAATATTTTTTCATTGTTTATTGCTTATACTAAGCAGTAATGTACTTGAAAAAAATATATTTAAATATTCTAAAGTTTGAATAGAATTCTCGTTATCAGGTCATAACGATTGCTAAGTCTGCTGAATGTCAGACCGTAAATAAATAAATTATAATTACACAGATTGATTATATTTTTAAGAAATTTTGAAATAATCTTAACTCCTACATTAGAAAATTGAAAAGAGATTATTATTTTCATATTTTTTCTAAAAAATAATCCAAAAGTAACCTGGAAGCACTTAAACATATTATTAGGTCGTACGAATGTACCAAAGACTTCGATTCACCTCACTCGGGGTAACATTAAAATCACCGATCAAACTGAAATTGCTTATCAATTTAATGATCATTTCATTGTATCACCACAACGTATAATACAACAACTTCCTAAGTTGAACGATCAACAATTACCTCATTACTCCAACTCATGTACCTTAAATTCAATGCATACTTTGGAAATTACTAGAACAGAATTAATCTACCAACTGCAAAGTATTAACATAAATACTGGACCTGGTCCAGATGATATTCTTCCCAAAATTTAAAAAACTATAACTTTTTTCATTGTTACTCCCCTATTATACATTTTTATTTCCATTCTAGCTACAGGTATTTTCCCAGATTTGTTAAAAGTTGCAAAAATTACTCCTGTCTTTAAAAAGGGTTCTTTGACAGATATTAATAACTATCGACCTATAGCTAAATTATCCATATTTGCTAAAAATTTTGAAAAATTACTATTTGTTAAATTATTTGCTTATATTGAAAAATATAAAATTTTGCACAAAAATCAATTTGCCTTTTTAACAAATTCCTCAACAGAAATCGCTCTTTTACATTTAAAAGATAAAATTCAATCTAATTCTAGTAATAATAAATTTACATTGGGACATTTCATTGATTTATCAAAAGCATTTGATACTTTAAATCACAACTTATTATTATCAAAATTGTATACAATTGGTATTCGCGGTACATTATATAATCACTTCAGAAACTATCTGACTCGTCGCCAGCAATATACAGAAATTGAACATACCAAATCTAACTTACAATCAGTCATTTCAGGAGTCCCTCAGGGCTCGGTACTTGCTCCATTATTATTTAATATTTATATTAATGACTTCTGTACCTGTCTACGCAATTCAGATATTATTTTATATGCAGATGATGCAACCATATTAATACATGGAAATGATGTTGAGACACTGGTGCGACAACTACAAGGCAGTTTTGTTTCTATCACTAATTGAGTAACTAAAAATGATCTGGCTATTAATATTAACAAAACAAAAGTAATATTTTTTTCAAGTACGTCAACCCCTATTTCCTTAATTCAGAATATTAATTTACTCGGATCATCTGTAGAAGGGGTTCAAAATCATAATTATCTTAGTATCATTATTCAGCATGATTTAAAATTGAATTCACATGTTGACTACTTATCTAATAAGATCTCAAGAAATAAAGGGGTTATTAGTAGTGCAGTGGCCAATTTAACCCCAAAACTAATGATTTTATTATACTATACTTAGTTCAGTCTCATCTGATCTACTGTATATCTGTATGGGGATCGACTACCTTATATAAATTGAAAAAACTTCAGTCGTTACAAAATAGATTCATGAGACAATTACAAATTAAATTACAATATACTCAATTTTCAAATACAGTCTTTCAGGGTAGACTCAGTCCAAATGATTTTAATATACTAACTATTCAACAATTGCATATCTATAGTATAGGTAAACTGATGTTTTTGAGAATAAAAAATGATTACTACCAAGATTTAATTTCAATAAGTACTCGTGGTCATGATTACTCCACGAGACAAAAAACAACACTAATCCCCATGTTTCCACTAATAGAACGATTTAGATCATTTATTAATTATACTGGTCCGGCATAATGGAATACATTTCTTACTGATATTATATCACTTAATAATATTAATATATTTAAATGTAACCTCAGGTATTTCTTACTGACCAAAAGTTCATAATGTATTATCACCTTTATTAACTTATAGAACCGCCCTAGCTGTGTTTGATATTGTGTGGACTTGACTTGTTTATGTTTTTTTTGTTTTTTTTATTTTCATGAAAATTGTGATGCTTTGGTAGAGGAGGGCACGTCAGGCCTATCAGGCCTTTTCCCTCCTCGTTCCCTGTTTTTACAAAAATATAATGAGTGCTATATATTTATGATTGTGTAATATCATGTCTGTAACAACTAAAATGCAATAAATGAAATGAAATGAAACTTATGTCATATTGTCGCAAGAAAACGAAGGTTACTGTGTCTCTGATAAATTCTGATGTCATTAATTTTAGTGAAGCTATTTCTTCATTTTTGATTTAGTTTTTACAGTATTTCCTGTGCCATATAAGTGTTTATATGTGAAAGAAAGTTATTATTGTACCGTAGAATTTTCCGAAAACATTAGGATAATCATATTATCCCCATACATCCAATAATCGTACAATAAAAATAATTCAGTGTTCCTCGATTCTATGTGCTAATGGAAATCGTTTCACTTAATTCCTTTTTCTGTTTTTCCACTTAATTGAACCTATGCCTACTTTTAACCTGGAGAACCGACACCAAGCAGAGTCTACATCGAAGAAATGACTAAGCCTATTAAACTTGGTGGGGGAGCATTCGGAAGAAACATAATACTTTTGATTTGTAATTTGCTATTGATTCTAAAATGAAAGTTTTTAATAAATGCATCCATTTTAGTTAAGGTCCATTTTGGATCTACTTACTTGTAGATCCAAAAATGGACCTTAACTAAAAAATTACATCCAGGGATTCCAAACTACTAAAACTTAGTAAGGTGAGCAGCTAGCTAGGTATAAATAGGAAGGGTACAAAGAGAAACTCATGCATCGCGAAAATTACAAAAATGGATGAAATCATGATAAAGGAAAGATTCCTAAAACGGCAACGAACAGGACTTCTGTAGGAACTGACAGCAGTTAGAAAACAGAAATACTAAGCTGAATTTCAAGGAACAGGAAAAACTTTAAAAAAGAATATGTGGAACATGGATGAATAATATTATACAGCATGTCGCAGTAAACGGAGGGGATTGACTAAAAAAAGAAAGTTGCCTAAAACATTTTGGGGAATCCTTCATACAGCGACCGACTGAAAATGGTTGTTAACGATGATGATGCTATTTTTGTATCTCACTAATTAACTTAATACTTGTTCTGAAAGAAAAGTACGATAACAAAAGAATGATATTAACTCCTTAGGGTTGCATCCGACGTTCAGAATGAAGATATCTTATTGTTTCAATGTATAACGTTTAACAATATTTCAAAATTTCAGTGATGAACTATGAGGGGATGCGCAAGCATATCACAGCCTCTCTTTGACAAATAGCAGCACCTCCTTCTCGTGCTGCATACTGTTCCCACAAGTTTGGCACTGACGACCGTCACACAGCTGTATAACTTTACCAACGATATTAGAGAAAATGGTATCCCACACTCACCAATTGGTGTGGTCAGGGTGGCGCTTTACCGCCAAACACCCCAAGATGATTTAAAAATATTGAAACCTTGATCCTGTGTCTGAAAGCAGAGGGTGGTAAGAATAACCGGAGGGCAGGACTAGTCTGCCATCTGGTGATGACTTTTGTTAGGTTCAATGGACGATATCTCTCTTCTAATTCAAACATCCTTGAATTGGAGGATATTTTTAAGGCAATGTAGACATAAAATGTTTACATTACCTTGAAAAAGCCTTCCAGTGGAGATTGAAAGCTTGGGAATCCTTTATAATATTGCACCACGATATAAATCGATTTACTGCTCTATAAGAGTTCCCTGAGTATCGTACGTCTGGATTTTTCATACATCTTCTTCTTGAATTGGCGGTTTCATATAACTGTACCTTAAATATTTGTGGGAATTTGGGCGAAAATATTATGTCTTCTCCTAACACAAATGTCGCAATTAATCTGCGGTCGCTATGCTACTTTTTGCGTCCTAAAATCTGTGGTTACAATGCTGTATTTAGCTCTCGTACAGGAAACAGTGTGTGTTATTTGCCTTAGTATCACGATAGACAGATTATTGTTTCTAAACAAAGATTTGTGTGAACCTTGGGTATCACTCGTTGCAAAATAAATAAAGGTGTAAAGATTCCTGATTAATCAATTTTGTGTAAATTTTTTCAGCTATAAAAATGTAAAATGTATATGTTTCCTGAAACTTCAGGTCTGCGTTTAATTAAAAATTCTAGTAGTCCGGATTTTTACTAGAAAAAACGTCACTTTTCTTCCGAATTTCCTTTCATGTTTAACTATAGTCTAAATATATGAGCTAAGTTAACAACTACACAATCTCATTAAATTCATAACATTTTATCATGAATTGTTCCAAAAATTCTTGAAACTCTTGCCGAAAGACGTACAGGTATTATTCTATCCTGAGTACCGTAATTTATTCTTCTAATACGCTGACAGTGGTATTGAGGAAAAGAAGAAAACATTATTTCATCTAATGCTTGATGGTGCATAATCCGTAGTTACAGTAAAGATTAACCGTCATTTATGTTTCTATTTGCTCGTCAAAACCCTCCGAAATTACATAAAGAATTTGTACAAAATGGTATTAGATAATAGGAAGAAATATTGAGAAAAATCCTGTCATTTTTTAACGCTTTTCTTAAACTTTGAAATGAATGAACAGCAGAAGATATAAGTTTTCTCAGCATTACCGCAATTTCTTTGTTAGATTCCGCAGTTCAGCCACCAGCACTCACGAATGTAAGTAATGCTAAACATCCTACGCCACGTTAAATTTCCCAAGAACAAATTGCTGAATTTCATTTTCTGTCAAATTCTCGTAAGTAGAAACAAAAAAAATACTTATTTCTTACTTTTTTTTCCAACAGATTGATGGTGTTTGTTTTAAAATCTTCGTAATTATTCATATTAATCTTTACGTTTTCCTGGCGCAATGCATTCCTGGAATTCAATGTATTAAAAGGGCGCAACTGCGCTACCTGGATTCCCTACGTACCAAATTTTACCTGCGAAATTAATAACACACTCTCGAAAATGAACTATGAGAATGCATCGTATTCCAGGAATGCATTAACATTCCTGGAATAAACAAAGGTGTAAGTTAGCTTATTCCAGGAATGTGTTAACACATTATAGGAATGCAACTAAGGTGTAAGCATAAGCTGCATTTTTGTTTACCATGGTGATAATGAGTCCTCTCTTTTCAATGAGGCGGGTCCTTATTGCTACTCTTTTACAATAATCGGATTCCTCCACATGATAATACAGCGGAATGACTAAGCTTTTGTTTAGAATTAAAATCAGCGGGCCTAAAATATAAAAAAACTACAAAGTAACCAGCGTCCTATGCAAGGAAATATTTCAAATCCGTTGATCTTGTTTGCGATGTTATAAAGGAATTAGCTTCCCACCCCATCACTTAATAAAGAAATACATGGCTCTTTCCACGTTCCAGAAACACACAGCATCCGAAAACTTGTTTTTCAGCCGCCGCTGTGAAATTGAACCAACGTAACTCTCGATATCTAGCCGAGCGCATTACATATACGCCACGGTGGCCAACAATCCACGGTGCTATGTGTATTTTTAAATCAGCTTCTGACTTCAAAATACACGTAGCACCGTGGCACCGTTTTTCGGATGCTGTGTGTTTCTGGAACGTGGAAAGAGCGATGTATTTATTTATTAACTGTCGCCACGTATTTGAAGTATTTTCACCTTGGATCTCGCCCTTTGGATTTAACTACTATAATATATATATAGCTAGTGCCGTTCATGCCCACCAGATGGAGACGTCTCAGTAGCTGAGCCCATCTTACGGATTTATGATGTCAGAAGCTGACTTAAAAATACACATAGCACCGTGGAGTATATGTAACGCGCTCGGCTAGATATCGAGAGTCATGTTGGTTCAATTCCACAGCGGCGGCTGAAAAGCAATTTTTCGGATGCTGTGTGTTTCTAGAACGTGGAAAGAGCGATGTATTTATTTATTAACTGTCGACACGCATTTGGAATATTTTCACCTTGGATCTCGCCCTTTGGATTTAACTGCTATAATATATATATAGCTAGGGCCGTTCATGCCCACCAGATGGAGACGTCTCAGTAGCTCAGCCCATCTTACGGATTTATGATGTCAGAAGCTCACTTAAAAATACACATAGCACCGTGGATTGTTGGCCACCGTGGCGTATATGTAACGCGCTCGGCTAGATATCGAGAGTTCTGTTGGTTCAATTCCACAGCGGCGGCTAAAAAACAATTTTTCGGATGCTGTGTGTTTCTGGAACGTGGAAAGAGCGATGTATTTATTTATTAACTGTCGCCACGAATTTGGAGTATTTTCACCATCACTTAAAGTACGGCTATTCAGGAAAGTGTGAAAATCGTTAACAACAATAAGGCTTGGAATTTAAATCTCTTTTAAGTCTTCCCACGCTTTTGAAATCAGTTCTTCCAGTACCGCTATTTTCCTTCAAAAGATGCCGCGTGCCACCAAAGTTTGCCTCATGTCTCTGAAACTAATTACATTGGCATATATTGTTAATTGTTAAGTTGTCGTATTCAAATGATTAAAGTATTACTATTATAGTTTTTCTATTTATGTACAGTTGGTCTACAGTTTCCCGTTATTAATTAACATTGCTGGTAATCTTATAAATGTTGCCTCTCCTGAAATTTATGACGCGATTTTTTTTAATCGACCCTCCTCAAAAAACGTTTTCTTTAACGTCGTTTTGTCCACATCAGCGACTAATGCTCAGAATCAAAATTTTCATCTTTCTTAACACTGTTCCGCGTATTACTTGAAAAATATGGTGGATTTCTTCCACACTACATACCGCTTCAAGTGATGACTCTTAATCCGCTGCGCTGCAAAGAATTTTTGCCATGCTGATTTAATTTCGGCACTGTATTTCTGGAATGATCCTTCCATCAACAGCGGGCTATGTGTAGAAAGGGTACTTAGCCGTCCAGGTGGCACAGTGGTAGAAGCGATGTCTTCTGATCATTACTACGAAAGAGGTCCGTGTTCGAATCCCGGTGAGTGGATGTTGTGTTTGTCTTACAGCAGTTGTTCTCTCCCCTCCTAGAAATAATGGCCCCTAATTTTTTTTTTTTGATTGGAGGTTTAACGACCACCGTGAGCAACTCAATGGACTATAAGCAGTCGTCCGTCCCTAATTTAGGGTCACTGGTTCCAGGGAAGGGAGAGAGCCAGTGCCGTAAGACAAACACAACATCCATGCCTCACCGGGATTCGAACCCGGACCCCGTTCGGACGAATGATCAGAGGCCGTCGCTTAGACCACTGCGCCACCGGGGCGGCTCCTTGGCCATAGGTTATAGGAGAAAGATGGTGCTCATTTATCTTTGTGCCGCATAACACACTGCACGTCACATCCAAGGTTCTTTGGGTCACATTAATCGCACAATGAAACTTTAAAAAACTTAAATCTTTTCGTACGACCACCATGAGCAACTCAATGGGCTATAAGCAGTCGCCCGTCCCTCATTTAGGGTCACTGGTTCCAGGGAAGTGAGAGCGCCAGTGCCGTAAGAGAAACACAACATCCATGCTTCACCGGGATTCGATCCCGGACCCCTTATAGACGAATGATCAGAGGCCATCGTTTTACACATGGAATAAGGAAGAAACAAAAAAAATTATCTTGCACTATTATATGGGTATCAAAAATTTAGTACAAAGCCTGGCACGTCACTCTAGCGTTCACTGATCTCAACTTTCCACAACGGAATGCTTAGATATCACGGCAAACAATGAATTCTTCAAATTCTATTTTCCAATGAAATATATTATTGTACTATGTTTTTCGGAGGAACTGCTCAAATTAATAAATCCGAAAAAAAAGTAAATAAATTAAGATAGGAAAATACTTTTCTGTGAAATAATATGATATCTGAAAATAATACGTTTTAATCTTAAACGGTGTTGCATGCTATATTTACTTGTGAAAGTTCGCGGCCTGGCTTTCTTTTAACACTTCCCGCATACTGGTATCGTGTCCACAATCGGAAAATGACACTTAGTTACACTCCTGGGGCTTCTGCTGCCACCTTTTGTGCTCTATCTGTTTCATGCCTGCTAGCAGATTTCCGAACCGCTGATTTTGGTAAATTCTACATTTAAATCATCTTTCGAATCGAAGATCTCAGGTAACAAAATGTCACGGTAAGCGCGGCAGAATAAGTGAGCTCCCGAGTAATTACCTATTTTAACAAAATTTGTGAATAATGTATTGCGAGTCTTCAAATGCTAATTTGCATAAGGATATTCACGAATCTCCTGTCTGCTTAACACTGTACTTGCGTTTTCACTGATTTGGGTTCCTCAACCAGGTACTAACCGGCCATGGCGTATCGCCGAAGTACTTCCGCCGGTTTGCGGTACGGGAACGAATGTGCGGCTAAGGTGCCCAGATCGCAGACGTCGCACACAAGATTCTTGAATGTGTTTCTCTTTTAGGGAAGAGAAGA
Organism: Macrothele yani; assembly: GCA_039090855.1. NCBI lineage: Eukaryota > Metazoa > Arthropoda > Arachnida > Araneae > Macrothelidae > Macrothele > Macrothele yani. The sequence continues at coordinate 40,038,652 of CM077018.1, forward strand.
ACTTTGGTGAGAGAATTGGCAAAGACGAGGGATCTCTCGAACCTGCTCGCGCACCAAACAGTGAGACAGGGGCTCATCGAGTTGGTCAAGCACCTCGTACAGCAGCAGTCGGTCTACGTAATCCAGCGGTGACCGCAGAAGATTGATGAAAGAAGATTGATGTTAGAAGAGGACAGAGAAGAGGATACGAATGACTCCGACCTAGAGTCGTCATCACCGCAGAACTGGCCCTGGTCCTGCGGTTTTGTAAATATCACTGTAAATAGTTTCTTTTTTGTTGTCATTTCTGTATGAGAGGGCTCATGGAATAAAGGATTTATTCAACAATAAAATGAGACCTTCAAATAAAGGGCATGTATCTATTCTTTGAAGAAAGGGCAATCGCTCCATAATGTTCGCGCTTGCGATCAATTCTCTCAGACAGAGGTATAGGAATAATCTTGCCCCTGCCCAATGGCACGCACACACTGGCCATGATGGAGAGGTGGGAGGTACCAGTCCACGGGGGTAGAAGCAAGCTGCGGGTCTTTTGACCGATCTTGTCCGGGTGAAGGACTCCCGGATCCTGGCAGGATTGTACGCCCAACGCCGGCACTTAATCTTTTGAGAGAGTTCCTTTAAACCTGCGGAGTCCGCATTTGGACGGTACAGGAAAAAGGTCATCCTCTAGACTTACATAAATTCGCCAAAGTCACAAGCTTTGATGGTCATTCGGTTTGCTAGTTATCAAATTCACAAAGTGCTGATTCTCATCTCTAATCTGGTGAGATATCTCTTGTGGATCAGGAAGATTTGCATTTCGGTGGAAGTGATATTTAAAGTCTTCTTAAATGGAAGTTTCACCGTTTTGCACAGCTGGTGTGGTGCTTTGCGGCGCGAAAAGCTGTTTAATATCCTCAAAATCAAACATTTTCTGTCGTTGCCTCGAAACATTTGCTAAATGATACATATTCAGAAATCAAAAGCCTGTTCGATCGAAAAAGATGTAGATAATTCTTGAAAACCCAGTTTTTGAAATGGTGAGCATAAGCGATTAAGACATATAGATCCAGATCTTTATACCAAACAATTTGAAAAATACATGAGACGTACGGAATAGTATTTTTTTTAATTGAGAAGTGAAGGAAAAACAGATTAAAAACGCATAAAAGTCGCTTAAGTATTTACTTCGAACGCCGCTAGATGACGAAAGGACTGATCTCCTGAAGAAGAGGAGTGTCGTTGATTGTAATTCTACCTCTTAAATAAATCTACTTATTATCTCTGACATTCACTAGGGGAAAATGCAATTTTATATTTAAATAATGCGCAAAGTTTACGGTACGAGCCGAATTCTGCTAAAAATCACATCAGAAATATAATTTACCGTTCCAGTGGCGCCGTGGTCTAACCGCTGGTCACTAACCGTTCGTCCGAAATGGATCATCATGACAGACCTGGTTCATCCTTTCTAGGCAACGGTATTCCCCTCCATTAGTGTCTTCCTTCAGTAGGATAATGCGTCGTGCCACACTGCTGGAATCGTTCGAGAATGGTTCGCGTAACATCAGGAAGACTTTTTGTTATTGCACTGTCCGGCAAATTCCCCTGACATCATTCTAATTGAGCATCTGTGATTTCTGTCAGACCAGCCAATCCGATTTACGGCAGCTTTGCCACGTAACTTACAGGAGTTAAAAAATCTGCTGGTAACATTTTGGAACCAGAAAACACATGTCACTTTTAGGTATCAGTATCGCCGGGTAATAGCTGCTTTGGCGGCACATGTATGACCAGCATTTTATTACTCAGGCGATGACAAAATGTTCGCTCGTTTTAGAAGTCTTGCTTGGAAAGCCTCTTTTACAAATAGCACAGATTTAAAAAAAATATTAGCTGTTATATCAATAAGAACAAGTTTTTAAACAGTGCCTTCTTCCTGTTTTTACTTATGGACTAGAGACGTAGACTTCAACAAAAAGAATACATCCAGAATCTGAAACTACTGACATAATACCAAGATAGATCAGTAGACGAACTCATTTGACGAAGATAGATCAGTAGATGAACTCATTGATGTGGAAAAGAACTGTGCTTATGAAACAATTATTAAAATAAATTCCCTGAAATGACAATGTCCTGGGCATATGACAACCGTGGACAACCGGAATACTAGACTTGATTCCTGGAAATAGGAAATTATCAGGGAAAAAAACCGTGGTAAATTGACGGATAAAATTCGAAACTTGCCTGAATGGCATGGATGAGATGTTCATGAGAGAAATTCGGAGTATGGGCTTGTCGAAAGTTTCATCCAGATGTGAATTAAACATATTTTATGATGATGAGGAGGATCATGATATTATGTTCTAGCCATTGTATCCACTTGATGCGATATGGCGTAAGAAATAGTATTTCTTTAACGTAATTTCTAACATCTCAGTCAAATTATCATAACCTGTGGAATGATCATTTCGTGATGATAGTAGACGAAATATTTTGTATTTTATTTACGAAATCTTGATAAATGCCGTTAGTTAGAGCTAAATCGTTTATTGTCTACATGGAGACATGCTAAATGCGCTGACATAGCGCCTTTATAGTAAATTAATATTTCCTGATATTCATGGCCGTTAATGCAAGTATTCCGAATTCATGGTGTTTTTCTAACGTATTAAAACTCCAAGAAACATGTCCTTTAAAATAAACTCGACGGTATGCACGCTAAGCGTGAACGAAACAGCATTGATTTCTAAAAATTGTAGAACGATAATTCATTTGCACTTTAAAATAATTGTTTGAATTAACGTATTTGAAATACATTAGTCTCTTCTATTTGTTTTAAGATAAAAGGAAAATTCCGTGATTTCGAACACTACTATAAGGCAGACAAAGATGCAGCTGAGCGATGTGAAAAAAATCGATTGTTATTAATTAAAAACGCAATTTTTACAAAGCTATTGTAAAGTTGTTTTAATTAATATATGAACTTGAATTCTTTCACTTTGTCCTTCCTTGGCTTGCACTGCAGTGTTTGAATGAAAGTAAGCGATTATTTAATCGCAAGAATTAAACCCAACATTTTAAAGTGAAACCTGTGGTTAAACAAAATGCACTTTCAAACTTGTTCAGGCTTTAGCACTTGATTTATAAAATACGGCACGTTTTCATAGTATATCTTTCTCTGTCGACTGTCTTTGTGTCTATCAGTTTGTGAACCCCATATCTGCGCAACTATTCGATTTGGAAATATATTTTTGCATTGGGAAGCTTAAATTATGAAAACGATCATCCTTGTATTCCGGGTTTTTCCGATGTATAACTTTGCCGCTGGAATGCGCAAATGCAGATGTTCCCGGTTTCAAAATGCATTTTATTCCATATATTTGATTCCAAATAGGCGATTAAGGAAACGTGTTCATTTCATTGTAATTTTCGAAACAGTTTCGTTTTCAAAGTTTTGGCGATAGCTCTCCTTCTAAAAGACTTATCTTAAAAAAATATCTCTGCATCTGATACAGCTTTAGGCAGAACATATTCTGTATACATTTGCCAATTTTAGTGATGGCTCAAAAAGTACGTGTTAGAAATAACTTTACCCATGTCGTATATATGTAATGAACCATTGCCTTGTTTTTGAGCTTTTCGAATTGCTCTCGTTCGTTTGAATTCAGGGTTCCAAAATGTTGTATATTAATAAAAATGTAAATCCCGCCCCGGTGGCGCAGTGGTCTAGGCGATGGCCTGTGATCATTCGTCCAAAAGGGGTCCCGGTTCGAATCCCGTGACACATGGGTGTTGTGTTTGTCTCAGGGCACTGGCTCTCTCCCTTCCCTGGAACCAGTTACCCTAAATAAGGGACGGACAACTGCTTATAGAGCATTGAGTTGCTCACGGTGGTCGTTAAATCTTCAAATAAAAATATAAATCACTTAACTCTGTTTGCAGTATATATAGCTGACCCCATTCTAAACCAAGGAAAAGGAGATAAAATTACATTCCCACACTTTCACTCTCTTTCATACCCCTGATAAATCAGTCAGCATAGCTGATCCCATTCAAAACCAAGGAAAATTAGCTAAAGGGACATCCTCATACTTTCACTCTGTTTCATACCCTTGATCAATCAGTCAGCACAGCTGATCGCTTTCAAAACCAAGAAAAACTCATTAAAATTACATATCACACTTTCACTTTCTTTCATACGCAGTAAATCCAACAGACAGGACTGCTCCGGGAAGTGAACTTGAAATTAAACCAAGCTCCAAATCGGTTTATAGGGAAAAGAAAGAAAATCCATATTCATTCAGTGGGAAAAGCAACAATAGAAAAACTCTCCCAAAGAGGAAAAATGTCAAAGGTTATCTCAACTTATATAAAATATATAGATAATTAAATTCACTAATGAATTTTGAATTTAGAACCATTTGAAAATGGAATCTTCTAATGTGCCTCTGACAAAAGGCCAGGGCATCCACGTCCGAGCGAATTTCTCCTTTCTTAGGTTTTTCCAGTTCAATAACATACGATTTCTGATATTTCTTGTGGTCTCTTTTACTCAATTCACAGTGAATAACTGTTTCTTTCAAGGCAAATTTCGTAAAACATTTCAATAAAGAAAATCAGAAAAACATAGTCTTTCTTTTTGGGATTTGGATTCAACAGAATTACTTAAGATGTTACAATGGAATTAAATCCGGCCCACTGCTCTACTCCTTTCTGAAGATTTTTTTGCAAATACACATTCTGCAAAGAGATGTACTCTTTTCTCAATTTTACCACAGCACCAGCATTATGGTGAGTTACCGCGATTCCACAGATTCTGTTTTTCTCTAGTGGGCAGCACATCGTGCGCTAATTTAAATGCGAAATATCTTCTAGATGATTAGTAAATCGGTCTAGAAATGTTCTGCCAAGAAATCTTCTGGTCGAAATCAATATCGACATTAAACTCTAAGTATTTATACCTACCCAAAAAATATTATGAAAATATAGCTCCCTGGAAGACTCTGCTAAAAGAGAGTTCCATTTTTCCAATAAACCGTTGTCTTCTTTATAGAAATCTTCAGCACCATTTCTCTGAGGATCCTTCCAACTATCGTTCGAAAACATTTTCAGGAATCTAATAGCCATATATGAAACAATATTTGCATATGGTTGAATCTGTGTTGTTAAAATGTTCAAAATCAGTAAAAGTCTTAATATTTTTATTCATACTGTAATATCCCTGACTTCAATACCTCCTCTATCAAGGAAAAGCACTAAGGTTTTCCTGGAGGTATGTTCTTTTTTTCCGTTCCAAACAAATTGAAGCTGTTCTCTAGTGATTTTAATCAATAAGGCTCTTGGCGGATGCTGAACCATACCAATATATGCACACTTCGAAATCATAAGAGAGTTCACTGATTTGATATTGCAGGTGTTCCATTCCATATTTATTTTCTTCAGGTCTCCAAGGAGAGTTTCGCAATTCATTCTTTCTACACTTGTATGATTAAAAGTGATACACAGGACCTTTAGTTGACTAGCTGTTTTCATTTGAAACAGATTCCTGGAAAACCACTTCTTCCATAGGAGACCTCCAGATTTCTGATGGTTAATTTGTGCACCTCTTTGACTTCCATATTTTTTGAAGTCCAAAATAATTTACTTTAAGTGTTCCTCACTTTGCATAAACAATGTTACATCGTCTGCATATGCAGAGTACTTTATAAAATGAACATTTTTCCCAGGAGTAGGGAATCCTTTTATATTGGAATTAAAAAAAGATCTTCCTTAAAAAAGACTCTAACTCGATGGCAAAAAGAGTAGGGAAAAGGGGAGATTCCTGTATCATTGCTCTTTGTATATCAATTGGTTTAGTTTCATTGCCGGCAATTAACACCGTTGCCTTACAATTAATGTGAAGCATCTTAATTGCTCTCTTGATACGCTCTCGAAACTTATCACATGAAAGTATCTCAATTAGAGCATTTATTTTAACTTCATCAAATGCTTTTGCCTGATCAATCGCAAAAACACCAAATTTCGTTATTCTCTCCGAGAGAACGTGTGTTATTTCTTTAATTAATAACAGGTTGGGATGAAAATTATCACTTTTGACAGCATACGATTCTAAAGGATTCACAATTTTTGAAATAATCTTTGAAATTCTATTATTAATAATTGCTGCAAAATTTTATAGTGTGAATTCATAAGAAAAATTGGTCGAATTTCATCAAAGTCTGTTTTATCACTTAATTTTCGAACTAATTTAATATGAGCAACATTAATTAAACTTACCAGGAATAATTTCCAAATCAAAGAATTGAGTAAACACCTGCTCTAATAATGCCGAAATGTTATTGTTCCATTTTTATAGAATTCTGCCGAAATTCCATCAGGGACCGGCGATTTTGTATTTTTACGTTTTCTAATCACCCACGCCCTGAACTTCTGTAGTAGAGATAGGAGCATCTCAATCCTACATCTCCAACTCAAGTTTGGGACAGATCCCATCCACTCCTGGATACCTGACCTATCTAAGTTCTTTGACTTAAAAATTCCTAAGGAAGACTTCTCAAATTCAACTACTGAATTATTTACAGAACCATCGTTGTCTATAAAAGACAGCGGAAACTACGCCGCTTTACAAGATTTTCTCTTTTTCAAGAATATGTTAGTAAAGTTCTCTTCCATTGGAGAACATCCAAACTCTTTCATTCTCTTATCCGTTTACCAATATCTAAACACAACTGAGCGATGTCTCGCTTCGTTTCAATTATTTCTACCTGGTTACTGTTTTCGATATCTCCACTAACAAGTGCTCTAAGCCATTTATTAACATGCTGAAACTCAAGTTTTTTATCATGGGTTATGAGCCTACTTTTCTCCTGGAGAAATGCTTTCACTTATTCTTTAAGAACAATACAACTTGAGAACAAGTCTGAAGTTGGATCAAGATCTATCAGAATCTGGATATGCTGTGAGCAATCTTCAGCGTCAAGGTGATTAACATTCATCCTCCAAGGAAGAAATTTCCGAGGTGGGGAGTGCAAAGATAACTTGAAAGGCTTGTTGATGGCCAAATGGTACGAAAAGAAATGATTAGCAGTGTTCACAATATGTAACTCAATCAAATGAATGGAGGGTATTCAGTTTGAGAAGCCCCTCACCAAAAACACGGATGCGAAGATTTCGACAAAACACAATGAAAAAGCTTTATCCAACATTTTCTTTAAAAAAAATTAATTAAATTATATCAGTAAATTTCTGTACACTCATATATCGCATCTTTTGTAATTCGTACAAATTTTACATATTTTTAAAAAACATGAGAAGTGTGTTTAATTAAACCGAAATTTCAATTAGAATGTGATCTTTGCACAATCAATTCTGGTAGCTGCAAGCCCTAAAATAACACTATTTGTTTCCCTAAACAGGAATTTCCGAAGTGAAACTTTCACTGCATAACATTGTTCAGCCAGTAAACCTTTGTTATAAGTAAAATATGAGTGCCTTCTCTAAAAGCTTTGCTGGCAAGAATTAATAGACATTTTTTATAAGAAGTAACTAAGAAATATGGTCTAGCCTAAAAATAGTATTTTAACGGGAATCGATTCATTTAAATAGTAAGTTCACGACGAGTTAAGATCCATTCGCAAACGGTAAATACTTCTTTATCTTCCACTGTTTTTTCAAATTTGCAGATTTTCACTCTGGCCTTTAATGGAAAAATTGTATTCCTGACGACGGGAGATCAATTCGTGAAGGGGCAATTTCTTCAACTGAGCACGCGCTACTTTGGGCAGTTTCGAATTTTTGGGACGGGTGAAAATTAAATGACCATTTGTTTCGAATTATCATTCGTGAGTGATTTGCTTGAATGATGAACTAACTTTCTCCAGTGAAAATGATCTATGCCATCACTAACTTCAAGGGTTAAATAAATCGCAAATGGAATATATCAGTCGATTTCAACTGCGCAAAGCTGACATCCGTGTGGTGAATTCCTCTTTTTATTTGAAAGCTCTATTAGTACCACGTTGCTGTTTCCTCCTCTATTCTTGTGTGTCTCAGGAGCTCTCTCAGTGTATCCTATAACTGCATTGGAAAACATTTCGAAACACAGCACTGATGACTACTGGTGTAACTTTATGCCAAATATGCGCAACCAACGAATCTCGTACTTCCCAGCGAGGCGTACCTAATTCAACAGGTGAACTAATTCTCACGCTTAACGAAAAATACCAACATCCCAAAAGAGTGTCTTCATTTCGTTGAAAAGTACATTTATAAATTATTATTCTGGTTTATTACTAAAAGCAAAAATATTTGAAAACAGCTATATTTTAAGAGTTTACAATACCTCTAGGATATTTCATAAAATGTGTGTGCTTCTTGCAATATTCCAACTGCATTCAAAGTACATTTCTTTAAATACCAGGTTTAGGGCGACTAGTAGAGATGGCAAACTTGTCATGAACGGCTGAGATATTTAAAATCAAGTATTATTATTAAGATTCCACTTCAAGAATTGTGAAATATAGTGTAAGAGTATATGTATAAATCAATGCATATTAAAATATTTTTCCTGTCCCATTTAACAAAGGTGGTTACACAATACTATTGCAGTTATTTGGACTCCGATTATACGAGTATCTGATTATCTGGATCAATTTCCAGCAGCTACGAAAAAGCATTAGCAGCCACGTCTCTTGCAAAGGAATCTTGGAAATCCTACCCACCTCTAAACACCAAACACTTCTTCGAAAACAGACACATGCACAGCTTTTGGGGCTCACAGGTTATGAAGACATTTTTACCGGAAGTCAATTTTTACATTACCATAGCAACGGTAGTACTAGTCCAATTTAACGCTAGGATGACTGAGGTGCTTTGTCTCTCCGAAAAATGGAATTAGTCACCATTTCCTTGGGTCAACAAACGGCTGGCATCATCAGTTAGCCTTCGGCTTTCATTGTGAGCTGCAGTGTGCCGTTTTAAAGTTCATGTAATTCTGGATGAGTGATGGCGCCAAGAAGAAAACGTGTAGTGCTTACAGTGAAGGAGAAAATGATAATCGTTGATCGTCTAGGGGAAGGTGAATATGCGAAGAAGTTTGCGAATGATTATGGTGTTGGAACTTCAACGATTTCAGATATAAAAAAAATGCCGATTTATTAAAAACATTCGTTTCAAAAATTGAAAATGAAAAGAGATGTTCATCGAGAAAATTTATCAAAAAAACTGAAAATGGTAAAGTTAAGGTCGCCGTGTACACCTGGCTTCTACAGAAACGTTCTCAAGGTCAGCCGATGTGAGGACCTGTTCTTTCAGAAAAGGCCTTCTTGTGCAATTCAAAATCCGTGTAGATTTGCAATTCAAGGCAAGTCAAGGGTCGCTCAGAAATTTTAAAGAAAGGCACGGAATGCGTGAGCTCGAAATTCACGGCGGATAGATGTCTGCCAATGCAAATTTCGCAGATATATTGGTTTCAGAGTTTACAGCAAAGTTTACAAAGCAATACGACAAAGATTTTATCCACAATGCGGATGAATCTAGCCTTTACTGGAAATGTCTGCCTAAAAAATCTCTGGCTTCAAAGAAGGAACTTACGACACCTGGTCCTAAAGTGAGGAAAGATCGTGTCACCGTACCGATTTGTGCAAATTCAACAGGATATCACAAGCTTCCACTGCTTATGACTAACAAATCAAGGAAAACTAGGGTCTTCAAGAACGTTAAAAATCTTCTCGTGGTGTACATGAGTCAACAGCGAATGTGGATGAACAGCAACATATTTCTGTAATGGTACGACACTTGTTTTGTTTCACAAGTCAAAATATTTCAGGAGCATATTGGTAAAGAAGGGAAGGTTTTGCTGCTCTTATATTATGTATGCTCCATTTCACCCGTCTCCAGAAAGTTTAGAGCGAGAGCATGGAAGGTTTTCGATTCTTTCACTACCACCAAATGTAACAAACTTCCTGCAGCCTATGGACAAGGGCGTTATCAAGTGTACGAAACGCCAAAATAGAAAATCACTCGTGCGTAAACTTCTCTCCGATGACGAAGATCAAGTTATGGATTTCTGTAATCGTATGGTATTGAAGGAATGTGCTTGCGTGGTGGCAGATGCTCGGAATCAACTGAAATCAATAACACTGAAGAGAGTTTGGGGAAAAATCATGAGCAACATAGAAAGTGAAAGTGTTGTAGGATCAGAAATCACAAGTATTAATGAACTAGTGAATATAGTAACCCAAATTCCTGGTTTTTCTCAATGTAAGGTGGAATATGTTAAAGAATGGCTGTCATCTGACTCTGCTGATCCTGACTACCACATCATGACTCACGAAAATATTGTGGACTGCTTTTTAAATGTGGATACATCAGAAAGAGAAAGTGAAAATGAAGGAGAAATAGAAGAGAGAAACGTGCCTTCTCACGATGATGCATTTCATGCATTAGTGACAATGGAGAATCAGGAAAAGTGCAACGCTTTCCAACTTCGTCGTGTTAAAAAGTTCGCGGCTTGGCAGCTAGGTAGCTGTGTAGCGCCTCGAAACAGAACAAAATAAGGGACTTCTTTTAAATATAAATGTACATACAGATATAAATAAATATTTTAATAGTTTTTTTTAATATGTGCTTGCCATTTATTTTTTATACCCGATTTCAATGTAAAATCCAATTATCCAGATTTTTGAGTACCTGCACCGTTGCTTGTCCATATTAATCCGGATAATTGGAGCAGCATTGTACTTGCAAGTACTAGTTTAAAGAACCGATAATGCGATGGTTATACGTTAAATTAAAAATTACCTATTTTCATATAGATCATGTGAGTGTCTAACCGACGAGTCACGTTGGAAAGATTTTCGCTCCAGCCTCATCTTTCGATGTGGATAAATCATTGCGTTTTTGTGCATCCGGGATTGCAATTTTCATGGCAGCAAAATCTATCGCGTACTTGATATTTTGTTTTGCCTTGAAACATGAAACGCATTAAAGAACATATGCAAGAAAGCAAAACTTTCAAGCGAAATAAATCATTTTTCTATTAACTACGAATTTATATTTATTTTTTTGTCATTTCTTCAAAAGTTGTGGACTACTGACTGGAAAATTTCAGGATCGTAGTAACTTACCATATCAGCTGGCACGTTGTGTCAATTTCAATTTCAATTTGGCAGTACACATTTTTTGTCTGCAATGATATAATTTACCTTGTATTCTTTGCTATCGAAGCAGCATTACTTGTCACTGCTCTGTGCTTTATATTTACAAATTTCCCTCAAAATGGTCGGCTTTCAGTGAGTTTTTGTTCTGTACCCTTTCCTATTTTAAAAACTAAAGAACAATGCAAATTGAAATTCAAATCACAACTGAGGTTTGATCTTGGGTTTCCAGATTTTCTCATTCTGTATTCCCATAATGTTTCACAGATTTCATTATGTTTTGTTACCCTAAGGTTTTTCGGGTAAAAGAGATTATTCGGGCGAATGACATTCTGTCAAACCTTCTTCTTTAACCATTTATGTGGTTAATATAATTTCGGCTCGTCTACGTTCTAATTAATAGTCCTCGGAGCAAAACAAGCGGAGCTTGGATTCCCTGAACGTCTCTTCTAGGGCACAAACGAGCTGAACTCGCAGTATCTACTTCCGCCGTTACGTCCACTCCCGAGCCCTGCTCAAATGGAGACCTAAGGAAAATTTATTTATGCCTAGCATACGAACAACAACTGTCTAACCAATTTCTTTCATGATATCTTGAACCATCTTTCGATATTGCTATTGATGTGCTCCTTCTTTACTTTCTCTCTTTTTAACCACGTTTATGGTATTTAATTTTTTTAGCATTTGCTCTGTGTTTGCCTCCAAACAATGCCTTCAAAGCGATCTTATTCATATTATTTAGGAGAATCAGGCATCTCAGACGATGAATCAATTTATTGTTACAGTAATCCCTATTTTCCCTTTCCAATGCTTTAGTTACCATTCGGTCAACCACGATTAGAAACCATTAAATGGGAAATTCCTGAAACAAACGTTTAATTAGTCTTAAATCGCGCAGTTTTCGGAGTAGCTTGATGAAATACCACGACGGCCCGTTTGGTCCCGGCCGAGACGTAAGTCGTCCTTTTGTCCAGCATATCTACGCTGTATACGATACCTGCCCGTAATCCAATTAGTATTTGTTTCGGTTATCAGATCGACTGTCGTGGTATCGCAGTGCCTTTATTCAAATCACTCTTATTTTATTTAGTAATAGCCCAAAACGGCGTAAGTAGTGATGCTGGCGATACCGATATGCCAAAGAGAAGCAGCAAAGTGCATCCTATAAGAGAAAAGCTAAAAATTCCTTACTTAATAAGGAAAATAAAAAATATCGTGTGATGAGGTTGTTAAGATCTGCGGAAAAAAAAGAAGCTTTTTTCGAGAAGGATTGATTCGAATCTGATTATATCTGGTAAGCATATACTCCACGTAATAACCAAAATGAAATACCTATTCTAATTACTTAAAATACCGATGTTAAAATGCTAACTGTTTTTTCTGAGTCACATTTTGAACGTCTGTCAGTATATATGTTAAACTGAGGCCACGTTCCTTATTTAAAAATAAATAATCCAAGAGCAATCAGGTAAAATAGAAACGGAAAGAATCTTGTATAGCGTTCGAAGAGAGAACATATCTGTGCACGAAATTTCAAATAAAAAACAATCTGCATAAAACTCATGTACGATGTCAATAATGTTTAATTTTTCAGGAGTTTGGTTCTTGTAACTGGCGCATGGAAAACATTTCGAGAAACTGATCTTAGCTATTACTTTCGCCTTTCGAAATGTAAAATTAAACATTTCTCTGAACCACATCGCTAGTATTTTTATTTTGGGTGTAGAAAACAGCTTAATTGCTGTGAAATGGAAAACATAGCTTAAATGCTGTGAAATACCTCGTATTCTTTAAATTGTGTTTTCAGTTACATACATTCTTAAATTCCACCCTAAACAATGTTATAATTGTACTATTTTCAGCTTATATACATTAAATCCTATGTTGTTTGGTTAATAGTCATTTTATTATACCAAATTTTGTTCAGCCGTTTTTACTATTTTGTTCAAAACATAACTGATATGAATGGTTACTTGCTTTTTTTGTTAGAATGTCCTCCTAGTCAAAATAAATATTTTACTTTCACTAGGGTTAAGAATCAAAATATTCTATTTCTTCACGCTTTCTTGTTGCGATCAGGCAGCAGTCATTTACAATAATCGACCCCCTGGTGAATGGTCTTTCCCAACAGATAGCAGCACCTAGCAGTCCAACGGAATGTGAATCTGTATAAGCAACTGCTAATATTAACAGTATATTTAATTTCACGCTCGTTTCGGAGCAGTTGACTTTTTTCTCTTTGGATAGCATGATGCAATGTTACAAGCTTTCTGTGTCACATGTATGGTTTCATTTCTGACGATATTAAATAAGTAGCATATCATAAAAAATCGAATGACGGAAAAATCATGAAACTCATATAGCGTTAATCCTTTTATTTTTGTGGTGTATTCAGCACTAAGAATCACCAAGCTTTTGCACTCCACTGGGAGGTTTTTTCAAGGCAATGGTAGATATAAAAATGCAGGGAATTGGTCCACGTAAAGAACGAAGATGTTTTTTATAAATAACGTGGGTGGCACCACGAGCATATTATATGAATTTATATCACGCAATTATAAGGTGCTCCGCGATGTGTTTCCATCTTTTATTAACGCATGCCAAACCATTGCTAGTTCAGTAGAGACCATTATCATTGCATATCAGTTTGCTGGATAGCATTTTGACTGTTTCCCTGATGGCGGTATCTTTAAAATTCGTGTAAAGAGCAATTCTTCTAATACTATTCCATACATTCGTCATTTGCGCTCAAAACTGACGCTCAAGCAAAGGTTTTTTAAAATCTAATGCAACTGAAATTGTTTTTGCACGGGAAAAAATGAGATAAAATGTGTCTACCTACTTCTCGATCATACCGTACGCCTTATTCTCCTACTTCCTTCAACAAACTAAACAAAATCGTGGAGAAAATGAGTACCGAAGTGTTATGGCTCTTTTCGTGGGACAAGCATTTCTATCTACACATGAATGAGAAGAAAGTATTAGACATTCAAATATGTGATTGATGTCATATGTTTATTTAGAGCTTAGAGACCGGAATATCCAACGATATTTAAGGATTCTGCATTTTTTCTGGTTGTTGTTTTTTTCATTTCTTTTTCTTGGGTTAAATTACCACTACAACCAACAGTAATGTTTATAAAAGATGGTCGTCCCTAAATGTCAGTATTTCTGTCTAGGGTTGTATGAGAGACAGGCCAGTAGAATAGAAGCGCGACCAGTTATTCATGCGTGGCTCAAATCCGACTGAACAGCAATCTAGTACACTGACCTCTCATGAAATCTGTGTCAGTTTCCGTTTGAGGCGTTTAGATTATGGAGAATTTGTATGATTCATGATATGCTTTTTGATTTTGTACAATGTTTTCATTTAGTGAATGTTTGACACTGTAATACTACACTATATGACAAAACTACTGGGTGTTCAAAATTCAAGTTCGGAAGGGATTCGCAGAGATAAAAAGAAAAAAAAACACGTAACAGTATGTAGAAAAGTTTGGCTTGAACGTTTCTAGAGATATACCAGAAGTTCTTAACCTATGGGTTGCCGGTGCTTCTGAGGGGTGTCATCGTAGCTTCTCAGGAAAAAAAGGTAAAAAGTTAGTTCCTTTTTTTAACCTTCTACTTTCCTGTTAACACGTGTAAAAGCCCCATAATTTCTGTAGATGAAATCACGTGGACCACCAGCGTTGCTTCTTCCGGTCACTGGGATCGTGGGAATTTTCAGGAAGTCACAGCATTACAAATTTCTTTCTAAACCTAAATTTTCCCCCAGAGTGAAAAAAGGAAAGTGATAGTTGGTGTCTTGAAAATTCAACATCAGTTAAAGCAATCGGCAGAATTAAGAGAAAATGCGTTTTTTTTTAAACATTTTGAAAGATATATAAATGTGCACATTCGCACTAACTTCAGGTTCCGGATATCAACTGAAAATCCCTAAAAGAACAGTAAATGTAAATGATTTTCCATAAATTTTGCGGGTAAACCATAATACTGTACTTGGCAGGTTTATGAAAATGTCATGTCCGAAACTTATATTATGAAGTATGCAAACCTCTCAAAATTATTTTTCAAATACCAAAAAACAATTTTTTGCACTCTGTGTAATAATGAATAATTACTGCATGTATTTATACTATTGCTTTAGAATTTTTAATTTCAAAATAAACTAATGTGTCGCGAATTTGATCGTCGTGTTGATTTTTAGAATAGTTTAAGAACCTCTGTATTATAGCAACACACAAATATGTAAATATTTTGAATGTGCGGAATCATAGCGTAAAATGACACCGAACTGAGCTGTAACCTAAAAATTTCTTAATAAGGAAGGTGGTAACAAAGACGACTAAAAACAAGAATGGAAGAACACAAGAGAAATTCGAAAAAGGGTGAGCAACGAACAACTCTTATTACATATTGCATTAATAATAATTCTATCCCCGTGTGGGAAAATGCGAAAATATATACTACGCATAACACACTAAAAAATATATTGTATTCTGAGTCCGTTGTGATAGAAAAAACCAGAGGATTTAATTGCAATGAACAAGCACCACTTGATATGCCGTTTGCCTGTCGATACATAATAACAAAAGAAAAAGAAACTGAAGAAAAGTACATAAAAACAAAATTTTTGAAAATATTTCATTCAACAACGATTAATAATGAAATTACAGAAAAAGAGCACCAGATGGTGCATCAATAGAAAAAGTCATAAATCACATGATTTACCTACGCACGGATACAGGACCAAGGAGCGATGAGTCGACTGGTGACAGGGAGGTAATCAGTATAATAAAAGCATATGGATGTCTCTTACAACCGACCGCTGAAGATGGGCACAGTGTAGCCTGAAACATGTCCGGACGAGCGAGGAGGGACTTGTTGGCTTTTTAAATCTTTTAATCTTGATACTTCGTATAGCGTGGCACAGAACAGCGACATGTTTCAATTGCTAAAAGTCTGGCTGCGTCAACGTAATCTAGTCTTGACAATGGTCTAAAAATTATTTTAAATCATCACCCCCTTCTTGTAAAATTGTGCTGATGTTAGTGTTTGTGTTGAACTTTGAACGTGGAATACCTTTAATGATGTGGTACAACACTGGACAAGAAGCATGATTGATTGCAAGCCAGAGGGACTGAAACCGGAGTAAGGTGAGCGCAATTTTATTTATGTCCACTGGATATAACCTATGTGAAGTTTCAACCTTTAAATGTATATATACTGTACATAAAGAAATATTCTTAAGTTCAACTATAAATATTCCATTATCATTGAAGTCAACTTGTCTTTTCGAAACTCATATACTACGTGTGTAACAGTAGCATAGAGGACTTTGTCGTAATATACATTGCCTATCTCCCACGTAATTTATTGTTCAAATATATGTACGTATAGACTGAACTTCTACTAAAATTCTAAAATTCACAAATACGATGTCTGCTCATCCATAGGTTATTGATGAGATCTGGAGTCAAAGAACACCATTCCTCTGTTCATAACTCGGAAATATTCTAGGGGAAGTCTGACGAGATGTTACGTGTCGTCCCTAAGCACTCATGGTATGCTTTATATTGTCCAGACCCCGAGACATAGGTGCGCAATCCATACGCTGAATATCCTCATTCGGCAGGAAATTGTAAAACAAGCAGAGCCCGGTGTGGAGGAGGGTTATTATACATTAAAAGGAACTGAGAGCCAACAAGTTCCCGAAAATGTCTGACATAGTGCTCTAGGACCTCGTCTCTATTGTACTCAACACTTACACCTACATTACGTCCTGCCAACACGTGGAATGGTTTGAGGCCGTTAAGCCTAGTGCCGTCCCTACAGGAACAGACCACCCACTTCCAAAGGAGTCTGGTTCGCGGAGTTTTGCTGGACCATTACGTGTTCCCTGTTCTTTCCAGATGAAATGCGAATGAGAATTCGATCATTGACTGAATCCCCACTTGTCTGTAAATGGAACATCAGCCCATTCATACGGGCTTCAGTAATGTTGTTGACTGCACCAGTTCTAACGAACGTTCCTCTCAGATGCGATTAGCTGGAACCAAACCAATGGTTCTGTGCTATAATGGCTATTTAGCTGGAGATATCGATATATTGTTTGCGTTGATACCAGTTTTCCATTGGCAGCGAAGAGTTCCGAAGAAAATTACCGGGTTACATGTGACCTAAGACTCCGAGCAGTTAAAGAGACATAACAGTCAGCTCAAAGTATCGTACGCCTTCGACGATATTGACCAGGAATTCGTAACTCGCCATCTGTGTTTTTGAATTGCTGCCAGAAATGGGAAACCATGCTGGGATGGACACTCAAATCACTTGAGAGGTGGAAATAAGACTCAAGAGCATCTACTCGTCCTATTGCTCATCATCGTAAATCATATGGTAAACGTGCATGGAATATGTGGACAAATTTGAAGCCAAAGGAGCGGTTTCTACACGCGCTCGCAACGAGAAATCCCACTGCCGTTTCGCGTTCACTATAGAAGTATGTATGTAACTCAGTTACATATTGGACAAAATTTTACTCTCCGTTACGCAAATTTCATGACGGGCATTTGTTTCTCGATTTCATTTGCACGTTTCTTCTGATTATCGTAACATTTCCTTGAGGGCTTTGATTTATTTTCAGGTTAAGAATTTCGGGACCTTAATTTTGGACTACACTGTACGTAGTTTAAAAACATATATGATAATTCGAAGTGTTAATTTTGAAGTTGTGAGCTTTCTCACTTCTCTTACCTTAGTATTTAATACCGTATCACTTAGAAATTCATGTAAAAATTTAAACTGCATTTCATCGGAACGTTTCATTGTGATTTGTTTAGTATCATCGAAATACTACCCATTGTAGGAAAAATAGCAGTAGCACCACCCGTATAGCTGAACGTCAGCTTTCTATACCGAAGTCTTTTTTCCTTAGCCTTTCCAATTTCGTTTGCATCAATGTCCTTGCTTAATCGTTTTTATTACGTACATCTATCCACGCAGGTTTTCGGTTTTCCATATGGATCAATTCATCTCTGTTGAAGATTTAGAAGGTGAAACGTGTAGAAGGCAAAAGGTAGTGCATGATTCAAAATTTTCGTATAGATACAGGCCATCAATGTAGCATTTAATTAAAACACCCTTATCTCTCGAGACCATTGTACAAATTTCTGAAAAGTCGTTAATAAACTTTGAAAAACCTACGACGTTTTCGGATGGTGATGCTATTTTTTTTAACACAGGTGTAGATAAAACACTAAAATCATTACTGCTACATCGTGTTTTATATTTGTAGTTGGTTACTATCATTCTCTTATCACAGTATTCCTTATGATGATAATTTATACTAATTTGAAGTTGTATTCTGCTAGATAAAAATATCTCCTGCGGTTTTGGTTTCATTACCTTTCACCACTTCAGACCACTGGCTTATTGTCAGAGCTGCACAGCTCCAACAATTATTCCGTGTCTCTTACCACTCAGTCACAAGGATTGTCAACTCTTGAAACACTTTGGGCTGGCTAATTGTCGGAGCTGCACAGCTCCGACAATTATTCCGGGTATCGGACCGCTCAGTCAGAGGGATTGTCAACTCTTGAAATACTTTGGATTCAGCAGATGATAGAAGGCGTCTTACATATTTACAGTAACACCCCGAGTTACGTAAGTGATGCGTTCCGTAAACTTTCAGTAACTTGAATTTTACGTAAGTCGAATTTGTAAATTATATTCATAAGAAACTGGGCTATTTATTATTATATGTATGTGCATGTGTATTATTTATTATCATTAAATAATAGGGACGTCATGTAGATGTATTTACTCTGATATACGCAAACTATAGAAGTAGGAAAAATATATATATCCACAAAAGAATATAGAAAAAACTAAAATACTGTATATACATGTGTATTCACTTTTCATATAGGGAAAAAAATGTCTTGTGACGGCTAAGTTGGATCTGTAGAGGGAGAGCCGGCGCTGGGAGTGGATGATTGTGAAGAGGAATGCTGTTCTGTGGAATTTCAGCCCTTCTCGGCGTTGAAGGATGATGGTAGTCGAAGTCGTTCGAGTTATCATTTTGACTATGTTGTGAGAGGCATCTCACAAACATGTCTAGAGTAGACTGTGTAGTCACACGCTTCTTGTCCTCTTAGATGGCCTTGTAGCTAGACATATCGGAGTATATACGACGGTTAACATTCTCGAACCGCTGGTGGTTCGGATTCATTGATTCTAATTTTGTTAATGCCATTTTTATCAGGTTAAAACCTCGGATATTCCATTCGTGATAAATTTCTTTACGCCTGGAGTTGGCGGTTTAACCGTTTTAGTATTTTCTTCCGAATTTCGGAATGCCTCCAACTGAATGAAGTCATCATTTCTACGCTCTCCATCGTGCCTCAAAAGAAGCTCGTTAATGCCACAGTTATCCACTTCCACCTCTAATTGCTGTGCCATTTGCACACACGTCTCCGTCGTTTGCTGTAATTTTTGTGTCAACTCAGCACACGTAGCAGTTACTGTCTGCTCCCCTTTTATGAAACGTTTAAAATTATCGACCATTTCTGGACAGAGTTTCTTACACATAACGTTCGTTGTTGTCTGCTTTACTTCTAACCATGGAACCCCGTTGTTTTTGGATATTATAGTTCTTTCAGAAATAACGTAGGGTAATGTCCTTACCACTATCAATGGCTTTGATTGCTTGGAAAAAGTACACCATAGGTAGTAGTAGCCTTTGAAAGTCGCAATAATGCATTGATCCATTGGTTGAAACAGTGAGGTGGTCCAGGGAGGCAAGCAAACCACGTTTACGTCAGGATGAAAGTCATCCACATCTTCCGGGTAGACGGGGCATTATTCTGAAGGAAAAGCACTTTAAACGGGATTTTTTTCTCGGCACAATATTCCTTAACTTGGGGAACAAAGTGGATATTGAACCAGTCTCCGAACAGCTAACGTATTACCAAAGCCGTGGTGTTGGATTTCCAGATTACCTGCAGCCTACTGGGGTCAATGCTCTTAAATACGCAACGTATCTGGGAATGACACGCTGTAAGCGGTTTAAGTTTCAAGTCCCCAGAAGTGTTGCCGCCAATCATAAGAGTGATCCGATCTTTTGAGACCTTGAATCCAGGCATAGTTTTTGCAGTTATGCAATAAATGTCTGTGCTGGCATCCTCCTTCAAAACAGGACCGTTTTATCGACATTAAATTTTTCTCAGGCAGAAGTACGGGAAATTTACTTGCCGCCTCTGTATCTGCAATTGCTGCCTCACCCGTAACGTTGATTTTGAAATCAACGTAACGGGTGAGGCAGCATTTCTTGAATCCTCCGAACGATCCAGCAATAATTTTAAAGGTTTTCTCCGTGTCTCTGATGCCGGCCTTCTCTTGTAAATCCTTATGTAAAGACCCAGCCTTTTCTTGTAAATCTTTATGTAAAAACCCAGCCTTTCCTTGTAAATCCTTATGTAGAGGCCGAAACATTTTCTTGGATAATCAGTAAACTCAACGGTATCCACTTCAGTGTCAAATCCTCGATCCAGTGAGAAACCAATTTCGCCATCTCTGTAATCGGGTCCAGCTTCTTTTTGCCCTTCAACGTTACCGCACCTTTCGTGCTTTCAATGATGCAAATTTCATCTTAAGTATTGTATTCACTGTTGAAATAGTTCGGTATATTTCCCGAGCTGATGTTGATAGAATTTTCCCGTCTTCATACATACGAATTATTTTCAATTTTTCTTCTAAAATAACTGCTGACCTTTGTTTTTTAGATTTATTACCAGAACATTAAGTTTTGCATTTCGATTGCATTTTAATGGTAAAAAAACAACGAACACTAGCGGTAATAAGCAAGCGACTAAGCTAACCGCGCGATGCAAGATATCAAGTGAATCTGATATGTTCTTACTGCGATAAGGCTGTCAAAAACGCAGCTGCGCAAAGCCTCAAACGTGTTCATACACGCTAGTAAGTAGTTCTCAGAATTTTCATTTTCTTACGCCAGGATAGTCACGGGGGAAACAGCAAGTGGAGATAAAGAGACCGCAATTACCTTACTGCGAATTTACGTAAGTTGCGTGTTACTGCATGTGCTGGACATATCGAATGCATCATAAAGTTCTAACTTAGCACAGTTCGAATAAAAATTCCTAGTTTTTAACAAACTTACTTTCACAGATCGTACATCACTTCGTTGATTTTCCAGCCTCACATAGCGTATGGCTGGTGCAATTTCAATACCTTTACTTCACTCATTAATACTCCAAAAATTTCAAACATTTTAATAAATTAAATTTTATTCCAAGTAATATTGAAAGCTAACAAGCAATGTTTTCTTTTGTTTCACATTGCACATTAAAACGACAACTGAAATTCATAAATGAATTATATAAATTTCAGAAATTTCTAACTTCCGGTGGAAGCGGCATTCATTTAGGAAAATTATTATATATTTTCGTAAAACGTGTAGAAATGTCAGAATTCTTATAGTGATTTCACATACAATTTAGATTAGTTTTTCAACAATTTTTTTACCCCTTGTCATTTATAATTTTGCCAAATTAACGGACATCCCTTATTAGCTTGGAAAACTTTAAGTCAAGAAATAGGCAGAATAATTGCAAAATAAAGCAATGAAATTGCATCGACTTGATCCTGCGATGGTTCAATGATGATTTTAT
Organism: Macrothele yani; assembly: GCA_039090855.1. Taxonomy (NCBI): domain Eukaryota; kingdom Metazoa; phylum Arthropoda; class Arachnida; order Araneae; family Macrothelidae; genus Macrothele; species Macrothele yani. The sequence continues at coordinate 40,060,484 of CM077018.1, forward strand.
CCATTTTAGAACATTGAAATAACTAATGCCCTATTGAAAATTCAATTTATATAATAAGATTTTCTTTTACTTATGCTTATTTATTTGTCGATAGAGTCTCCAACATCAGTGGACTCATACTTAATATAGTGAATAACACTGTAAATATTGCGCAATTATGTCGTTCACTGCATTACGCCGAATACATTATCGATTCCTGCGAATATAATCTTTACAGCATTACATGTACAATGGGGATATTGCCATTTCTTGCGACTATTGACACCCGAGGAAACGGATACTCAATTTAATACTATCCATTATGTCTGCATATTTTAGTAAAATCCATGACTTTTCTCCTAACGCTTTTCCCTACCTTATTTTTTATGGAATTTGATTTAATATCTTGCATAACATAAAGCAGAGACACAGCGAAATATATATTTTTTTCGAAAAATCACGACTGAGCTTATGGATAGTAAGACATCGTATAAAATTAGTTCTTCCCAGGAAACAACATATCGTTCCACATTAAAGCGTAGGGGGTTCATGAACAATCTCTAAAATATGTCGTTAAGCTTTATTACATATTCATTTGCTTACGCAAATTAGTACATAAATATATTAATCGAAAATGCTAGCTGCCGTATATTAATTGAATAATTTTTAAAACGCATATTCCTAATTCTAAAGTTTTTAGGTATTCCTCAACATTCTCTAAGCTTATTTTAAACTTTGAAAAATACTGATCTAATGCAATAAGGAGAAGACCTAAATACATGCTATAGTGCAAGATATATTAGTCAAAATTGTGCCTTAAATAAACATTATGTTGCAAACCACCTCTGGGAACAAAGCTGTCTATTCAAATTGGCTGATTACCTGCAAAAAATAGGCCTCTGACCGTGGTGAAATTATTGCTATTTTCTCCAAAACTTTTGGTTTGTTTTCATAATTGTTTTTTCTAGGTTGGCCAATTATTGTGTTCAAGAAAATGACTTCAATTTATTTATCTTTTCAACGGATATCATCTATATATACTGAAAAACGCACAGTTTTTCTACACTATGGTGAAGGTTACTTCAAATTTTCATAAGTTGGAAATTATAATAGAAAATTAAAATTTCCAGTCAGTGGGAAAGGTGTATTCCTGTATCGCTCCGCTCAATCAAAGAGTGAGGACTGACGTGATGCCATCTTTCGCCCTGTGTTAATCAGTTAGGGTCTTTCGCCCTGTGTTAATCAGTTAGGTGCTTCGCTTTCTGACAGTGTGAGAAAGTAAAAAAAATCTTGTCTGAAATAATTTTTCATCCCGGCAATCCAATTTTCGTTATAGAAACGTTGACAACACACTATCGATAGTTACTTTGTGACTATCGAAAACTATCGATAGTTCTCCACCTCCACGACACAGAGTCAATTCAGATTCCACTTGAAATATATTGGCTTCAAACGGCTTGGCCGAAGTCATTAAAATCTTACCACAATATTGTACGTTCTGAAGTTTCTAGAAGCAAAAGGAATATATTTAATTAACTATTAGAATAAGTTACTGCAGCATCTGTGGATAATTCGGACAATAGATTCTGAATAAATCGGTAGGAAGACAAGAACAGAACACATTTTTTGAAGTTTCGACAGAAAGTAGCATAAATATACTAAAAGTTGAAGAATTGGTAACGATCTTCGAGCACCCACATGAAATAAATAAAATTGACCATCGTGTGATTGTTAAACCCGAAATTCAGGATTTACTTTGACATTATTTCTTGTTTGACACTAATTATCCAAATCATCTTTCAGCGTCGTGTAGAGATTTAAAAGGATCTATACCAATGTTAAATATTCCGAATTGCGGTAGACTAAATGCATTCTTTGATTCCCCTCTTTTAGCTTACGTTTCGGGAGATACCAATTGCTGTCGACATCATGACGTTATCGAAAAGAATATGAGAGTGAAGATCCTCCAAATATATGGCGTCAGTGAATAAACAAAGACATCGCTCTTTCCACGTTTAGCAACGCACAGCAACCGGATATTTTTTATTCGGCCGCCACCGGGAAATTGAATCCCAGATATCTCGTATTGGTAAATGAAATCTCTTTTGTTGGCGACCGTGGTGTAAGGCTGACGCGCTGGGCAAGATAACGAGAGATCCGGGATTTCAATTCCCCGCCGGCTGCCGAAACACAATTTTTCGGTTGCTGTGCGTTGCTAAACGTGGAAACAGCGATGTTTTTGTTTATTAGGAATATGAGATTTATGTAACACACCGTCTGACACCTACACCGTCTGTACATGATACATAAAAAACTTGAGAGAGGTAAAATCTACAAGTTTAAGAATGTTAAAACCGGATATTAAGTAACGTAAGAGCTTTCGAACACACTAGGGTTCATTATCAGATGAGATAAAAAAGTTACAAGGTCTAGTGGAGCACATTTTGCAACAATACTGAGTGAGTCGTAACTCTTACGTAGGTTTAGTTCGTCAGATGGTCAACGTCACGTTATGATATCATATACGGTTAAAGTTACGTGTGATCTGTCGTTAATAATGTACGTCGGAAACCTTGAATCAGTTGCTTCCGGGGAGTGGGAATTTCAGCTGGAAGGTAGTCATTACAACATTTGTTTCCACTGTTATAGATGTATAGACTCTCTGCCAATGATAGTTGGGATTTAAACCTAGGTGTTGAGAGAATAATGGCTTCTTTCCATATTGGAATTAATAGGGTATGGCTCTCCAAAAGTGACAAAGCTGTAGAATTAGAAGAGGTACGAACATCAATGACATAACGTTGACAATCTCACGAACTAAATCTACGAAAGAGTTAGGAATCACATAATACCAACTAGCATTGGCAGAAAGTCTATACATCTATAACAGTGCAGATAAATGCTGTAACGACTACCTCCCAGCTAAAATCCCTTGTTGTACGCTTCCGAAGTTCTAGTATAATAATTGTGTAGCTCAGGAACTATCTGAAAACAACAGTGCTTCCCTCTCTATGAATTTGGTCAACAATGGGGAGTCAAGTCACGTGGTCAAAAGGTTAGAACCAAAGAATCAAAAACAAAGTTACAAGAATGTTTATATTTTTATTTTTAAAGTTATAATACTGGAAGACAAAAAAATTTAAAACCAAAAGAGATTTCATTTACCAATATGAAAACAAGAGGGATAATAATAGAGCAGCCATCATTTCTTATCTGACTAAGGAAATGCGGGTATGTAGTGCCATCAGACAAACACAAAGGTCAAGCCGTTCTTCTTGTTACTGTTCGTCAGTTTATGAGATTCAGCAGAAAGCTTTAACTCAACGAGACGAATCGATTGGGGCTTTTGTTATAGCGATATATCCATTAGAGGTATCACGCAGAGCTCATTAATTTTTCCATGCGGAGAAAAAACGGATGACATAAGAAAAATCTGCTCAAAATGTCAGCATTACAAACAGCTTCGGTAATTCATGTGAATTCACGTGAAACTGAACCACAGTTTTATTTGCCAAGGATTACAAAGGTCCATTAAAAGGAAAATACCTAGGTGCACATTCCTATGGCTGAAGTAACGGTTCGTAATTCGTGCACAGTATCATTTAAGCTGTTAGTAAGACACAGTGTGTTGCAATTTGTATTTTATGAACATTCAATCTTTAATCACTATTCTGATATTCTTTGAAACGAAGAATTTATTTTTAAGACCTACAGAAAGTTAATTTCTGTAAAGATTCATTTTGACATCAGTTACTAATCTTCCCTTCATTTTGGCCATGGTTTTCCCTTTTTACTGATACTGGACGACAATATTGAATGCTTATCAAATATCGTTAAATTCCCTATTTCTTTTTATGCTTAAGGGCTTTCCGCATTTGTCCCATTGACTTCGTCTGGAATGTTCAGCAGATTATCATTTATGGGAATCTCCCGCCCTCTGATGCATTTTAAGAACGTTATGTTATTTCTACCATATACATGGGAAAAATTACTCGATAGCAACTTGAAAGATCTCAGTCGTAATATTCAGTTCATGTGTCACAACGCAATCACTGAAATCCCACAAAGTACTGATCGGGTACGATACGCCTCGTGTTGGTATATTTCTTACTGAGTTAATGAGATGCTCTCTCATATTACCGCAGAAATTCCTACCGATCACATTTCGCGTGTCATTTCATGCGTATTTTGGCTTCTGCATTGTACGTTCTCCATAATGATGGGCATGCATTTTATATGTATTCTGTCGATTTCATTGTTTGTTCAAGATCCACAAGTTCCTTTTTTTCTGGCAAGGCGAAGAAATTACTCAAACAATGATGAGTTTGAAATTCACCCATGTCTAGGGGAAAAGTTAAATGTCAACAAAGGTGTTTTATTAACAGAACAAAAAATTGGGGTGTTTCGCTGTAAACTGTAGGTCGTTATTCTGATATTTCTGCGGGTGCCTCTTTTTACATTGTATCACGTGCATACGTGATGTACGCTGTTCAAAGGAATTCTTATTTTTTTCAACGGCAACCCGCTGCCGTTTTGATTTGGAGAACTTTAATGACTTCAGATATCTTAATAAGAGCTACGTTTGTTTCTATCTGGTGTGTGGTTTATCTAAACGGACTTGGACAGAATAATTTAGTTAACGATGCAGTAACACTTTTCCCAGTTTAGCCGACTTCACATATTTTAAAATTTGTATATTAAAAAAAGCTCACTCTCAAACGTCTCCTGCTACGTAAAAAGCATGAGAAAGAGTCAATTCAGATTTCATTAGATGTATATTGTCTTCCAGCGACGTGGCCGAAAACATTTAAAACTTACATCGATATAGTACAACCTTAAGTTTTGAAAGCCAAAAATATATATTAAAAAAATATTAGAATAAGATACTGCAACATCTATCCATAGATATTTCAGAAAATAGATTTTGAATAAATCGGTAGGAAAACATGAACAGAAAAAAGTTTTTGAAGTTTAGACACAAAGTAGCATAAATATTTTAAAAGTTAAACAATTGGTAATGATATTTGAGCATCTACATTAAATAAAGAGAATTGAACATCGTGTGGTTGTTACGCCCGAAATTCATGATTTACTTTGACAATTTTTCTTGTTTGACTGTTATCGTCCAACTCATCTGTAAGGGTTTTGTAGTGACCTCATTTTCTCTGGAACTTCTTATGTAACAGTAAAAACCTTTGGAGAACATCTCATCCTATTTCACGTCATCACGCGTATGTTTTGTTTCATTATATCCTTATTTTGGAAAACGATATATAAATAAAAAGTAAATACATTAAGTGGATATCGCACGATAATTTTTGCACAGCATAATATAAATTTCTGGTATCCAGAACTGAATATGTTTAACACGGTAGAAGTAATCACATGTTTGAACACTGCCACAGTCGGAGCTGATAGAACTTATTTTATTTGCATGTAGATTTAAAAATGTGATTTAAATTAAAATTAGCAATCATGCTTAAGAGAAAAAAATTGAAAGCACTCTCATTTTTACTTTTACTTATTGATTTATTTTTAGTTTTTTTATCAATGTACAGGAGTTTGGCAAAATAGTGTTAACACCATGCCCAGAGACATGACTTTTAATACAGCTTCGTACGTCGCAATACGCCAAGGTATTCACCACCTTTTGGTTGTAATATATTTCCGTAGGACCTCAAGGTCCTGCTTAAGTGCATTTAAAATGTCTCTTTGTAAAATTTCATTCAGGTTGACAACAAAATGCGTGACCTAACGGACTTCGAAAGAGGCCTAATTGTTGATGGGCGGCTAGGTGTTGTCTCCGTGACAACAGTCGTCAGGGTAGTTGGGGTATCGAGAGCTACTGTGTCTAGCGTCGAGACAGCATACCGTGTTCGTGGCAAAACCTCGTCTGTAAAACACAAAAGTGGCGGAAAAACGTCCCTGCCTGATAGAGACAGAAACGTATTAAAGAGGGTTGTTACCCGTAATAAGATAACCACGGCGTCGAATATTAGTGCCGAGCTCAATTTGCATCTCCAGACCTCAGTATCAACAAACGCAGTGTACAGGGAACTGCGTAAACAAGATATTCATGGCAGAATTTCTACTGTATTGCAAAACCTCTGCTGACCTGGGCGAATGCACAACGGCGACAGTAGTGGTCTTAGGAGCATACACGTGGACTGTCGATGCATGGAAACGTTTCGTGTGGTTTGATGCATCCACATTCGCACTATTCCCCCCGCAAGTCGTGTTTACGTGTGCAGAACACTATCAGAAGCATACAACTCACATTGTTTGCTCCCCCGCAAGGGGATAACCGGTTTTCTGGTTATTTGGGGAGTGGCGCCCCCACGGCCCGAGCTGACCTTGTGACGGAACATCTTTCTTTTTCGTATTGTACGATTACATCACCGAAGGGACAGCTGTTCATCCAGCTGCTGGGGGATGGCGTCCCCACGGCCCCAGCCGACATGTACTAGATGTGAATTTTCACATTTTTTATGTTTTTTGTTTTTTTACTTGACACGCTCCCGCCTCAGTTGTAGGTTGCTGAGGTTGTGATTATGCGCCAGCTCAGGATTTTAGTTTCTCGTTTTCTTTCCTGTCTTCTCCATTTCATGTTTCTTTCTTTGTTTTTCCGAGCTGGTTAGCTAGACCTGCCTGCACGTTTGGCGTGTGCGGTGACCCGTAAGGTGGAAAAGGGGATGCTGGAGGCTGAGGTTTCTGGAGGCCTGGGTGTTGTTGTCGCCATGTTGCAAACACTCCTCTTTGCCCCCTGCTTCACCCTAAACGGGCGGCTGGGAACTAACCCACTCCTAGTCAATGAGGTCTGTGGCCGAGTGGAGCCCAGACCTCTAACGGCTTGTCGTCTCGTACGACAGGGTGAGTCTGGGGATAGGGTGGGCATGCCAAAGGGGTGTTCCCCAGGCATGGGAAAGTCTGGCTGCTCGCCGAGCGCATGTCTGCCCTATCAACTTGCTATATCCGCTTGCTATCCCTAGAGTCGTGTCCTGCGTCCACTTGGGCTTGCGGACCTCCGGCTCTCCCTCGTTGGGCTCGATTGTGGGTGGGGAAGTCGGCGGATGAATTCTAAAAACTTTTTATGGCTATAAATGAAATTTCCCAAGAAACCTAAAACCAAAAGAGGTATTGAGGAAGGCTTAGCTCCTTTCGCTAAAAAGCATGTGCCCGAATGTTCGAATGCCAGACTCTTTTTTGTGCACTCATTGGACCCTTCAAAGCCTTTGAGTGCCAAAAGTCCATTTTGGATCAACAAAGCACTGCAATCAATAGCAAGTTCTCCCAAGAGCGCAAAGAAGCTCCAATCTGGAGATCTTCTTGTAGAGATGTCCACTGTGGCCTACAGTACCACACTTATTAACACCACCACGTTGCTGGAGACTCCGGTCAAAATGACACCCCATGGATACCTAAATTCATCTCGAGGTGTTGTCTCCTCTCAGGACCTCGTTGAGTGTACTGAGGAAGAACTACTAGAAGAACTGAGGAGTCAACAAGTTACGGGTGTGCGGCGTATACCCTTTAGGCGGAATGGGCAGTCCGTCCCATCCCGCAACATCATTTTAACGTTTGATAGCCCTTCGCTGCCTACGTCCATCAAGGCAGGGTATCTTCACCTAGAGGTACGCCCGTACATCCCTAACCCTTTGAGATGTTTTAGGTGCCAGTCTTATGGCCATTCTCAGCAGTCGTGCAGGAGCAATCCTAGGTGTGCACGCTGTGGTGCCACAGAGCATCTTTTGCAAGAATGTGTGGCCGAGGCCGAGTTTTGTATGAACTGTAAGGGTTCACACGCGGCATCAGCCAAAGATTGTCCCAAGTGGAAGGAGGAGAAGGAAATCCAAAGGATCAAAACGGTGGAAAATATTTCCTATCCTGAGGCCAGAAGAAAAGTGGTTCCTGTTACTTCTGATCGGCGATCATACGCTTCAGTGGTGGTTGCCAAATCTACGGTTGCCATTCAGACCGACATTCAGATCCCCCTTAAATGTCCATACAATGTTAACGACATCATCGCAGCCGGACTGGAGGCACTCCAGTCTCGAGCTAGGGGTCTGAAAGCGCCACCCACCACTTCGCCGAAGCATACTCATCCCACCACCAACAAGGGAACGCAGGCCACTTCTTCTAACAAAAAGACCAAAGCCCAGGATAAGAAAAGCATTTCTTCTCCTCCAAAATCTCAGGAAACGACTCAACGTCGTGCGCCTCCCTTTAAGACACTTGGGACAAAACATGCTCCCATCTTAGCCCCTGGTCACACGCCTCCAGATCTGGGGGAACCCCCATCAGAGGGGATGGAGCCGGACTTCGTTTGATCATTTTCATTTTCATTTCACTTAAAACCATGGCTTCAATCATTCAGTGGAACTGGCGAGGTTTTCGGACGAACTTTGATGAAGTGAAACATCTGCTTTCATTTTACTCTCCGGTGTGCCTTTATCTACAGGAGACGAAGCTTAAACCATCAGACCTGCTTTCAGTTCGAGGCTATAGTGCATTTCGGACAGATAACTCGTATGGAAATATAGCTTGTGGGGGAGTCGCTATTCTCGTCCCTCACAGGGTTCCGGTATCTTCCATCGCAGTTTCCACAACTGTGCAGGCCGTGGCGGTTCGTATTTCTATGCCTGTACCTCTTACTGTCTGCAGTGTCTATTTGCCGCCGGACGAGAACGTGAGCGTCTCGGTACTGGAGAGATTGGTTGATCAGCTGCCTTCACCCTTTCTTCTACTAGGTGACTTCAATGCCCATCATCATTTTTGGGGTAGTGTCAGCATCAGCACGAGAGGTCGTCGCATAGAGTCTCTTCTGTCCTCGGCCTCTTTGTGCCTTTTTAACACCGGTGCTGACACGTACTTCCATGAACCAACACGATCCTTCAGTGCGATCGATTTGACCTTGGGGTCACCATCAATTATTGCTGACTGGTCGTGGGCTGTGTGTAACGACCTCCACGGGAGCGACCACTTTCCAATTGTCCTCTCGCATCATGCCAACATGCCAACTTCTGCCTCCGGCCCTCCTCGTTGGAGGATGGAGCGTGCGAGATGGGAAGTCTTCACGCCGTCAGCTTTGATCTCTTCTGCAATGGTGACCCAGGAGTCAATCGACGCAGCGGTTCTTGAAGTCACAAATTGTATTCTTCAAGCCGCTGATCTTTCTATCCCAAAAACATCGACGACACTCTCCAGAAGTCCGAAGCCTTGGTGGACCCCTGAAGGCGCAGCGGCTAGGAGAGCTCAACATAAGGCCTATTCTACGTTTCGGCTTTATCCGACCGATGCTAATCTCGTTAAATTCAAACGAGCAAAATCCTATGCTCGGTTGGTGCGTCGACGTAGCAAGAGGGAGTCTTGGATCCAGTATGTGTCATCTCTCACTTCACGTGCCAGTTCGAAAAGTGTGTGGGAAAAGATTCGAAAGATCCGGGGTAACTACAGCTCTCACCAGATCTCCATTCTCGAGAGCAACGGCTGCACATATGCTGGAGTCGGGGAGATTGCTGATTGTTTAGGGAGGCGTTCGCCTCCGTGTCGAGTGACCTGGCGTATCCTACTTCTTTTCAAAGAATGAAATCCACTGCGGAACGCCAGAGAATCTCCTTTGCGCCTTTTCTCGACACGGGATATAACTCCCCCTTCAGCATGGTTGAACTCAGGGTGGCTCTGCATCGGTCCGGCGCTACATCGGTCAGTCCCGATGGCATCCATTATGACATGCTCCGTCATCTCTCGCAGTCGTCTCTCGAGAATCTCTTAATCCTTTACAATCGTATTTGGTCGGAGCACAGTTTCCCGGAGTCTTGGCGAAAAGCAGTTGTTCTGCCTTTTCCCAAACCTGGCAAGGATCCCAAGTCTCCCTCTAGTTATCGTCCAATTGCTCTCACTAGCTGTCTGTGTAAAGTTCTTGAACGCATGGTTAATTCCCGGTTAGTTCATTTTTTAGAATTTCATCAAGTACTTTCACCATCACAAAGCGGCTTTCGCCGTCATCGTTCACCTCACGATCATCTCCTGCACCTTGAGACATCTGTGCGCGAGGCGTTCTTGCGTAGGCAGCACCTGGTTTCTGTATTTTTTGATATTGAAAAAGCTTATGATCGAGCGTGGCGGCATGGTATTATCCGTGACCTCCACGCATGCGGATTGCGAGGAAATCTTCCGACATTTATTTTAAATTTTCTTCGCAATCGGGTGTTCCAGGTGCGCCTGGGTACGACGCTATCGGCAACATTCCATCAAGAACAAGGTGTTAATCAAGGTTGCATTTTATCTGTCACATTGTTCATCCTTCGCATTAATTGTCTCCTCACAAATCTTCCTCCTGCGGTTTCGGCTACTGTCTATGTTGATGACTTGCACATTTTCTGCTCGTCATCAAGCATGCATTTTATTGAAAGGCAGTTGCAGTCTGCAATTAATCAGATCTTTAAAACGGCGAATAGCAATGGTTTCGTTCTTTCTCCCGACAAGACAGCGTGTGTCCATTTCTGCAAGAAGGCGTGGCCTCCATCCTGACCCAGAGCTGTTTTTAGACCGTGCAGCCATACCAGTTTTGCCGGAGACCAAGTTCCTTGGTCTGACCGTCGACCGTGCGCTTACGTTCCGTGCGCACGTTCGGCGGCTCAAGATTTCCTGTCTGCGGGCTCTATCCATTCTTAAGATCCTTTCGAGAGTCTCGTGGGGCGCAGACAGGACGTCTTTGATTCGTATTTACCATTCCTTAATCCGGTCGAAACTGGATTATGGTTGTATCGTGTATGGCTCTGCTCGTCGTTCCGTTCTCCGGCCTTTGGACACTATTCACCATCAAGCACTGCGTCTTTGTTCTGGAGCATTTCGAACATCTCCGATTCCCAGCCTTTACGCTGACGCGAACGAACCATCGCTTGAATTACGCCGTCTGCAGCTGTCTATTCAATTCTACCTGAAACTTAGATCTCTTCCAGGCCATCCTTTATACGATGCAGTTTTTCATCCCCAGCATGCTCGTTTATTCGGGAACCGGCCCTCGTGCATTTCAACCTTCGGTCTTCGTATGGCGGCCGTAGCCCGTGATGTAGGGCTCGACTTGTCACTTGTTGGAGAGACCAGGGGCTTTGGGGATCCGACATGGCACCCACTTGGTGTCATGGTTGATACCACCTTTACATCTTTCGATAAATCCTCAACCCCTGCGTCAGTGTACCAGCAGCTCTTCGCTGAGCACCGTGACCTAAATTTTGATTACACTCCTATTTTTACTGATGGCTCCAAAATGCATGGAGTCGTTGGATCCGCGGCTGTCTGTGTAGATGACGTTTCAGTAGCGCGGATCCCAACTGAGGCCACGGTGTTTTCAGCGGAGATGCATGCTGTGTATCTCGCTCTTCTCCATGTTCAGTCGAGTTCTCATCATCGTGCTATGGTCTATACGGATTCCTTGCGTGTCTTGCAGTCTTTGTCATCTGCAGATTGCCGTGACCATCCTTTTCTCGTGAATGTGAGACAGTTACTTCGTCGTTTGCTCGGGGCCGGTTTTCAAGTTCAGTTTTGCTGGATTCCTGGGCATGTTGGAATCTCGGGTAACGAGTGTGCTGATGCGGCTGCTAGCTAGATCTGCTTCCTCTTTGGTCGTAACACCCTTGCCACTGTTTCACCGGGATTTACGCTTTCTGGTACGCGACCATATTAAGCGAACGTGGCAAGGTCTGTGAGACCAACAGGTGGAAAATAAACTGCATCGTATTAAACCTAATCTTGAAGTCTGGAAATCCTCATATCGTCGGAACCGTAGGGAGGAAGTGGTGCTTGCGCGTCTCCGCATTGGGCATTGTCGTTTCACTCACCGCTTTTTGCTGTGTGGCGACACTGCGCCGATGTGTGAGACGTGCAACTGCCGACTCACTGTCACTCATCTTCTGTGTACCTGTGTTCGTTTTCGTGATGTACGTTTTCATTTCTTTCATTCTCATTTGTTGACCGAGGACGCCGCTACACTGCAGCGGCTGCTCAATGACCACTGTGACTCTGTTGCCGTGTTTTCATTGTTTAAAGAAATTGACTATTTTAAACGTATCTAGATTTTAGCCTTATCATCATCCTCATTTCTCAGTTTTACTGAATCAGCTAGATTTTAATCATTGTATCATGTTTTTAATACTGTTTGTTCCATTATCTTTTTTAGCCCTTCCATCGTTCTCATTTTTCAGTTTTACATGATCAGTCAGATTTTAAGCTTTTTACCACACTTTTAATACTATTTGTTTGTCTTGTTTCTGGCGCTCTTTGGCCAACCATGGCCCTTGCGCCATAAAAATCAAATAACCAACCAACCAACCAACCACTGTTTGCTCCAAACAGTACATCATGGTGGTGGTTCGGTTACTCTCTGCGCGGACATGTCGTGGTTTTTTAGCAGGTCTCCTGATGACATTGGAAGGACGGATGACTGTCAGAGCGCTTGAAACCACTTTGATCGACCATGTGAATCCAGTAGCTCATTCATTGTTTCATGCAGGGGATACCATCTATCAAGATAATAACGTTTCAGTATTCAGAGATCGGAATGTCCAATTATGCTTAGAGGAACATGAGAACGAATTTTCACACCTTACTTGGCCTCCCCAATCTGAAGACTTAAACATCGTCGAGCCACTGTGGTTTGTGTTGGAAAACAGGGTAAGATCTTGTTTTCCTCCTATTGCATCTCTCAAGGTCCTGGGGAGGTTTCCGTAAAAACAATGGTGTAATATGCCACTAATCATCATCTGGGATATTTATGTGTCCACTCCAAAAATGATTCAAGCGGTTTTGAATGACAAAAATAACCTCACCCCTATTAGGCCCGTAGAATCTTCTTTTCCTAAGTGTTTACATTATTCTGTACAACCCCATTATATACAGGAGAGAAATAAATATAAATCAAAGGAATACCTGTTAAGCCTTTACAGATATCCTGCAAAAGTATTTAGGCTATCGATTCGAAATCATTTTCAATAGGATATTCTATTACAGTACTAATAGGGTGTTCCATTGGATTCCTCTATCAAAATAAATGAATAAACACAATAAAATGTTTTTTTAATACGAAGCAAATAATATGAATAACGCACTTTCCACTATAATCATAAACAGGCTGCAGCAAATGAGACTTAGTGCTATATCACTAAGTCTCGTTTGCTGCAGCCTGTTCATACGCGCCTCAAATAGGCAGATTTATTAGCTTCCCCATACTTTTATTCAAGAAATTCATTTCTATGCAGTAATAACATTGATATTTTTAAAACAAGTAATTAATTCTTTATGCCGAAGAAACGCAGAACAATAACTAAATAATAACCTACTGTTGACACTCTACTGCGAACTAGTCAAATTTCCTAATGAAAATAACTACTTAAAATTCGATTAAGATTACGAACATGCATTACTGGTTTAAAGGTGTTTGTCCTGTTAAAGGAAGTTTTTGTATTTAAAATTCATGCTACTGATGAGAGAAATTCAAATGCTCCTACTAATAAAGTAGCATTCCGTGGTGAAAGAAACCCCTTTCATTTCGTTGCGGGTTAAGCCACAGCAACGGAAATTAATCTGCTTTTGACAAATCCTTAACCAGTATGTATTCCTTTGTTTTCACGTAAACACCGCGAAAAACTTCCTTACATGTTGCAAGCCAATCCGGTGTCAGTGTGGTTTGACTCTGATTTCCAGTCATTCGTTCTAAATGGGTTTCGGTTCGAATACCAGAAAAGTATGGATGTTGCTTTTTTCTGACGGCACTGGCTCTTTTCCTCTTCTGGAACTATTGGCGCTATAATTGAAAAGGGCGACTGCGTATAAGCCTGTCGAGATGTTCAGGGTCGCTAAACCCCAAAACAAAAACAGATAATAAAAATCGCTAAACCCCAAAAAACAAACAAATAATAAAGATCGCTAAACCCCAAAACAAAAACAAATAATAAAGATCGTTAAACCCCAAAACAAAAACAAATAATAAAGATCGCTAAAACCCAAAACAAAAACAAATAACAACGATCACTAGACCCCAAAACAAACAAAAATAAGAATGATCGCTAAACCTCAAAACAAAAACAAATAACAAAATCGCTAAACCGCAAAACAAAAGCAAATAATAAAGATCGCTATACCCCAAAGCAAAAACAAAAAGAGATCGCTAACCCCAAAACAAAAACAAATAAAGATCGCTAAACCCCAAAACAAAAACAAATAATGAAGATCGCTAAACCCCAAAACAAAAACAAATTATAAAGATCGCTAAACCCCAAAACAAAAACAAAAAAGATCGCTCAAACCCAAAACAAAAATAAATAATGAAGATCGCTAAACCCCAAAACAAAAACAAATAATAAAGATCGCTAAACCCCAAAACAAAAACAAACAATAATGATCGTTAACCCCCCCAAAAAAAATAATAATAAAGATCGCTAAAACCCAAAACAAAAACAAATAACAACGATCACTAGACCCCAAAACAAACAAAAATGAGAAAGATCGCTAAACCCCAAAACAAAAACAAATAACAAAATCGCTAAACCGCAAAACAAGAGCAAATAATAAAGATCGCTATACCCCAAAGCAAAAACAAATAAAGATCGCTGAACCCCAAAACAAAAAGAAATAAAGATCGCTAAACCCCAAAACAAAAAACAAATAATGAAGATCGCTAAACCCCAAAACAAAAACAAATAATAAAGATCGTTAAACCTCTAAATAAAAACAAATAATAAAGACCGCTAAACCCAATAACACAAACAAATATCAAAAATCGCTACACCCCAAAACATAAGTAAATAATAAAGATCGTTAAACCTCTAAATAAAAACAAATAATAAAGACCGCTAAACCCAATAACACAAACAAATATCAAAAATCGCTACACCCCAAAACATAAGTAAATAATAAAGATCGCTAAACCCCAAAACAAAACAAAATAATAAAGTTGCAGTAAGCCATGCATGACTCACCTTATAAAATAGTAGTTGAGGATCTGTTGTGGATATATTGTTTAAAATATTCATTTGTCTCATGTTAGTAGAAACATTTTTTTAAATTATTAAAATACTGGTGCACAAAGTGATATATACCAAAAAGCCAAAACATTGTGACCGACCCATAATGCTTTAAAATCGAAGTAACGGCAAATAAACTAAGGCGCGTACGAACATCATGAAACTGTAAACATAACACCAGATATTGTGATTTGATAATCAGAGTCGTTTTGTTATAGGACAGACTTGGAAGACGCATTGCTGCTTAGCAAGGGCTTCCTTTCACTCTTCGTGAACTGCCCTCATTCAGGAATGCCTAAGATACCCCAAAACCTTCACAATAACTTCACCAATTCTATTCCACACTAGTGTGCACCGCTCTTAGCCGTTCGAGAAGACCACACACCCTACTAGAAGTCAGTTATCACCTTCCAAAAATAAATCATTCCTATTGCACACATATGAATATTGTGGTATAGCATATCGCTTGATGTGCAGTAAATGTAAATGTTGGATAAAAACTCGCTGATGTGTTTTTTCCTTACCCATATTACTGAATATTGTACTGTACCTTACATAAAAATAATATTTTATGTTCAACAACGTCAGTCGCTTAAGCGTTTGATTAAAATAACTCTTGATCCCCTAATTATTTTCAGCAGTGTTTTACCCACCAAAGCATTATTCTGAAGTAAATTGCGTTGGTTTTAGCACATGGAAAATAAATGATCTTATACTAAGTAATTGAATTAAGATCAGTTGCTGCTGCTATGCACATAAAACTTTCAACGAAAGTCTAACTCATAACCTGGATTTCTAACTATTTTCTGAAATATTGTTTTCCAAGCAGAAAATTGTATTTCTTAATAATTTAGCGGTACTTCAGACTTCGTGTTCAGTCGTTTCTTGTTTGATTTACCTTGAACTAAATAATGAGTGTTATATCAAAGCTCTGTTGTGTGAGTGTGTTACCCAAGTACGAGCGTGGATCGAAAAAACCCCACAAAAACCAATATTTTTGGCAAGAGTTTATTGGATAGGCAAAACAAAACATACACACGGCGAAACTACATTTGTTAGCTATATTTCAACATAATAACCGAGACTCTAGAGGCATTTATCCGAGCGTGGTACTAGTTTTAGTATACTTTGTTCATAAAAGTCCGTTTTCTGGGTTTATAGCTACTAGGGAACAAACGATGTGACTTCGTCAGACAAATCGAAGCGTTGGCCGCCCTGGAATCCTTTCAAGAGACCAAACAGATGAAAGTACGAAGGAGCCAGGTCCGTACTATACGGTGGGTGCTGGAGTGCGTCACGGATGAATTGAGCAATTTTGTCACGAATGTATTGTGCAACATGTGAGCGAGTGCTGTCGTGAAGCATTCGTACATTTGCATCGTCTCTGCTGGGTCTTTGGTCACGAAGGGCACCATGCAACTTTGTTAAATGTGTTAGCCAAGGTTTCGGCATTTAGAGTGGTACCCGTTGGATGAAACTCCACAAGGAGTATGCCATGCATGTCCCATAACAACATCACGAGGACTTTGTATGCAGATTGAGGTACTCTGAATCTTTTTGGTGGCGGGGAGTCGGAATGGTTCCACACCATAGTCACCTTCTTTGTTTCAGGGGTGTAGTGGTAGGCATAAGCCCATCGCCTGTCAAAACACGTGCCAGAAATTCTTGTTCTTCTTCTGCGTCACGCATCAAGTGGTCCAAGGATGACATCATTATCTGTCCCTTCTGGTCGTCTGTGAAGTTCTTGGGTACCCATCGCTCACTGGCCATGCGAAATTTCAATTTTTCGTGCACAACATTGTACGCTATACCTTACGAAATGTAGAACTTCTGTGCTAATGTGTGCAGATGGATACGCCCGTCACCCAGAATTACCTCTTCAATGCCTCTCACAGGGGCAGATGCAGGGGCAGATATAAGAAGTATTGAAGAGGTATTGCAGGTCGCCCGGAAAATGGCCCGTCGGAAAGATACCCACGGCACTCTGCAAAGGAACTGCGCGATCTGGAGAAGGAGAAGGAAGTTGCTGCGCTCAAGGTGATCACCACCATATACGTCGACCATTTCTTTGTGAATTTCCGCCGGAGTTTCCGTTTCGTCCTTAATAATCCGACTCCAACGCGTTGCTCTTCATTTGTAGACGACGCTAACTAACGCGACATCTTTGTGTCGTCGTTCACACTGTCTCTCACCACGTCGTCACCTTATACAGCGATACTGGTCAGTAGAGTGATATTCAAACTCGTTGTCTGCGAAACTGCAACCTGCAAAGAGAAGAAAATTGTTGTGTGTTTCTTTTCGGTCCTCCCTTGTAGTATAAATATCTAAGTGCAACTTCGATAATAGAAAATTTCGTTTTACACAATATGTGTCATATTATAATTTCCTGCTTCTTTGGGAACCAGTGGACTAGGGTTTGTGGATGAAGTCTGCGCATCAATAAAAACTATACATTGCTGCCTTTGCACGACACAGTTTCAATTAATGCTGTATTGCGACTAATTTCTTTGCACGATTAATATTCTATGTAAAAGAGAGAAATACATGTTTGCAAACTCTGCATTTTCTGATATTTTATTTGGTACATTTGTTTGGTATTAAATGCAAGGTCATTCAGTTTTATGTGAAATTTGTTTACGATAGAAGAGTTACAGCATCTGAAACGTTTCCAACATAAGCAGCTATAACACTTTCAATTTCGGTTTTGTGTTGGCGTTTATTTATTTATTTATTTTTTTTGATTCTTAACTCTACAAAAATAGTCCACAACAGCATTCCTCAATGACAGTTCCTTAAATTAATAAATTACACCACTCAAGCTTTCGTGATGGTTATCTTTGTTTTCATCTTCCATCCCAAGTATGTTGGAAGGTGTTTCACATTGGCACAGTAGCATTTGTTGTTACAAAAAAAAAAAAATATTATACCATTTTTTTTAAGGAAAAGACTGAATGAAAATCTGAAATTTATCTCTAGCTTTCATAAGTTCATTCGAAGAGAAGGGTGCAAAATGTTTTATCATATTTCCTCAAGAGTGTACCTAATTTGAACACCAGCATTCATGGTGTGTAATATGGAGACCAAATCAAAGTTGTCTTTCCATAGTTTGAAATAGTCTACACTGAAAGCTAAAAACATTTTTATTTTACAAACTATTCCAATTTCATGTAATCATGAACACATTATTTTACTACGTTTACAGATTTGGGTAAGCATTTAGAATTAAAATAAACATGCATAAAAGTTTAGGGAATTTAGCAGTTCTTATGATAAACATATTTTTAATATAAGACAAATGTCACTTTATTTGCTACACTTACTTCCTTAACAAAAGCGTAAATGTGAACAGATGGCATATAATGCCGTAATGGTGCATGTTTCGTCTCATGTTATGTACAATGTATATCGTCGAATTTCATTGGCAGTATTGTTAATAATATATAGCTGCTGTAAAAAACCGCAAGAGGAACCTGTTAACCTGACATGTTCTTCAAAGCATGACTTCCGCTCAGAAACGAAATGTGTGATATTGTAATTAGAATCAGTAGACAATATGACATTCAAAGCCGTCTCTTGTGTCGTCAGCGAATAAGAAGTGCTGTTTTGACTTGTCGAATGTTTAAGATCACGGTGAATAACATAGGAAATGTTTGTCACGATGTGTAATAAGCATTTTCAACCAGTACATGAAATTTTATTAAATTTCTTTTTACATTGTGTCTCACAACTACAATTCTAAATCCAGTATGTCTGTGCTGAAATTGCAATCTTTACACTAGCAGAATAAAATCGAATTTATTTCAGTAAGTCTCCGATTAAATGTCAATAAGGCGCTACCGAGACGGAATAGAAACTTACAAGTTTTTTGTCAACTTCTTTGTCAGGTGCATCAAGTTAAATTAGGTCTTCGGAAGCGTGAAATATGGTCAATATAATAAAAGGAGCTGAGGCAACCAGCAATGCTAAAATTTACGTTTGACTGCGATGACGTTTTCTAAACTGATAGATACAGATTGAGGAAGCTGAAGCAGTGATGATAGAAATTGGAATTCACAAAAGAAATATACGTTTATCGATGACTTTAAGAGAACTTAAAATTTTTCAAATATCACTAGCTAAGCAACTTAAAGATTTCATACTAACGTCATTACAGCGTCAAGAAGATCTTAGTTAAGATAATTTCAGTAAGCTCAGAAATAAGAATAAAATCAAGATACATAAAAATACACTGTATAAAGATTTTTGAAAGAATTTACAAATAATTTCTAGAGCATTTTTCATGCAATCTGAGTCAATTGTGAGCCAAACTATGTTTCAGTTTAGGCGGAACCATACTTTCTTCTGCCGAATACTTTTCGTGCATTTGTAGTAGCATTGTCTTTCTCATTTGATCTCTATTGTTTATCTTATGAAATAATACTAGAACATGGGTGTAAGAAGGACACATTAACAATGTTAATTCATATTAATTATGAACATCATGTTGCTTTTTCATGACGTAAGAAGCCTCACAAACTCCAACATGGCGATAGAAAGTTCGCAAACATTCTTTATTTGTTTTGAAGTCGAGAATTGTAACAAAGGAATTCAGTTTCTAACGCCTTAGAAGGGCGAGGCCTAGTTTCGACGATCTGACAGTATTGTCAAGGACACTGTTACTTTTGCGGTACATTGTTACTACAGGCCAGGCGCCTACAAGTCTGGCAGACGGACATCCACTTTTGTATCAATATAACAATGTGTATTGTGTTACTATACGGATGTACTCCGGCGGTAGGATTAATTCCTCAAAAGGGGCACTCACTAATGGACGATCTAAGGAGGACCGAGAAGGCGCGCAGGGTAGGATTAAAATCCATCAGGAAGAAACCGAGCCAACGCTCATGGGTGTGGTCGGTGAAAGGCGCCAAAGGTGACCCACGTGACCAGAGAGGCGAGCGACATGAACCGGTCAGCGTGAGGTCAAGGTCAGTGCCTATGTCCTTGGGGCAGGTGCAGCGTGTAGGGGGAGTCTAGCAGGTCACTTGGAGAAGATCTGTTGGGCAGTCTGATTTCGGTCAACGGAGGGAGCAGGGCTCCTATAGAAGGAGACGCGACGCATTTGCCTTTATTGTGCAGTGGGCCAAGTTACGTTCCAGGATAGAGAACGCTCGAAGTTCACGAGGGAGTTAGCGAGCATCTATCCTAAAAGAGATAGATCGCCGCTGCAGCGGAATCGGCCCGTGTCAGGGATTCCGTTATGGTAGTTGATATTTCACTACTGAGAATACGGACTTAGTACAGTCTATTGAAACATCAGATAGAAAAGGATAGCTAGAAGACTATTCTTTAAGAGTCTACGAGATATAGGTCTACCTAGTTTCAGGTAGACTCTAAGTTAGGACTTCAGCGCTGAGCGAGATTTCTACAGAAATTGATCATCCTAGCTTTCGCGTTTTCACTATCCTTGCCAGGTCCAATCCTTAGTGAGGGCTGATGTTAAGCAGCGAGTAATCCGCTGCCGTCAAAATTCTAATTGATGACGAAATAAATGTTTGTATGTTTGTTACATTGTGTTACTATACGGATGTACTCCGGCGGTAGGATTACTTTCTCAAAAGGGGTACTCACTAATGGACATCTAAGGTGGACCGAGAAGGCGCGCAGGACAGGATTAAAATCACTTGGAGAGGGTGAATATTATTCCGTGCGATCGGCTGCTGTCACTCCGTTTTCCCGAATCACAGGTTTAAATATTAAAATGGGGAAGGCTTCGTTTGTTCGCTCAAACAGAGTGAGAGGGAGAGTGTTTCTGAGAAGCATAAACACTTCTCTGTTGTTGTAAGAGACCATATAGCGCGGACGCCTCAGATACATAAGTAGAAGGCGGCGCTAAGTCACGTGACGGTACTTTCGCTCTTTCAATGGGAAACACTAAAAGTGCCACATATGCTGTTAACTAAACGAAAGCGTTACTCAGATTTCTCAGAAATGAAATTCTTAAATCCTCATTGCCTGTATAAAAATAATTTTGTGCTGAATGTAATCTCGGCGTGCAATAAACTGTTGGGTTAGGCGACATCGTCCTTGGGGGAGAACGTTTGTGCGGTGTCGGAAGTTTGAGGACAACTGAGACAATTGGACTCGCCGTTTCAGTTCGTTAAAACCTACACTAGGTGTCCGAATGTTAGGTAGTGAGTGCATTTGCTGTCAGGATAAGGTTAATCATGCACCTCTTGCATTTTGGCTTGCCACTGTGGTCCGTTTAATGTAATGCTATGAATTTAAACGTGATCAGTGACATAACTTTGTTTTGAAAGCCCAGAACCACGTCATTGTCGATCTCAGTGATCTATTGAATTGCAATTAAGGATACGTATTTTCAGAAGAGATTTATCCATAACGAGGTTAAAGTCGCATGATTTTTGTTTTCACAAATCTGTTCTACCTACTGAATGAGTTTTTCCGCTCTATATTTTTTTCTATATTGTCTATATGTCTTATATCTAATTGGTCTTATATCTAATCTAAGAACTCTCATCCAGTCAATTGCAGAGTCACCACCATATTTCAACATATAAGCACTTATGCCACCAACTCCCGAAGCCTTACGATTCTGAAGAGATTTTAGAGCTTTACACACCTCTTCTCTTGAGATCCCTCCTGTGCTTCCATCTCTAACTGTGGCATCATCTATTTCTGCCACAGAATCACGTTTGCTTTCAAAGAAAGATCTTCGCTCTTTCCACGTTTATAAGTGAGTCACGGAAAAATTCTCATTGGCCGCCGCCGGGAGTCGAACCTAGGGTCCTTCAGTTACGCGCCGGATATGCTTCCGCTACACCACAGCGGCCTCGAATTCCTCCAGACTCACACACGCTAACTGCCAAGCCAAGTTGGCAGGTTGCTTCTTGGAGCCCCGCACAATGCTGGGGATTCACCAAAGATGGTAAACAGCAACTGAAGAAATAATTAGAAGGCGAATGAATGAATAATACAGACATTTAACGTGGACCGGGAACATCAAAGAAAGATTTTCGTTCTTTCCACGTTTACAAGTGAGTCACGGAAAAATTCTCTTTGGCCGCCACCGGGAGTCGAACCTAGGGTCTTCCAGTTACGCGCCGGATTTGCTTCCGCTACACAACAGCGGCCTCGAATTCCTCCAGACTCACACACGCTAACTGCCCAGTCAATTTGGCAGGAATTCGAGGCCGCTGTGGTGTAGCGGAAGCATATCCGACGCGTAACTGGAAGACCCTGGGTTCGACTCCCGGTGGCGGCCAATGAGAATTTTTCCGTGACTCACTTATAAACGTGGAAAGAGCGAAGATCTTTCTTTGATGTTCCCGGTCCACGTTAAATGTCTGTATTAATCACCTTTACTTTTTTGATATAATAACACAGAGAAGTATTCACCCGATCTTTCCTTAACTTATTGGGCTCCATTTATTTTCTCCGATCCTATTCTTCACACTACTTGCAACTTTGTTTCCCCCGCGGAGATAACTCTGAGTAACATTACGTATACAAATTTTGAAGATGAAAATCCGATTTTTGGCGTAAATGTGACAAGGATGGTAAGTCAGATAATATCCGAAAACTTGAAAATTTTCATCGTCCTGGAGCGGGACTCGAACCCGCGTCTCCCAGAAAACGCCTGAGTATGCTAACCACTACACCACCCAGAACGACCAAGTTTCAAGTTTCCGATCAATTTGAATTTAACCATCACAGGATTCGCTAGTCGAAGCAACCGGCATTCATGTTTAGCGAATCTGGAGGTTAAGAATCTTATCCCGTGTTTGCCTGGAGAAGCAGATAAATCATGAAAGAAATACGGGATTACGCCATATAATACAAATTTTGAAGATGAAAATCCGATTTTTGGCGTAAATGTGACAAGGATGGTAAGTCAGATAATATCCGAAAACTTGAAAATTTTCATCGTCCTGGAGCGGGACTCGAACCCGCGTCTCCCAGAAAACGCCTGAGTATGCTAACCATTACACCACCCAGAACGACCAAGTTTCAAGTTTCCGATCAATTTGAATTTAACCATCACAGGATTCGCTAGTCGAAGCAACCGGCATTCATGTTTAGCGAATCTGGAGGTTAAGAATCTTATCCCGTGTTTGCCCGGAGAAGCAGATAAACAAAATTTGTATTATATGGCGTAATCCCGTATTTCTTTCATGAACATTACGTATATTTACGTCTTTTGATTTTCACTGAAGCTTGTTATTTTAACCATTTGGATACTCCTAATTTTTAAAATAGTACTTCTTTTCTAAGGCAGTACTCTGGATAATCCCGGCCGAAAGTTTAAATGGGAATTTGTTAATAGCTGATCCGCAGAGTTATTACAGCGAGTGAATCAAAAGTTTTGCAATATTTGGATACATTTTTGTCTTCGTACAATACTTTACGACGGAAGCGGTCTAGCACTCAAAGTGTAGGCCATCGATTTGCACCGTCCTTAGCCATCCGTGCGCCAGTTCTTTGATTTAACGACAGTACCAATTCTTGTCTTTTGAAGCGAAGAAGTCCTTCACCCGAGCAACCACCTCCTCCTGGTTTTGAAGAGCCGTCTGCAAAGGAAGTGGGCCATGGTCCTAAAGAATTAATAATCCGCCTGTGCAAAGTCTGCATTATATGCTGTTTGTGGCATCAGTTCAATGCCCACAAGTTTTTGGAGTTTTGCCCTGGTCGCTTGAGCGTTATGAAGCCGAGCCTTGTCCTGCTGTAGTATAGTGCGCTTTCTGTTCACCATGGCCTGGTACTTCTCCTTCAAAACGGCATACATCCGCTCCAGTCGTTCACAGTAGAGTTTGGCCTTGATTTTCCGACGCTCTGGAACAAGTTAGTAATGGGTCACATCCTTGAAATTCCACCAGACGCAGATCATCACCTTTTGATCGAAGCTTCCACGTTTGGCAACAGGTTCTTGAAGTTCGCCGGGATCAATCACAGCCGTTGTGTATTAGGATGACGGACATAGACCCACATTTCATCGCACGTAAGAATTTTCCTGATGAAACGTACATCGCACGGATTTTCTAGGAGTACCCTGCACACTTCTACACGGCGGTTTGCTTCAACTGGCGTCTGTTCGTGAGGCACAAAGCGGCCGTTCTTGCAGACAATGCCGAGGTTCTGAAGGTGACGAAACACGGTGGTCTGTAATATGCACAGCTCCCATGATAATCTCCCGGTGGTGGTTGTCGGATTTGCTTCTAGAGCTTGGCGCACGGACTTCGAATCCATGGTTCAAGGCCTACTTGACCTTTGCTGATCGTCGAGGTTTCTGTCACTTGCGCGAAATGTCTTCAACCATCTGGTTGCGGTGCTGTGGTCCAAAGCACTTTCGATTTTTACATGAGTAATGTTTCGCGTTGCTTGTACAGCGTTATGGCCGAGTTTAAACTCGTGAAGCAAAAATTCCCTAATTATCCCGTTGTGGCTGTTTATCTTTTAGGTACCCCAAACACAGACAGAACGACGACATACAATTATGTTCACAGAAACAACTACCACTTTATATTCCTTTCGTCTGAGTGCAGTTGGCTACTTGAACTAGTATAAGCACGTGGCACATCCGCCGCACCACATGCGTTTATGCAAATATTGCAAAACGTAAGACCCACCCTCTGTACCCAAACACTCTAAAAGCAGAATAACATTAAATGCAAGTAAAACAGTTGAGTAGAGAAAACGAAGTATGCAACGGCAAGAACTGTTACAAATAGGAGAGGGTAATTGTACTCTAAGCACTCACTGCCGCAATTAGACCACTAAAAGTGATCGCGGTAGGTCTAGGCGTGTAAAGTAAAATTATTCTTGCCCCTTAAATTAAAATTTACAATATTATGTTTCATCGGAGAATTTCCGAAGGCAAAATCAACCAGTCTTCGAAAGAATGTAGTAGGTTTTTGACTTAGGACTACAAGCTCTAATTCTGCTGCCAAGTTGTCGTGGTGGCATCTACTTGTATTTTAGGAAAATAGAAACACCAGAGTCTAATCTATAAATGAGATCAATATTCGTTATACTTTTATACAGATCTATTAAAAATTCGTTTGGAGAAGTATGTATGTCATTTACACTTAGTGGCAATAGATTTGGAGAAACTACTTCTGTCCTTTTTCGTAGAGCTCAATAGAATATTTTAAATAAACGCTTTCGAAGCGGAAAGTAAATTGCAAAATCAAAAGAAAAAGAAGGACGTGTTGAGAAACTGCAATAAATAATTTCAGGAATATTTTTCTTGTATTATAACAGTTTGATTTAAAAATTTCTTACTAAGAATGAAGAGAAGAAATTAAATTGTGCAGCAATCCTACATTACGGAAAAATTTACAAAGGAATCATAATTTAATTTGGAAAAATATATTCAAATGCAGAAAGGTAAGTGCTCTGCAGGCTAGAAACATAATATTTTCAAATCGTTGTTGGTTTTTATCTTTCAGAAGGGAGTATAACAGAATTTACTACTTAAATGTCCGGGAACGCTCTGAATTGAAAATTGTGGAATCCAAAAGTAATATTACGGAACTGACGAAATCATGATTAACATTACATTAGAATATCGGAGAGTCTTCGATCCGTTTATTAGCTTTTGGAAAACATGTTAAGTAATTTGAAAAATAATTTATATGTATAAGAACTTATCTATTAAAATGTTTTTCTTGTTTTTGCCGTCTTAACCCGTGGATCACCGTGAATCTAGTTTTTTCGTCGATGTTGGAAAGGCATATTGTTTGCCTCTTCGGTCAACTTTAGTTTTTCCTTTTGCAGGTCCTTTTCCAAACATCCGTTCGTGAGGAGGAACGCGTGACTGTCCGCCTAATTGGGTGCGTGTGACGGCGCAAAGTGCGGGGTCTGGCGGCCAAGGGGGCGCTCGTGCCGGCCTTGATGGACGTCGGCTTGGCGTAGTCATCGATTACCTATACGTTTCAAGATTGCTGCTCGTGTAAGTTTCTTAATAAGTTCATAGAAATTCCCTGGTGGATTTGCGTGGGATTTTTGTTAATTTTCTTCAATTTCTATTGAAGAATATTGCTCCGCCGCCAATCCGGAGACACCGTTTGCGATATTTTGGCAGATTTCCTATACCGCTATTGTTTACGTTGCAACGTGGTCTTCATATCTTGTGCTGTACGTGGTCTTCATATCTTGTGCTGTACGTGGTCTTCATATCTTGTGCTGTACGTGGCATACGTCTATTGTGCTGTACGTGGTCTTCATATCTTGTGCTGTACGTGGCATACGTCTATTGTGCTGTACGTGGTCTTCATATCTTGTGCTGTACGTGGCATACGTCTATTGTGCTGTACGTGGTCTTCATATCTTGTGCTGTACGTGGCATACGTCTATTGTGCTGTACGTGGTCTTCATATCTTGTGCTGTACGTGGCATACGTCTATTGTGCTGTACGTGGTCTTCATATCTTGTGCTGTACGTGGCATACGTCTATTGTGCTGCACGTGTCTTCATCTATTGTGTATTGTGTTTGTGCCCCTGTTACTGAATTGGATTTCAAGCCGGGAAAATTTATGAGTACTTTTTCACATTTTATTTGGTTAGGACTGTGTAATTTTTTTCTTTTCTGACTGTTGCTAGCTTTTGGAAGGGGTTGAACTTTTGTCTTCTTTGAAGAGTTATAATGTCTGTTAGGACTGAGCCAAATAGGGCTAATGCCGTCGTGATTACCCACAAGGGTATTTCTGCTTCTGACATTTGTCTTGCCCTGTACAAACACGTGGATTCACCCCCCACCCCAGTATTTTCCTTAATTCAAGAGGTGAATAAGAACAAGCTTGAAGTAGTACTAAACAGTAGAGATCACTACTTCAAGTTACTTGATAGCAGTATAGATTGCAATAACATTGTTTTAAAATGCACTAATGCTCAGACCAATGTCAAAATAATTTTTTGTAAGTTTTTGCATTGTGGAATTTCCAATGTTGAAGTCGCAACCGCATTTGGACCATATGGTAAGGTATTAACTGTGAAGTTCGAGGTTAGAAAAGAAATAGCTGCGCACATGACGGGAGCCCTTTCCGGGACTCGTGTCGTTACCATTGGCATGAAACAAGCTGTCCCCAATTTCATGGAGGTCAAAGGACAGCGTTGTATGAATATTTATAGGGGACAAATCCGGGTGTGCAGGCGCTGCAACCATGCTGGGCACATAGCTGTGGACTGCGGGAAGTATACCTGCAGCAATTGCTTCATTTTGGGTCACACTGATGAGGAGTGCAAAGAGCCTTGTGGCAACTGCAGATCAACACATCATCAAAGGAAGGTGTGTACACAAAAGTCCTTTGCACAAATGACCAGAGGTCCAGAGACTACCAGTAGAGATGAAGAGATGGAGGAGTGCCACGCTGGTGAGGCGGAGGGATCCAAACGTGTTGCCGAGGCTGCGGCCTCGAGTAAAACAGATGGGGCCCACCAAATTACCAGCTCGGAGCACGCCTCAAAACCTTACAGAACCCCCGAGGAAGGTAATGATGCTAGTTTATGTAAGAACAGTGTAATAATAAAAATGTGAATAAAGAGCATGTTACTGTTCCAGTGAAGGAGAGGGAAACCCTTCCTATCGGTGAAGATGGGAAGAGGTGTCTCTCCCCTGCAACTTCTGATGACGATGGGTATATTACAGTTACGACGAAATCAAGAAAGTTGTCTGTCAAAGACCTTGAAGTTCTCAAATACAGGCCCGGAAGCCTAAGCGTCGTGGAGGGCATCATGAGGAAAATATGGAGGTTGATGTCAATGGCTCAGGTGCTACTATTCCAGTGGAATCCAGCGCGGGGGTTATTTCCATCGAAAACGATGAACAGGCTCCCAGTAGTGCCCGAAAAGAGCCTGTAGAAAGTAGGGACGTTTCCAGCGATGGAGAAGATAGTTCTATTGTGGAAAGCACTGATGTCTCAGAGAACAAGGAATGTGAGTCTGAATTCTCTGACACCAGTTCTGTGATGGAGGGTGTTCTTAGTGAAAGCGGAAGTAATGATAGCTGCGATGTTGACGTATACTTGATTTTAGTCATAATAATATTCTTATTGAGGGTGAAGTGCATAATGAGTGTGTTGAAAAGTGTGAAAATGAAGGAAAAAGTGAAGCCCAGGGTTTTGGTGAAATCGGCGGAACTTCGGTTTCCAGTGAGGACCCTGTGCATAGCATGTTTCCGGGTCTCTCCAAGGACACTAATCATTGGGGAGAAACGGATATGACTGCGTTCGCCCTTTTGGCCAAAGCCAAGGGGCGGAGGTACACCTCCGGGGCCGTGGATAGCCAGGACGGGCGGCCTCCCGAAAGAGAGGCCACGTGCTCTAGTCCACCCTCAGACGGGCAGAAGCAGCCCGTTCGGGGTCCCGGAGGCTCACCTCCGCTTAGTGTTCTCATTTCTGCGAACGGCGGCCACGCCGTCGCTGGCTCTGAGGCGACCCCGGAGGCCCCCGAGACGTTCTGGGGTCCTACCGCAGGACCGCTGAACGTCGGCGTCGGGAGTGAGGAGGAGAATCAAAGCTCTGATACTGCTGTTGTGAACGGTAAGTTTGGGGCTTGTGCTGATATCGAAGTGGATAACGAGAATACTGAGTCCCTTTGTGCTGACCTGTAGCGTCAGTATCAGAACAAGAAAAAAAGAACTGGAAAAGAGTATAATGCGGCCAATTTTAAAGCGGTTAACGATCTTGCTGCTGCTGCCTCTGTAATGTTGCATGGCACGGGACATGTGATTCCAACAGCGAATGGCCAAGTTTTTCGTGAAGAAAAGTTGACAAGAAGTCGCGTTTCTTCTCTCTCCTGTTGTAAAGAAGGCTAGTACTAAAAAGTAACTTGGTCGCGTTTCCTCTCTCTCAAGGTTAGGAGTATGGGTTTCGCATTTTTTCTCTGTGTTTGTTGTTGTAACTTTTTCTTTTTACAGGACCAGGTAAGTATGGACTCTGGTAGAGTTAATTTTGCCGGCACAAACATTAGGGTTGGTTCCTTGAACGTTCAGGCCTCAATTCGGAAGCGAAGCAGTGTTGGCTTAAAGGGTTCTTTCGTCAGAATAATCTGGACTTCCTCATGATTCAGGAAACCCACCATAAGGATAGGGAACAGATTTTTGCTTTACGTAGAAGATCAGGTCTCAGATTTAAGTACTCGCTTTGGAGTACTGGTTACACGGGAGTTGCTTTAATTTATAAAGAGAAGTTTGAAAGATATATCACTCACTTGAATCGGACGGGGAAGGTCGGGTGATCTCTCTTACCGTCCACAGTAGGAATATCTCTATGAAACTTGTGTGCATTTACGCTCCTAATAAGGGCAACTTGCAGAGGTCGTTTTATAATTAACTCCCGCATTTCATCAGAAGTTCGGAAGATGTGTTGATTGTTGGCGGGGATTTTAATGCGATCGCCGGCTAAGACCTCGACAGGGTCGGAACCAGTAGGTGGTCGAAAGGTTATGGGAACGTGGTTAAGGTCCTCCTGGAAAACCAGGGTCTGCGCGATGTCTGAAGGAGACTTAACCCCAGTGTTCCGGGTTATACCATGTTTAGAAGGGGCAGCGCCTCCCGCCTGGATATGTTTCTTGTGCCGAAGATTGACTGGATTGACAGGATTGAGATTAGGAGAATTCGAATTCGTGCAGAATTCGAACTTTCGGGTTCTTATATTTTATTGTATATAAGAACCCGAAAGTTCTTATATACAATAAAATCTTTAAATTCAGCCAACGAATTTGTATTGTGAGTGACTCTTGTTTTTTAAGATCGTGCATTGAAGGCAACTACCTCGATTACTTTGGAGGATTGAGATATTTGTTCCGAACACTCCACTGTTGAATGTTTCTGACCACTTTGCCGTCCTGATGGACGTGTGAGTGCCGGTTCCGAGATAGAGAGGTGCTACTCCGTGGCGTTTGAACATCTCTATGCTAGACGATGAAGATACGCTAGTGCACCTTCGCTCGATCCTGAACGCGGGCACAGGCACGATCACTGACAATGAGTGCGGTGCGTGGGAACGGACCAAGGAGGAGGTGAAAGATTTCCTTTCTCAGAAGGGTAGAGAGTTGGTCAGGTCGAAGAGGAAGCGCCACATGATTTTGATGAACATCCTTAATGCGGCGATTCGAGGTGATACTGATGGGTGTAATTCCTCTCTGATTACTAATATCAGGAGGGAAATTAGTCACTTCTATCGGGAGGAAGAATCGGCGGTCAAGTTGACTGGGGCCTTGGAAGTTCTCCGGCAGGAGAGTGATATTAACTTCATCTACCGGAAAGCCGAGACGGAGAGGGTTAGGGAGAAACTTCAATGCCTCGACATTGACGGTAGGGAGGTCCGAGGTCTTCCAAATATCCTGCAGGAGGCGGCTGAATTTTATGGCAGGTTATTTGGCAAAGAGGAAGTGCAGCCTGAGGTCATGGAAGCTTGCCTGGAGGGTACTCCGAGTATTTCGGATGAAGATAGGGAGTTGTTGGAAGGCAAATTCACCGAAACTGAAGTCAGGTGGGCGATCCTGAACCTCAAGCCCAGAAGGTCGCCGGGTATTGACGGGCTTCCGGCAGAATTTTACGAGAAATTTGTCAATATTTCGTCCCCTGGTTATGTAGAATATATAACAACATTGCTGAAAAAGGTATTATGTCAAAGTCTATGAGGAGTAGTGTTGTGACTCTTCTTTCTAAAACCCCCGACAATCCTGCTCGTGATCTTGCTGGATGGAGACCGGTGTCTCTGCCTACCATTGACTATAAGATCATGGCGGCGATCTTCAATGCGAGACTTTCACGGGTGGCGGAGAAGTTAGTTGGCGTTGGGCAGACGTGTAGTATCCGTGGTAGGCGGATGTACCCTAATATTAGGTGTGTGAAGGATATGATTGCCTATATCCGAGACAGAGATATTAGGTTGGGAATGTTTTCCGCGGATCAGAGTAAGGCCTTTGACCGTGTTTCTCACGAGTTTATTAGAAAGCTGCTGGAAGCCCACGGCTTCGGAGAGTTTTTCCGAAGAGCGGTGGACTCTTTGTACAGAGACCTCAACGGAAGAGTCATTATTTCAGGCCGTCTTTCTCACCTCTTTGAGGTTAGAAGAGGTGTGAGTTAAGGCTGCCCACTCTCCCCGTTGTTGTTTGTCGTGGTCATTGAGACAATTTTCAGGAAGGTTCAGGCTCATCCTAGCATTCAGGGGGACCCCCATCCCTGGCTGCGCGGGGTCTCTAAAGTATCTTGCATATGCTGACGACGTCACTTTCTTTGTAGACTCGGAAGTCAGTCTTAAGCAGGTACGGGAAGTCTTCGCGGGAAACTGCTGTGCCACCGGGTCCATGCTTAATGAGGATAAGTCGAAACTGCTTCTTTGGGGCAGGTGGAATCGCGCTGCGGTCCGAGGGTTGGCGGTGACGGATGGACCCGTCAGGATACTTGGTATCCTTTTTGATAGAGACGGTGTCCATTTGAAGACTTGGAGGGACATCCTCTTCGCTATTAAGGAGAAGAAGGAAAGGTGGCAAAGTGTAGACATTTCGATGATTAACCGTGCTGAGTTAGCTGACGCTCTCCTGGTCTCGAAATGTGCTTTTGTCGGAGAACTTGGTTCTCCCCATCGGAGTCTCGTGAGGCTTCTGGAAAGGGAAGTTTTTACCTTTATTTTGGCCGGAGAGCAGGTTGAGGCTGCTGCCACAGCGGTCCTGTGCTACCCGAAGGAGGAGGGTGGTTTGGATGTCACACACCTCTCCTCCTGGTTCAGTATATTTCAGTTTAGGAGTGTAAAGGAATCTCTGAACTTCTCGCACCCGTGTAGGAACTTTCTTGCGTATTTGACAGGATTGTCTGCGGAGAAGTTCTTACCTGCTTCCGATTTATGAGACCGCGTAGAAAGACCACTCACAAGCACTATGAAATTGGGGGGCACATTCAGGGTCTCGCGGAGGCTAACCGGAATGGGCTGAATTTGAAGCAAATGTATCTGCACATTCTCCCTAGGCATAGGGAGTAGGTTACTGAGTTTAGTGCTATAAACTGCAACAGAAAGGAGGTGTGTTTGAGCGTGTTGGCGGCTGGAGTTGACTGTAAGAAGCGAGATTTTAAATTCCATCTGGCTCACGAAGTCCTTCCAACGAGGAAGAGGCAGTACAGGTGGGGTACTGCCATCACCGACAAGTGCGCCTCTTGCAATTTCATTGAAGACCGGTACCACTTGCTCTGGATTTGTCCCATGGCCGTGCAGGTGTGGAAGCTTGTTTGGACCTGGGCAGGTTGCCCGCAGCAACTCAAGGCTCAGGAGGTCTTTTACCAGTACCCTGGCCCCAAGACTGGGCGGGATATCTGGAGGTTGATCGTCACTGAGACCACGTACAAAATCTGGAGAGAGATGAACAGAGTTGTTCAAAGTAAGGACGGAAATGCGGAATTCAACCCTTTGAAAGTGGCCTGGCACGTCAAGTGCCAGCTTAGGAATACAGTTTAGCTGGATGCCCGCACTCTTTCGGACCGTGCCTTTAAGTTCCGGTGGGTCTTCCGGCCCAAAATGGTTACGGGAATGAAGGAAAAATACTTTTTCCATTGGGGAAATTAGTCTCCCCATCTTTTCGGCTCGTAATCCTGCATTTTCGGACCCTTGGTTTATTTAGTTGTTGTTAAACTTTGTTTTGTGTTTTAATCTTGGGGATGTTTCTTTTCTAGATTCCGGGAAGGAGTAAGGATATTACCCTTCTTCCTCCCTACCGGGCGCCTGTTTGCGTACCATACCACTCTTCTCCAACGGCGCTGGATTTGGGGGTGGCTGGTCGAATTTGTATGTGAATCGGGGGGTCTTTGTGTTTTGCTGTGATCTTTCCTCACTTTGCCTTTCTGGGTGTGGTTTGCCTGTGTGTGTTTTCTTTTTGGGTGGGTGATGTATGTTTTCTTTTTGGGTGGGTGGTGTGTGTTTGCTTTTTGGGTGGGTGGTGTGTGATTGCTGTTTGTGGTGTGTCGGTTCTTCGTGGTTGTGTGCAGGGTTGGGAGCCATTGGTGGGTCGAAAGCTGGTCTTTGTGCCACGCGGACGGCTCGGCGACCATTCTGGTGATGTCTCGGTTGGGACGTCATCACAGGGCACCCTTGAAGGAGAACCTTTTCCTACTGAAGTGTTTCGGGTTCGCCTAGGGCCTGCCTCGTCATTCTTGGTGTCCCTGTCTGCAAAAGTGAACTTGAACTGTGGCCTGTTCCAGTTCTTCTGCAGGCTAGTGTGATTCGGGGGTCTGGATGCGCTGACTGTGGAACCGTGGTTGGTGCATCGGGGTGTGAGTGAAACACCGGTGGAACCGAACTCACATTTTTTATGTGGTTCGGCTAAGCCTGTGTGTTGGTGTTGCTGGGCACCAAAACTTTGTGCCGGAAGCGGGGTCGCCGTGCTCACGCACAATGGCGTTCCCCTCTTTCGGATGCCAAGTCTTGGTTCTCCAAGTGTTTGATTTTAGAAGACAAAGTGTGTTAAGCACCCGAAACTGAAGAAACCTGAGTAACATGCATGATATTTTTTCACACAAGAAAAAAAAATGTGGGTCATCATCCGACCGTCTTAAAGACTTTTTTTTATTTGATTAGATGTTTAACGACCACAGTGATTAACTCAATGGATTGTAAGCAGTCGCATTTCCCTAATTTAGCGTCACTAGCTCCAGGAAACGAGGGAGTCAGTGTCGTAAGACAAACAAAACATCCATGCTTCACCGGGATCCGTACCCGGACCCCTTTTCGGACGAATGATGAGAAGCCAAAGCTTAGCCCCTTGCGCCACCTGGGCGTTCTTAAAAACCTTGACCCGAGACGCTATAAAAGGTGGACAAGGACGGAAACTAACGAATTTCCGACGAACTGAATATTAGGAGTCTCAACGAACATCGAGTAACATGTGAATATTAAATCTAATTTCGCTAGCTATGAAAATCAGTGTTTTATTTTGGGTGTGTGTGTCCGAAGAAATTCCAAAGATAGAGGTTATGTAACCTCTCCACAGCGATACATTTTTAAGTATTCTGTGGTTATGTCATCATGTAACAGTTGAAATACTCCATTTTCCTCAGAAATGTAAAATGCTAATGTGGGTGAACTTTTTCTATAGAGACACATGTTGATATCCAAAACAAAATTGTTTTGATCTGTAGAAAATGGAATGCTTTCATGTACGTGAAATAGACGAATTTGCTTTCTAACGTGGTTTACCTCACATAACTTTTTTCCTGGTGCTTTAAAAACGACAATTTCAATGTCTGAAGGTAATTCGGTGCAAGGATTCAACGTGGAGTGATTGTACTAACTCTTCTAGTTTAATGGATAATGAACGATTTTATTTTCAGAGTGAGTTGATATGGTCGCCATTACGGCACAGTCATAAACACAATAATGTTATACTTCTAAAAGACACTTAGAATTAATTATTAAACTACTTTATGGAAATATTTTACTAAAAATTATATTTTTATTAAAGAACAGGGTCACATTGGGGTACTTTGAATTTTTTTATAAACGATGTTGTATCTGAATATTATTCCAAACTACGATTGCAACTGTTGAAAATTGCAGCAGCCTTTACACAACGCAAACAAAATATCCATGGTTCATTAAAAAGAAGTGAAAAGCACAGCTTTTGCGATATAAGAAGGACCGATCAGATGTTATTTATATATTACTGTGTAATATTATCAGGAACACTCCATATACTCCACCAATATTACCATGATTATCTGACAGACGGCGCTTTCTTTCTCAAA
The DNA here is from genome assembly GCA_039090855.1 of Macrothele yani. Taxonomy (NCBI): domain Eukaryota; kingdom Metazoa; phylum Arthropoda; class Arachnida; order Araneae; family Macrothelidae; genus Macrothele; species Macrothele yani. The sequence continues at coordinate 40,095,218 of CM077018.1, forward strand.
TAAATATTTTTCCAACAGCATACAGGATAAGAATTTTATATTTTCTGTTCTTTCCCACGTAACCATTTACACAGTCGCAGCTGATTTCATATTACATGTGCAGCATAGTCAGTATTCTTTATGCTCAATTTTCGTACACTAGTTAAAACCCAGTTTCAAAGCCATCGTGAAATAAAGGACATAACAACGGAATTGGGAGGTGATTCATACAGACTACCTGTTTGTGCAAGTAGAATTTCATTCGGTTAACCCGGGAATATTAAAAATATATTACAAAATACATTCATTGTCCAAAAATCCGCGCACCAAGAAGGAGGCGTCGGATTGAAATGAGAGTTTAGTAGTGAGATGGTACATACCAAGAACAGAAGTGATAAAAATATCACATCAGCAGGACGACTTCTCGCGGACATACGGTGCGAATTCCGATAAGCGTTAGTACCGCGTCCAACCGCGTCTTGCTGGGATACATGCGATGATACTGTCCGGCATGGAGTCAAAGAGACGCCGTAAGTTATCCTGGGACAGATGGGCCTACACGTTTAGCAGCTGACGCTCTAAATCACGAACACTAGGACATGGGAAAAGCTGGAGTCCCATCTGGTCCCATACGTGCTCGATGGGCAAGAGATCAGGTGATCTGGCTGGCCACGAAGGCGTCGAAGCAGGACTATAGTCCTGGAAAACCCAAGCCGTGTGCAGACGGCGTTACCTTGTTAGAAAATAGTTCCGGGCCATCTCGCCAAGAAAGGCAACACATGGTGCTGCAGGATCTCCTACGTAGCGCACAACTACGTAGCGCACAACTACGTAGCACTGGGCTGTCAACGTCCCTCGGATCACTACGAGGGAAGTCCGGCTGTTATTCGCGAAGACTCCTCAGACCATCACGCCTGCAGTTGAGATGTGTGCCGCTGTACACTGATATTGAGATTGTAGCATTCACTTGCGGTCCTGCACACTATGACACAATGGTCGTTCGTTCCCATACAAAAGCAGGATTCGTCGCTGAACACTATACATCGCCAGTCCGTAGCATTTTGCGTTTCTGGTTGCCGGCACCACTGCAATCAACACCGACGATGTCAGGTCTTTACGGAAGAAATTTATTGGTCTTCTTTTTGCCACCCAGTGGCGTCTGTTTTACCATCCATATTAAAATCTAAATTCAACACAAACGTTGCTTTCACCACTTTACGAAACAGAATGTTCCTTTAGACCACGTCATTTCTATTTATCTCCCAATAATGCTATCATGGTGCCCTCTGTGCAACCGGTATCTTCATACTGTCATGTTTGTTAAGAGGGTCCATTTTTTTGTGCGGTGTGCTTATTTGTCTGATTAAACCATACGTCTGGTGGTGAAAGCTCGGACGTTTATGCTTGCATATTAGTTACACCAAATAAACAGAGTTTTCAGTACGACTGCATATGCTGTTCTTGGTGTATTCTGTTCAGTGCTATATTTTGCTTTAGTTTCCAAATATTTACAACTGGCATGCGAAACAACGATTACGAATGAAAATGAATTGAGTTTGAACGCAAAACGAAAGATGACCGGCCCCGTCATTTTTAAACAAAACGTATCAATAAAAACGGATTGGAAAAATTATGTGCCAACATAAAACGTACATACACTTAAGTGCTTTTTAAACAACACCGTTAATAAAATCGCATGGGTGATTTTGAAGTTACATCGGCGCGATTTCCAAGGAATCCTAACGCGACGTTTTTGTAATTGCTAGTAGATAAATAACAAATCAAGGTATATACAAACAATACATGAAAAATGCACAGTTTAAATTAACGAATTTGAAATTCTTTTCCTTGAACTGCACCTGCCGCATTTGATGTACCTTACTTCAAAAAGGGTATAGATTATGTTTTGGTTTTCCCTTTGGAAGAGCTTTTCCACAGAAACTAATTTCTTTATTATATTTGGTAAACCCATGAACCTGAAGAGAACGCCATGGCGGGTTGCCTGTACTTTTTGGTGAAGTTACTCGTGCTTCTGCAATTTGGTGGAATGCTTCTCCCTTCAGATAACAACATCGCATTTGTTCAACATAGCATAACGTCGATATTTTAATTACAATTTATTATACAAATAATTTAGTCAAAATATATTTCTCTCAAAACATATTCGTTGTTTGATGCATTTGTAGCACATTAAAAAGTACATTTACTGCAAATATTAAGACAATACTCTGCAAATGATAACAGCTTCATAAAATATTCAGTATTAAAAATTTATATATTCAAGTATTTGGGTATTTGACAATTTTTTTCTTACATGACACTCAGACCAAAATAAAATCCATTTTAAGGGTAAACGGTGAAACAATATTTCAAATTTATGCATTTAAATATTTGTGTGTTTTTGTTTGGAAATGTAAATGATTTATTACCACTACTTGCTCTCATATTTCGATTTTGCCTTTCAAACTATTTCGGAAGTGGTATTTCAAACAATATGAAAATCAGTTTATGTTCTTGACCCAATACTAGTTTTGGACAAACAGTATACCTAAAAGCTTCTGTGCAATTATATTCATTTTATAAGGCCCACCTGACACTTTTCAGGTGGAATATCACCCTGATACTCTATGTTAACATTGAATCTAAGTTTGAAATGTAGTAAGGTTTACACTGAGTTAGCTTTTCATTAGGAATACATGTGTATACCAGATTTTACATAATCGGAGTGATAACGATGTGACACTTTATATCAACGTCACGTGCGGTTGCTATAAATTGTGCACACCTATCCACTATACATAATGAGTAAACGTTTACCAGCCATATCGAAACGTGGCGACGTAAACCAATTTGACCCCGGCAAGATAGTTGGGAACTGGAGGGCAAGTGCCTGTATTTCGGAAAGAGCTGCAATTGTTGCTTGTTCCTGTACTACTGTATCAAAGGTGTACTCTACACAGATATCCAGCGGGAGGGTCCATACTGGGGCGCCACGCGCGGTTGATCCTAGAGGTGCGTGTAAGAAGTCACCATTGCTATCTCGGCAACAACGCGCAACAATCCCCCAGTTCAGCCTCTGGTATAACGGCCGTGAAGTTTGACCAGCTTTCACATGCACTTTTGGGGCGTACCATGCTTTGTCTGGTAATCCACAGCCGAACATAAACGGGGGTACCTATGTTGACGTATAGTCATGGCAAACAATGCCTCGCATGGACCACGCTTCATGGCCAATAAAACCTCAAGAGGTGGAAGAACGTCGTCTAGAGTCATAAGACTCATTTCGTCTTGCAACATGGCTATCATCTGTAGGGGCACGTGGGTAGGATGTCGACTTTCGTGGCCCAGGATATGCAGCTTACACCATATCATACACAGGCTGACACTGCTTGGGACTTCAACATTTTTCCTGAATGTGATTGTCGACGCCATTGCAATGCGGTCTGGATATTCTACGTCGACCTCAGTCATGAATGGCCTGTGGTCGGCCACCATTTGTCCTGTGGTCTCTGCTACGTCCGTCAATGACACATACGCGGTACACCCTGCATTCGGTTGCTGTCGGGTACCGTAGGAATTTTACCAGTTTCGTGATAGAATGAACAATCTGTCTTGCGCAGACAATATGTCTATGATTAAAGTCGCCGAGATCATCATGTTTACCCATGTTCTTCGATTACGATCCACTTTTGGAAATCACTGTTGAGCGTGTGTATTTATCGTGTGCATTCGTTTTAAATCTGTTCCGCTCTGCTCTTGTTATGCCCATGCCAGGTGCCCATTACCACAATTTCTAATGTTTCGTCTACTGAGTGTACTGAATAGGAATAAAATATTTTATCAAACTCGATTAATAAACAATTGTTGTTGATGCTAGATCTACAGTTGTTACTGAGGTTACAATGCTTCTAATTCGAAAAGCTTTCTAAGTTGCGCAAGTTTTTCGCGTCGGAAACCCTACAAAAGACGTGCAGATTACATCCCACGAGGCAGTATCTTCTTTCTTGTCTATATATATGAAATTAATTGCTGGATATACTGCAAGTGCGGATTCAGAACTATTGATACCGAATGAATGCATGTACACAGTATTCCCAATAAAAAACTTTAAGTAATTTATATAAACCAAAAGTTATTAAAATAGAGAAACAATATGTCTGCCAATTTGAAACTAAATGGTTCAGTTTTCAGTAACGGTGCATAATGCTGCACAAGATAAGCGAATTCAAACGATCAGTTGGTGTTGGAAGTGGTCAATGTTGAATCTGTTGCTGTAGTGCGTTCTTTAGTTATCGACAATACGTGATTTTGTTTAATTTCCGAATGTTTCGTGTTTAAATTTCCTCAGTCTCAGCTCATTTGCCCTCAATAATTTTTTTTTTCGTTTTCTCTTCTTTTTTCGAAACCCATTTTGAATTGTTAAGAGTTTTTCTTGTCAGTTACGATACAACAGACACGCTGATTACACTTAAGAAGGCGATGTCTGCTTTGTTGTCTAAATATTTGAAAATCGCTGTCGGATATCTCGCATGAGTGAGTTGTCGTTTATTGATAAGGTTGAATTGCATACGGGCCAATTAAATATTTGAGGCGACCAGTAATCTACGACTGCTAACAAAGTTACTCAAACGTCGCTTCAGAATTTATATCTTCGATAATTGGTCAGTAAAGTGTTTTGTCCTTCTGTCCAATATTTCGGTTTCGGCAGCGGCGGGCAATTCACCAGAAGATATGCGAACAAAAGTGATCAATTTACTGTGGGAATTAGGCGAGGTAGTAAGTGCTCTTCCCCGCGGCACGTTACGAATTCCAAACCCCCAGATAAAGCGCTTACCTTAGTTACACCTAATATATAATTTATTCCATACTGATTCCTAATGGTAAAATTTACAAAACCGTAGGCGTACAGATACCTGGTGGTGGCTGCAAACCGTTTGTCCGAAATCGATAATGGAGAAGCATGAAGGTTCAGTTTGTTTCACTTTACTGGCACTTGTTTCTTCCTGGAAGCAGTGCCAAACTTTAAACATCTGTTAATGTCCCACAGTGCTCACTAGTGTATATCGAAATAATGAAAAAAGGTTTACAAATTCCACTTTTCAAGAATGTGGAAAAACTGCTTTTATGGTCATAGTATGAGTGCCAAGTTTTATTAAGACTATCATGTACCTCCCGTGGTCACTAGAGCGGCAGAGCATTTCCTTTCACAATTCTCCTGTGAAGAATAATGTTTTTTCTTAAAAAAATTTTCGACGAAACAATTGCCTGAAGTATGCTAAAGAAGCCGTGTGGCTGCTTGAGTACACATTGCATGATTTACCGTCATCTGAAGATACTTAGGTATGCTACTAGAACTCTTTATTTTGCAGTATTCAGCATGTTTGGTCGCATATTTACTTAATGAATATTTTATCTTCTAGTATGAAATTAAAAAGTATCCCAGAAGTCCCTGAATAATTGCAGAATAACACATGGAGTTCCTCAGTATTCTACAATTGTTTGATTATAGTTATTTATAAATATACCGACAGATATACACATATATGCATGTACATCTATTCGTTGGGGTATTTAGGGTGCTGGTGTCTGGAGGATTCAGCAGAAAAAACCTTCCCAGAGATACCTTTACCTGCGATTATTTTCAAATGACCAATAATCAGCTTATTAATCGACTAACGAATTTTTATTTATCAGTTAAACATTTTAGTTCTTTCATGCCCCAACAATGCACAGTATACGAAATCTTAAATGTTAAATATGAAACACTTATTTCCTTACTTACTTGAAACGTAATTCGATTGAACGTACTGTTTCAGATAGTTCAGAAAATACTGCATCAATTCTAATCGTGATATCCCTATGTATATTTAATATTGCTAATCCATTTATTCGATTTTTACTTAATGTGGCTCGAAGGTACAGTTTTAACTGTTGCAGCGTTGAGAATGATTTTTCACTTACTGCGCTCGTTGCCGACAATTTTTTGTAGTATTTGTTGATGTCTTTCTACAGTCGGAATCAATTTTAATTCCTTATGAGAAATATGTCGTGACCATTTCTTCGAACATCTTCAAATTTGCGAATATGCCGCCACCACTGCTGTAGTTAATCCATAGCTTCCTGTACATTACAAGCAAGAATACGTCCGTATATTTTTATAAATTTTTGCTGCTGTTTTCTCTCGCTGTAGTAATTCCTGTCTTATTCGGCAAAGGGCACATAAGACTTTGTGAAATCATTTTGCGCTTTAGTAGTCGGCCGTAAATTTGGTTTGTCACAGAATCAATAGGAGTAATGAATATTGAAATGTAAAATTCCTCCGGAGTGTCCTTCATAATATAAAAACAAAGAATTTGCCTTCCAGTTAGAAGTGGAATGCGTATTTCTGTCCCAAATGCTTCACATATTTCAATGACAATTTTTAAAATTGATCTAAACGCTGTTACTACATAATTTCGCATATCAATGAGAATATTACTGGTATCCACTACCAATTAGAGAGCTGCAACTAGATACAAATATTCAGTTCGTGACATCTGACTTAGGAGAAGAGTTAAAGGAAAGCATTTGCTAAGCTTCGAAGAGGTACTTGAAATTCCATACTCCTGATGCAATTAACTGAACAGCGGCTTGAAGTTGCTTGTATAAGGACAATACTGACTGAGTGTCATTTTGTAAATAAAATTCACCAAAATTTGAATGCAGGCTTTAGAAGTACAGAGAACCCTTCATTAACAGAAACGCGCAATACTCTTTTGTTTTAAACTAACTTCCAGGAACTTTATTTGGTGCTTAAAAATATCAGTATGTTTCACGTTGTTCTACGCAAAAACAAATATAACGCTTGACACTAAATTCTACCGCGACTTTTAATATGATATTTGAGAGAAACTTCAGTTTCTAATTATTGAAATGAGAGGTACATGCATGCCATCATTTGAAAATTATCAATTTGCTTTCGTGTTTAACAAGGAAACGAAGAGGAAAAGCATACTACATTCAGTTTTTCGATATTGGCTAACATGTTTGTATCCACATTGGAAATTTTACACCCATAACCAATTTAGCCCCAAAATGTCTCTCTTCCAGGAATAGCTGAGCTTTTTTTTCAATATTTATGTAGCAATTCCACCTTTCCCAACGTACAGTTATAGATATATAGTTAGATGAATTTTGGAAAAAAAACAAAAAGGGTTCTACTTATTCTTGATTTTACAGAAATTGTATCTGTATAATTTTTATAAAACAAACTTGTGACAGCTAAGTAACCAATAATTGATATGTCCTTTGAATTCATCATGCATTTAAGTTTAAGGACGGAATTAACTGTGCTTCCTGTTGAAGACTTGTATTAATATTATTGATGGATTCCATGATAAAAGCATAATAATTGGTATTTAGAAACAATATCCTTGATTGAATTAAGCTTCTTTTTTAATGAAACATACCAGTTTTTTAAACTGCTTTGTTGAAAGTTGCTATTTTATTATAATCGTTTAGCAAATGAAAATCTCATTTTCTGCGCACTGAACAAATTTGAACATATCAGGTCAGGTGGGAAATTATGGACATATTTCAGAATGTTTGAGATTCATCTGCAGGACGACTGAGTTTGTTATGAAAGATACAAGTTTTGTTTTAAGAATTCTGAAATTGTCTCTCTTCCAGGATAAGCTTAATATAATACAAAAGTTCGGCACTTTTGTTGTCTTTTAAATAGCTTGCATTAATATTTTGGGATTTTTGGACACTGCCCAATAATGGAACTGCTTTACCGTGGTAACGCCAATGTGTCTTTTAAATAGCAAAAAATCAAACATAATTTTGCCATTTAAATAATATCACACTCATAGTATCAGTATGTTTCAAAATATCAGTATGTTTCACGTTGTTCTACGCAAAAACAAATATAACGCTTGACACTAATTATTGTTTGATTAACCGTTTAACGGGTTAAAAATGTGATGCCAAGCCTGCTAATTTTATTTTAATATAGCCTTTGAATTCCCAGAAACTACAAAGTGCTTCTTTCTCTGAGAGAACAAAATAAAATGATTTACAACCTGATGTGCGATTTCAGGCTTTATATGCGATACAAAGCTAAGAGTCTATTATTTTTCTACAGAATTTCGCATATTAATGAGAATATTACTAGTATCCACTACCAATTAGAGAGCTGCAACAAGATACAAATATTCAGTTCATAACATCTGACTTAGGAGAAGAGTTAAAGAAAAGCATTTGCTAAGCTTCGAAGAGGTACTTGAAACTCTATACTCCTGATGCAATTAACTGAACGGCGGCTTGAAGTTGCTTGTATTAGGACAATACTGACTGAATGTCATTTTGTAAATAAAATTCACCTAAATTGGAATGCAGGCTTTAGAAGTACAGAGAACCCTTGATTAACAGAACCAAACCATTTTTTTACAAAAATTAGAAATTATGAGTAATCGATTTCCCATCAGGAGCTGTATCCGGTGCAAAAAGAATTAAAACCCAGAACAAATTAAAACCCAGAAAAAATTTATATGAGAATCCGTTCTGGGTTTTCTTACGATAGAAGACGCACGGATCTTTTTTCTCGGTGGAACTTGTTAACCTTACATGCAAACGAAAGCTGCATTTCCCATTCGTTAAATCATTTATGAATGATGTATCTGGAAATTAGTGTTTCTGAATTATTATTTTTAATGAAAAATAATACCGAAATGTTACTAAAGCTGAAAAAAAACCAATTGAACATTGAGAATATCACGTTACGTAATAAAAAGAAAGAATTTGTGGGAACTTGACAAAATCAGTTTAACAGAAGGAAGGAAAACGTTGAAATACTTTCTGCGATGCGTTAGAAAAAGTGTTGTATCTGTTAAAATAGTTTAATGATGTCCAGGATATCAAACCCCAAACCTTTGTTACTAAACGAGCATGTTCTGACACTTCTGTTTTGACAAATGATTAGGAAGTAAGACTTCTCAGCACATGTTTTTCAGAATAGGAAAATACACTACTACTCACATTTCTGCGCTTATGTGTCTCCCTAATAAATAGGATTACTAATGCTTCTGAAAAGTAATGCAAAAAAAAAAATAGGTACCTCAGAAGATCTCTTAAGGTCATCTGATCGCTCTGGTTCCTAGTAGACAACAATCTCTTCCTCTGCGATCTGTAACTTTTAGGCACAGTTTGGTTCAGGTACATCGACCGCATAACGGGTAAAAAATGTGATGCCAAGCCTGCTAATTTTATTTTAATACAGCCTTTGAATTACATTTGCTGTCCAAGGTAACTGTGGGATTCAGTAAATCTAAATTAGTCACAGTTAATAGGATAGTATTATATGGTGTTCCTGACACTAAATATTAGCAGATATAAAATTACCTCTTAATAGTCTATGAGTACATCTGATAACAATTACGAAACGCTTAATTCTGAGATGATAAACACGATGTCAAAATAATTAGGCTTCTCTGCAACACGATCCTGATTTCACACAATTTTTATTTTTATATGCACTAAGGATTAGTGTTTCTGAGTCATTATTTTTAATGAAAATAAAATCAACAGCTGTGGAACTTTTGGTTTCCTTTGGGACACTTGTACTAGTATATAGGTTAGATCAACATTTTTGAGAAGAGCTTACACTTCTTTATTTAGAAGATATATTATAAAAAACAATCCTGTAAATTCTGAAGTGATAATTTAAGTTTATGAATGATGTATCAGGAAATTTGGCAAATGCCAAATAAGTTCGAAGTTTGTGCTGATGTATCATGTATTCGTACCAAATAAATAGCAAATGGCGTGTTGGCCCTACTTTAGTGTGAATTGATACCTGTGAGCGCTGAATCATCGACTTCGTGCACAACGACTCCTTCTGTAGTTAATGCCAGCCGGGATTTTGCAGCATTGCCTACAGTTCCACCTGAGAGGTCCAGGATACAAGGACCTGTTGTACTGCTCTACAGCATCACAGAGAGCTTCCACAGGGTTTAATTCTGGGGACCTCGTGGGTCAGTGGATGCTTCCAAATACGGATGAGTGTTTCTCGACCCATTCCTGGATGGTGGCGCATTGTATAGCCGGAACAGGTCATTGGTCGCATGATGCGCGTAGGTCATGAAAGTGTGTAAGTGATCAGCCAGCATATGCTGGTAGGGTTCACTGGTTATGGACCTCTTGAGACACACTAAGGCACCTTATGTGTCCCATGAGTTGGCTCCGTATACCATCACAGATCCACCACCGATCTGAATGCAACCGACCTGGTACACCAGGGGCGAGATCCTCATGTTTTCGATGCCATACACGCACTCTCTCGTTAGCTTGGTACAGCTGAGAACGGTATTCATCATAGAACATGATGCAGCACAACTCTGCAGAGGTTTAATTATCATGCTTTTGCAGCAGCGAAGCGTAATTTCGATAAAGAGCAGTCAACTGTGGCACACAAGTAGGGTGTCAGCTCCCGTAGCCCATGTCATGCAGCGTTCGCCGTATTGTTCTCTTTTTGACGCTACTTGGACCGCCGACATTTAACCCGGGTATGATTTGCACTCCCGTTGCTCAGCAGTCAGTCTGTATGTACGATCATGGGTAGTCTAGTTCGACCTCTGTCATAAGTGGCGCTTGGTCAAAAGACGCTTGCTCTCACGACGTTGCAACGATGATTTAATGGCTGAATGCAATTGACGTTTTCCTTTGTTTCGAATAATGTAATATTTAAAGAAAATATAATGAATATAAGTTTTTCAAGTTTTTCAGAAACAATCAAGAAAGGGCTTTTCAAGGCGAAATTATTGGTTAGTAGTTTTAACACCAATTTGAAATTTACCGTTATTTGTTGTCAACATATTTTTAATCGGCGTAAACGATCTGTTATCTTGGCGTCCTTTGTAAATTCCGATGATCTCACTACCTGAGTGGTTGTTTCGAATTACCGTTTGTTCAATTCCAAATGGGCGCATAATTAAAACCCAGAAAAAAATTTTGAAAGTCAAAAAAATAGACTCTTGGCTTTGAATCGCATATAAAGCCTGAAATCGCACATCATGTTGTAAATAATTTTATTTTGTTCTCTCAGAAAAAGAAGCACTTTGTAGTTTCTGGGAATTGCAGTGAAACGGAAATATGGTATTTCGAAAATCCCATGACTTAGAATACAAACCTTATCAGCTTCTTTTTTAAATGATATTTTAAGTGAAACTGTGTATATTGCTTTTAACCGTGGACGTTATTTCCCCGAAAAACAAGAGGACGGACACTGTGATAAGCACAGACCTTATAAGTAAGAAAATTTATTTCGTTTAACAACTTTTGTTATTATTAAATAACTTCCGTAGTTAGGTCTATCCAATAATTTATTTATATACCAGTCGAGCTTTCGCACCTCAACGGAGGGCTTTGCTTTACAAAAGCCATCCGTTGAGGTGCGAAAGCTCGGCTAGTAGATAAATAAATGATTAGTTACAAATAAATACGGAAGTTATTTATTGATAGATATGGGTTTATAATATTTCATTAAACATTTTGTTTTTGATTATGAATCAAGCTTTATCTTGTTTTTGTGTTGAAGCGTATGTAAACCACTTTATTAATTTGAACCTTTTAGGCATATCATCACCATTTTTTTTGTTTCATTTGCTACTGGATGACAGAAATTTTAAAGGAAACACGATTAGACTTCCTGTATGTTATCTTGTATCATGCTCAGCTAAAAATAGCTGACCATCAGGGTTTGATAAAAAATTGTTTAGGGTCCATTAATATTTTTTATCAGCTGTTACACAGTTTCACACCATACGAGTATATTAAAAATTATTATATTTATGTGTGCTTATATTTCACTTATGTAAACAAAAGAAAGTTGAAACCAAATTTGCTCAAACGCTAATTGTATAATCAATACAAAGTAATTTATTTTTCAAGTATTTATGTAGTTCCTATAGTATGTACTTCGAACATTAAAGAAATCTTTGAAACAGATTCGACATATGAGAATTCGTTCTGGGTTTTCTTACGATAGGAAACGCACGGATCTTTTTTCTCGGTGGAATTTGTTTACCTTAGATGCAAACGAAAACTGCATTTCCCATTCGTTAAATCATCGCTGTAGATTTAACAAGAAAGATGACACCGGATTTTGGGTGTAATAAGCAAGTCTTTTGAATTCGTTCTGACGCAAATTAAATTTTTCAAAGCTATTCAAAGTCAATGGAACCGGTATGGAAAACAATAGTATCTGACGGAAGAAAGAAGTTTTTTAATCGGTTCTTTAATCCCTCAGATATTGCTGTAAATGGAATCGTGAGCTTACGAACTCTTAGAAACAGAGTTATCGACAAAAATAAGATGTGACTTTACGTCCCCTGGTAGGAGAGCCATGCATTACTTTAGGAAGAAAGTATTCTCAAAAGGTTTATCCATATGAGCCGTATCGGTTCAAGAAAAAATTTAGTCGAGTTTTCAGGATCACAGATTTTGCTACAAATGCATCAGAGGCAGAAATTAACACTTATGACCCCTGGTGGCCAAACCATTCTTTACCAAACATTAGAAATTATGTGAAAAATATTTTCCATCAGATCTTGTATGCGATACAAGAATAATTTTTCAAATCGGAGTTTTCGGAGCAGAAACCGCAATTTACCTTTGCGCGCTAGCGGAAAGTCCATTATTTTCTTGAAAATTGTGAAATTATAGGAAAAACATTTCTCATCGGAAACACTGTCCAACAAAGAAGGAATTTTTCAAATCGGACTTTTTGAAGTAGAGATTTTGACAAAAATGAGATATATATCTACGCCCACAGGCGTAGAAACGAGGCACTATTTTAGGAAGAAAATGTTTCTAAAAGGTTTGTCGACATACGTAGTTTCGGTCTACAAACGACATTTTTTTTCAATCGAGAATTTAGAAGCTCATATTTTGCTGCAAATACATCAGAAGCGGGAATTAAGATTTACGTCCCATGGTGGCCAAACCATTTTTTAACAAAAATTTGAAATTATGATCAAACGATTTCCCATCAGGAGATGTATCCGGTGCAGAAAGAATTTTTCAAATCGGAGATTTAGAAGCAGAGATATAGGGTGGAACGCAATTTACCTTTACGCCCCGTTGCGGAAAGTCTATTAATTACTTGAAAATTTTGAAATTATATGAAACACATGTCACACTGGCAACACTACCCAAGAAAGAATGATTTTTTCAAATCAGACCTCTAGAAGTAGAGATATTGACAAAAATACGATATACATCTACGCCCCCTGGCATAGAAACCATGAACTATTTTAAGAAGAAAATGTTTCTAAAAGGTTTTTCGACATGAGTAGTATCGGTCTACAAACGACGTTATTTTCAATCGAGAATTTAGAAGCTCATATTTTGCTTCAAATACATCAGAAGCGGAAATTAAGTTTTACGCCCCCTGGTGGCCAAACCATTTTTTTGCAAAAATTAGAAATTATGGGTAATCGATTTCCCATCAGGAGCTGTATCCGGTGCAAAAAGAATTTTTCAAATCGGAGATTTAGAAGCAGAGATATAGGGAGAAACCCAATTTAACTTTACGTCCCTTAGCGGAAAGTCTGTGAATTACTTGAAAAATTTGAAATTATATGAAAAATATGTCACAGGGAAAACACTATCCAACAAAGAAGGAATTTTTCAAATCGTACTCCTAGAAGTAGAGATATTGACAAAAATAGGATATATATCTACGCCCCCTGGCGGAAAAACTGTGGAATATTTTAGGAAGAAAATATTCCGAAAAGGTTTGTCGATGTGAGGGGCATCAGACCACGAAATAATTTTTCAATCTATGTTTTAGACGTTTAGATTTTATGGCAAATACATCAGAAGCAAAAATTAACACTTACGCCCCCTGATATCCAAAGTATTATTTACCAAAAATTCGAAATTATATGTAAAAGATTTTGCATCAGGAGGTGTATCTGCAGAATAAAAAAATTTGAAATCGATGCTTTAGAAGAAGAGTTATCGGGAAAAATGTAATTTACTTTTACGCCAACAAGCGGAAAATATATGCGTAATTTAAAATAGTAACTATATCTAAAATACCCTTCGACATAAATGGAATCGAAAGATAAAATAATTTTTCAATCGGATGTTTAGAAGCAAATATGTGGAATAAAGCGTAATTTTGAATTCGGCATCATCTGTGTTTATGCCCTCTAGCGGCGAAATTGTACATCGCAAAAAATGAAATGAAGGATCATCATTCGCATATTTTAAGTTTCCCAATGCAAAAAGAATTTTTCAAATCGGACTAATAGTTGCGAAGGTACCGCGGGTACAGGCGAACATTTTTCAGTTAATATGATAAAAGGCTTTGAACAATGCATTCTTTCAGCTTGAATGTTGTAGTTGAATATCTATATGGAAATCAAAATAAACGAGTACACTCACAAAGACTATGTCTCTTTCAGAGAGTTATATGCCGTGATCGATGTGTTTCGGCGAATCTCTTTGAAGAACTAGAGTAAAGTTTTATTTCATTGAAACATAAATATTTTAATGGAATACACACTATATCTCTCCAACACCTCCTGTGAGGGTCGTCACTGTTACGATATGGTCCTGTGGCGCGGAAAAGATTACTGATCCTACAGAAAGAGCAATGGCATAACACGGAACACCAGTTTGCAAAAGTTGATCAATTATATTGCTTGCAATTGCTTCTCTTCCACACACAAATGCCCTGACTCGTGCATGCATATTCCATGGCAACGTGCCTTGAAAAGGAAGAGTTACTATGCAGTAGAGATTATACAAAATATTATATAAATAAAATTACATGTAGTTGTGAATTGTAGTACCAGCATTTGTAAGGTTCCACTAATCAGAATCTATTAAGAAACTATCAGAAATCAGAACACACTAAATGGCATTTTCTAAGCGCAGACCTGTTGTCGTTTAGCGCATTTAAGTTGTCTCAGTTAAGTGTTTGTGTGAGTAGTGTCCAATTATTGTTACTTTATTTTTTATAGTGCAGGAATTTTCAGGGTTTGTAAAACAGAAACTAATTTACATTCTATGTATGAATATTTATATTTAGTTGGATGGTGACGGTACCATTTGTTGATGAAATATAACTTAGTCATCAGAAAAAATGCATTTCCATCATCATTAAAAAAATACATATTAAATATAATGTATGACACATCGTGCCTAGCGTTTAAATTTACTTCTAATGCTGATTGCCCGCAATCGGGTACAGGCAGTTTCGTTTTAACCTTATTGATTCGAATAATCAGTGTTCGTTATCTGATTGCTATAGATATTCAAGCAAGCTGTTATTTACTGAAGGAAAAC
This sequence comes from Macrothele yani, assembly GCA_039090855.1. Taxonomy (NCBI): domain Eukaryota; kingdom Metazoa; phylum Arthropoda; class Arachnida; order Araneae; family Macrothelidae; genus Macrothele; species Macrothele yani. Next base: position 40,110,533 of record CM077018.1, read on the forward strand.
TTCGCAAAACTGTGCCCGAATCTGAAGACAGAAAACTCGCTAACCATAAAAAGGGTATAGATTATTTTAACCACTTACCGTTTGAAATGAATGTACTCTGAGTAGTGAAATTGTTTTATATCTGCTTGGACGAATATGTTGGCTGGACAAGGAAAGTGCCGAATGTGAACGCAATGAGTGAACCTGATTACCACAAAGCTTTTCCTTCCCCTTAGGTTTGATAATAATCAAAGTGGCAATTTGTGACAATGATCAATATTAACCTTTTTTTCTATTTAGCTGAGGAAAGATCTATAAGAATATCGGCGAACCTAAGAAGAAGGGAGATGATTGAGTGTCTTTTAGTAAACAGTATCATGGTGTGCTTGTCAGAGGAATCAGACATATCCTACCATCACTTGTATTATGATACCGATTACCCAAACATATATGTATTAAGGATCCCTATTAGTCATTAGATATTGCGTGGCTTTTCCTGAAACACTGCTGCAATTGCGAATAAAAATCCTGCCTACTAAGATGTCTTAAGTAACACTCAGCACAATCTTTGATGTAGTGCCATATCATACACTGATGGAAAAAAATCCCAACACCAAGAAGGGTTTGTGTTAGACAAACGACAGTGGGTAGGCAGTGAGAGTACATCTGTAAGATGACGTCTATGCACATTTTGCGCTCGGCGCATACGTGTGGCGATAGCAGCGCCCCTCGGAACATGCAAAGTAGGTTTGCTGTAAATACGCGCTGTAACGTTCGTGAGCATTAGTTATCTTTGAGATTCGACGTAGTGTGTTGATGTTAGTCAAGAATTCCTTTAAGAAGACGAAGAAGCCATTATGAACAGCTCACGGAGTTTGAACGAGGTCGTGTAATAGGGCTACGAGAAGGTGGATTTTCGTTCCGCAATATTGCAGAACGACGTGGCAGGAATGCAGCCACTGTGCATGATTGTTGGCAGCGGTGGTCAAGGGAAGGTACTGCCTCAAGAAGACCGGGTTCCGGCCGGCCACGTGGCACTACTGAGAGGAAAAACCCCCGTGTACGGAGTATGGCCGTGGCGCATCGTACCGCGTCTGCGGCAGCAATTCGAGCTGCAGTTGCCACCACTGTGACACAACGAACTGTTACAAATCGGTTACTTGAAGGACAGCTCCGAGCCAGACGCCCAGTAGCGTGCATTCCACTTACTCCAACCCACTGTCGTTTGCGACGTCAGTGGTGTCAAGCTAGACCTAATTGGAGGACGGAGTGGAGATCTGTTGTGTTTTCTGATGAAAGCCGGTTCGGCCAGGGTGCCAGTGATGGCCGTGTGTTGGTTAGAAGGAGGCCAGGTGAGCAACTGAAAACAACCTTTCTGCGGCCGAGACACACTGGACCTACACCTGGAGTTATGGTCTTGGGAGCAATTTTCTATGACAGTAGGAGCACTCTCGTGGTTATCCCACGCACACTGACGGCCCAGTTGTACGTCGGTCTGGTGATTCAACCTGTTGTGCTGCCATTCATTAACAGCTTTCCAGGGGGTATTTTCCAACAGGATAACGCTCGCCCGCATACCGCTGTTGTAACCCAACATGCTCTACAGAGTGTCGACATGTTGCCGTGGCCTGCTAGATCACCAGATCTTTCTCCAATCGAGCACGTATGGGACATCATTGGACGACAACTCCAGCGTCACCCCCAACCAGCATTAACCGTCCCTGTATTGACCGACAAAGTGCAACAGGCGTGGAACTTTATCCCACAAACTTACATCCAGCACCTGTACGACACAATTCATGAACGTCTGCGTGCTTGCATTCAATATTCTGGCGGTTACACCGGTTATTAATGTACCAGCATTTCACATTTAAAATGGCTCTTCTCGCGCTTACATTAAGCTGTGATCTTGAAACCTTAATCGATTAAATGGGTTACCTATACAAATGTATTGCCGCCATTTTATTCCTCTACAACTATTTTTTCGTGGTGTTGGGATTTTTTCCGTCAGTGTATATGTTCACAGAGGTCACCTGTCCCTGCTGGCACTCCAAAGCACCTGCTTTCTTTTTGATTTGTTCTTTTAGAGACAGATATTTGGCTCGACGTTTCTTCAAACTGCACTTAAGCAGTAGCGAATTCCGTTAATGATCACTTAATTTTATGTTGGACAATAATAATGAATTTCAACATGAAAACCTAGTTCTGCTAAGATTTAACCAAAGGCTAATAATCGTGTAACGTGTTCTCCACAATATATTCGAAACGCACAGTTCTATCAAAATAATATGGCCACCTACCTATTAATAGGAATAACCCTACTTGGTCAGAACAGGAGCGGCAAGACGGCGTGATTTGTATGCAATGAAGCCCTGGAAGATTGCACAAACACATGTGTCCATTCAATCTGCAGCACAGCACGGAAGTCGGGAAGATGACGTGTTTGTGGGTCGGCACGTCCAACCTGTCTATCGAAGTAATCCCACAAGTGTTCTATGGGATTGAGGTCGAGCTTTTTCGCCGTCAAAAAGAGAACAAAGGCATCGCTGTCGTGTCCCTGGAACCAGTGACGAACCCACTTAGCGACGAAGCAATGCCATATTTTTATCCACCATCTCCACCATGGTAAACTTCCAACATGGAGGAATGCATGTTTTTGTTGAAGGTGGACATGTAGCCATTGGCGTTCAAAAAACCATCTAGTGATACCAGCGGTCCCAAGTCATGCCACGAAATGTTTCACCAGACATGCCCACTGCAACCGCCGGCCCTTACTTGAACATCAAACGTAAACTTCTAACATGGAGGAATGCATGTGGTCGTCGAAGATGTACAGATTACCCAAACATATATGTATTAAGGATCCCTATTAGTCTTTAGATATTGCGTGGCATTTCCTGAAATACTGCGGCAATTGCGAATAAAAAACCTGCCTACTAAGATGTCTTAAGAAACACTCAGCACAATCTTGAACATCAAACGTAAACTTCCAACATGGAGGAATGCATGTGGTCGTCGAAGATGTAGAGGTTATGAGAACAAACAAGCAAGAAATTTTTAGTAATGCACCTTTAAAATAATTTACATATAATTATTCAACAGAATTAGATTTTAAAAAGTTTACGAACAATTCGCCTTTTCTTGGAGATGTATCACACATGGCAAGTTCAAAAGAAGTGTTCATTGGTTATTTGTTTCACTGTTAAGGAATTGCGGAATGCGAGTTAAATGTTTTGCAATATTTGGATCACCTTATGTCTTCATAGGTACCTTTACGACAAAAGCCGACTAGCAATAAAAGTCTAGGCCACCGTGTTTAGCCATCTGTTTGCCAGTTCTTTGATTCCACTGGGGTACCAGTTCTTGTCCATCGAGACAATGACCTCCTTTACTGACGCTACCATCTCCTCCTGATTGTTATAGTCCCGCCCGCGAATGAAGTGAGCCATGGACACAAAAAGTAATAATCCGACGGGAGAGGTTCCGGTCCATATGCTGTGTGTGGCATCAGTTTGATGCCCTTAAGCTACTGGAGTTCCGCCCGGGTCGTTCGCGAGGTTTGAGACCGAGCGTTGTCTTCTGCAGGAGAGCGCGCATTCTGTTAACCAGTGCCACGTACCTCTCCTCCAAAACAGCATACATTCACTCCAGCTGTTCAGAGTTGAGGTTGGCATTGATGGTCCGACCGTCTGTAACAAATTCGTAATGGATTATCTCTTCGAAATTCAAAAAGACGCAAAGCATCACCATGTTCTCGAAGCGCTCACGTTTTACAAACGTTTGAGGAAGTTGACCAGGGTTCAGTTACCGCCGTTGTGCGCTGGATGACGGAAATAAACGCACTTTTTGTCGCACGTAACAATTTTCTTGATGAAATGTTCATCACGCGCTTGTATGAGAAATTGGGGATTATCCCGAATTGTTCACGTTTATATGCGAGAATTTACTGTAGCTGTGCCACTCTAAACGAGATCTGTGTGAAAAAACAACCATGTACTCCAAGGTGCCAAAAATTGAAAATATGGAAGGGTGCTCCATTTCCTTTATCTGGGACACACCCATACGGTTATTAGAATCATCCGAAAAAGACGTACAAATAAAGGCAGATATCTCTGTAATCTCAAGTAGTACCATTCGTAGTTCAGATGGTAGCTTAATGTGTTCAGCTCCCGGGAGATGAGCCACTTCATCTCGGAAATTACCACGAAATCTGGATTTGCACTGACAACAGTTTCAAGGTTTAACGGGACGACTAAAACCCAGGGAAAATTTCCAGAATGCGAGACCGGTGTAGTCGTAGAAAAAACATTGAACATCGTGGACAGATGGTTCTTCTCCGCATCAATATCTACATCTGGCGGGAACAATACTGCAAATAACGGCGCAATTCAATATTGGGACTAGTGGTAGCGTCATCGTTTGGAAAGTGCAAAGTTCTCTGCGCTCTGTTGGGTTTCAGAATAGACAGCCTACCTAGGGGTCATTGCTCACGCGACGACAGAAGGTTCTGTGCCTCGCCTGAGCTAGGGAACATAACCATTGTAAGCAAGATGACTTAAAACTTGTAGCATGTTAATAGACAGAGTCATCGCTCGTTCCACGTTTTTCATCTCTCTTTAATAAACACACACACCAATTGTGACGCATATTCTTAACATAACTTTAATTTTTAGTTCGTTTTCTTATGTAAATTTGAGTTTGTTCTCCGTTGCACTTCCAAATTTAACGTTATATCTTTTCTCTCAAATGAGAATGAATTTGGCAACAATTGAGATCAGAGTGAATGTGACGTATGAATGTATGTGATAAGAACGATAGATAAAGGGACGACATAAAGTTGCTGGTGTGGTGGATGTGTGTGTGTGTGTGCGTGTAGACATTCCATTGCTAAGTTAAATGCGAAATTAGCAACTGTAGTGCTATATTGTGCTAAATTGTGGAGCTCTACTTAAATTCGTGAGCAACCAATAAAATGATTCTCGTAAGTCTAGATTATGTTTTATGTTTCGTCTGGCCGTAAAATGTTTTATTAGGAACTATTGCATCATATTCTTATCTAATGGTTTTAGACTCACGTTACGGCAATATCTCTGACCAAAACGGCATTACGTTATACAATCGAAATGTTGTAGAAACACAACAACGTGGAAATGAGCAATGGCTTTGCCTATTTACATTGTTTTCACGTATTCGGAAGATTTTTCACCACGTGTAGCCTGGTCAGACGAATCGTGGTACCAACTGTTTCGGGCAGATCGGCCGACACCGGGTGAAGCGACAACACCACGAAGTGATCAATACCGCTTGCCTTCAAGGAACAGTGAAAGCATGCATTGGCTGTGTTATGATATGGGTAGTTTTGAGCCGGCACATATTAGGACCCTTCATAATCTGTAGACCGCTCTGACAGGTGTAGGCTTCGTAACCATCCTTTATGACCACCGTAACAATACTTCATGCACCCGTTTAGGTCATGCTATCTCTCCGACGGGTGCTACCTCTTTCAACACGAAACTGCGCCAGGGCACACGCTTACAATCACCCAATGTTGTCGAGAAGAACATCCAACTAAGTTTGGCTTCCTGACTTGGTCCTTTCGTTTGACGGATTTAGACGCCATCGAAAAAATTTGCGATGCTGCTCAGCGTCCGCCAATGCCCCTAAACCTCCACCGGCGAATATGACGGAATTTTAGGGGCACTTTTCAGAAAAATATCGTATAATAAACCTATCTTTATTATTCATATAAGAAAAATGTGGTGGAGATAGTTTCTACAGTTTTAAAAATCAAGATGACTGAACACCAAAACTTATTCCTTCAAGAAAATGATTTGATTTTCTTACGTGCAATTGTCCGATGTTTTACACATTTTCAAAATACCATCGGGGTCTTTCTTTTGACGTGTCTTACGTGTCACTGAATTGAATATTAATGCAATGTTTCAAAGCTGAATGTAAAACAATGGAATGGTGCAGCTTTTGGAAAGGGTTGTGCTTTTCCCAGAAATCTGTGAAACAGTGAGATTAATGAAGTCAATATATCATTATTTCGTATTATTTAACTACGGAGGAAATTCTGAGAAAAATATGCTACATCTTTCTTCAGTATTTTCCTTCAAAAATTTATTTTTATATTTGAATCACTTTCCAGTGTTCTAATCCATTTTGTGCATCTGTACCAATAGTGAAGGCGAAAGTGCACTCGCTACATGAGTTAAACAAAGCAAAAAAACGCAATTTTTATATGTCCATATAAAAGTAGTTTAATATTAAAATAAACTGGTGTTCGACCTACATTGTTCCATATAACGAACAGACCGCATTTCGCCGATTTTGGGATTCGAAATTTCATCTTATCCCACCATCGGCAAATTCACCAAAGTCAGATTTTCTACCAACCGGTCTTGCACTTTACACCGGCAAGACAAACCGTTGCATATTGCCTTTATGACTTATTATTTACCTCAGTACAATGTTATATATACTCTCCTCTTGAGAAGGGCAAGGTACATGAAACTAGAAGCAGGGTCCTCCGAAAAATCACAATTGATGGAGCTCACTGCAGAAGCAATATTTGACGTCAATTCCAAGCGATATGCGGAATAATTCTCACACATTTTTGTTTCGAACAGCACCGGCAGGTGATTCGTTTTACGTTCAGGCGCCAATATAGTGAAGGAGCCCTCTTTTGCCGGTGGTGGAATTCGAACCAAAGTTTTCGAGTTCCGGTGCTAAATACACTACCAAAGTCGGCTAAACCTATCAAGAAGTATAATTTCGCAGGTTTTGCACACTGGTGCTCCGTGTTATGGCACTGCTTCTTCTGTGGGATCACTAATCTTTTCTGCCGCAGATGAGCATACTGCAACAAGGACGACACTCTCAGGAGGTGTTGGAGTGCTATAGTGTATTCCATTAAAATATTTATCATGTTTCAATGAAATAAAACATTACTGTAGTTCTTCAAAGAGATTCGCCGAAACAGAACAATCACGTACATAACTTTGAAAATGCACTCATTTATCTTGATTTCCACATAGATATTCAATTATAACATTCAAGCTGAAAGAATGCGTCATTCAAGGGCTAATGTTTAGTATGTTAACCGAAAAATATATATCATATTCCTAGTGTTTTAATTAACTGGATTTACTTTTTGTGAGAATGCAATTTTAGGTAGTTTTCCTTGGTTTTGAATTGGATCAGCTATGATGACCGATTTATCAGGAAGCGCAACCTGATCCTCTTATTTGTGTGAAAGTGATGAGTGTGATAAAAACGGTGATTGACCTTTGAGGCCATTCCTAATTAGTTGAATGGTTAAGAATATTATCTATGAGTTAACTGTAGTAATCTTTGTGTCCTCCTCACCTTCGCGGGACAGTGATAAAGGACTTGAGAGACACTTCTCGAGACACACATTTTATAGTGTGCCGCACTGGAGAGCTTTTATTATTTGAAGACAAGGTAAACATGTTTCACCCAGAAAAGAGATCCATGCGCCTCCTACCGTAAGAAAACCCAGAACCAATTCTCATATGTCGAATCTGTTTCAAAGGTTTCTTTAATGTTCCAAGTACATACTACAAGAACTACATAAAAACTTGAAAAATAAATTACTTTTGTATTGATTAAAACAATTAGCAGTTTGGGAAAATTTGGTTTAAACTTTCTTTTTGTTTAAAAACCTGAAATATAATAAGTACTGAAAAATATAATAATTTTTGATAAATGTTATGAAACTGTGTAGCAGCTGAGAAAAATTATTAATGGATCCTAAAAATATTTTTATCAAACCCTGATGGTCACCTATCTTTAGCTGAGCATGAGACAAAATAACATACAGGAAGTCTAACCGTGTTCCCTTTAAAATTTCTGTCATCCAGAAGCAAATGAAACCAAAAACGTTGAGATGGTATGCATGAAAAGTTCATATTAACAAAGTAGTTTACACACGCTTCAACGGAAAAACCAGATAAAACGTGATTGAGTATCAATAACAAACCTTGTAATAAAATATTATACACCCATATCTATCAATAAATAACTTCCGTAGTTTGGTGTAACTAATCATTTATTTATCTACTAGCCGAACTTTCACACCTCAACGGAGAGCTTTTCAAGGCTTCATACAACAAATGTATGAAGCCTTGAAAAACCCTCCGTTGAAGTGCGAAAGCTCGACTAGCAGATAAATAAATGATTGGTTACACTTAACTACGGAAGTTATTTATTAATAACAGCATTTGTTAAACGAAATAAAGTTTCTCAATTATAGGATTTCTGCTTATTCCAGTGATCGAGCAAGTAATTATCTTGTAGAGTGAAAATTTCCATGTTTCACAGAAAATTACAATTATAATGTGTTTTTCCTATAGCTTAGCGAATTATTTCCCTATATAGATGTATATATATAATCGGTTTATGACATCTGATGTCGCCTTCCGATCTCCAAGAGATGTATCCATCTTTCACTATCTAAGCACCATTCATCCATCAGACCATTTAAACTAAGTGCTCTCTTTATTCCATCAGACATTGTCCTTCCACGTCGACCTCTATTTTTCCGTTTGTTTTAAATACCATTGAAATGTTTTTAATTCCATTGAAATTTTGGGCAGTCTCTTTACATGACCAAAGCAACGCAATCCTCTTCTGAATGTCTTCTAAAATTGTTTCTTTCACTCTTATCCTTTCATTCGTTATTTTATCTTTTCTGGACACTCTACATGAGTTTCTTAAACCATCCTTTTCTATTGCTCTTATTTTCTTTCTAACCGCTTCTGTCAATCACCAGGCCTCGGCCACATAATATAGAAAGATTCTATTAAAATGCTATTATAAATACCACATTTCCTTTTCTGGTTGCAATTTTGAACAGACAGGAAGAAAAATGTAAATCAAAACACTTTCGTAAAATCGAAAATATAATAAATGATAAGTACAACAAAAACATATAGAAGTAGAGATTAATATCAGAAATCTTTATATTAATGAATCTTGTTCGGAACTGGCAAGTCTACAAAAGAACGCACTTGAAAGAGGTATGATATTTGCGTATCGACAAAAAGTGCCAAAAATTGTATACCGCATTCAGCAAACTGAGAACGTCATCTAAAGATTGCCTAATGCAAATAGAGATCCTACAAGATTTTAAATGGTCCGTACCATCAACAGCATGTACAACACCCGTGAAAATTCTGGAATCACATATGAGCGCGAAGCCCTAATGAAATTGAGAAACAACCCTACATTTAAATGTATTATGGCGGACGAATCTGAGCAGATAGTCATCTTAAATACAGATGAATATAATAACAATAAGGCAGAAGCAATAAACAAGTTGGATGCCATCATTGTTAAAACAGACCCTGTTGACAGTATAATTAAGAGCATGGCTAATATAAAAAATCCCAGTGACTTGCCGGCAATTATTAAAAATAGATGTAACCCACCAGTAGAACCCTGTATACTAAATATTTTTGGTAAAATAAAAACGCATGAGACGGACAGACCTATTAGGCCTACTGTTAATAATAATTTATCTCCAACCATTAACTTGGTGGGAACATTATTTAACTACCTTAAGCCATTTTACAATAGCCATGAAGTCAGTATTACTAATGCCAATGAAGTTATCAATAATTTAAAAGCAATTAAAACCTCTAATTTCACAATGGTCAGTTCAGATGTCATCTCTCTATATCCCAGTACCTCAACCGATATCATTATCAATTTAATTAACTCCAGATTAGAAGAAGAAAATCTTACAGGTAATATCAGAAACAGTATTATACCTGCTCTATTGTTTTACGAATAATAGTTTTTTCATATTAATGGGACAATTTATAAAGAGCAATATAGCGCCCCAATGGGGTCCCCAATTTCAGGGTTATTGGCCGAAGTTGTTCTGCAAGATATCGAAAACTGAGTATTAGATCTTTCTAATATATACTTACCATATTTATATCTCCGATACGTCGATGATATTTTGCTGTTCTGGAAGCACTACAGTCTTGAACTGGATAACTTCGTTAATAAATTTAACAGTTATTATACATCAATACAGGTTAATAAAGAAATTGAAGTTAATGGCAAGCTAAACTTCTTGGATATCTGTATACCCGATGATAACGGAAATATTGAATATTTAATTTACCGAAAGCTATCATCTGTACAGGAAATTATCCCAAAGCATTCATATATAAAGCGTTCCGCTTTTATATGAAAAGAGCCATTACACACTCATCCAATGAAATATCAGAGATCAAGGAACCCAAATGAATTGAGAAGACTGCCGAAGAGTTTGGATATAACAGAAACCCTAATCAAATCTTTATATAACAACATTACAGCCAGTGTGCATCGTTCCGAAAATAATATTGAAAAAGGAAAACAGTAATATTACGGAAAATTTCCATACTTACCTCCTGTTAGTACTTTTTTTAAAAAAGAATGTTACAACCACATATATCAACATAGCTGAAAGAGTCATTGATAAATCTGGCGTTTATGTCATTCCAGCACTTAACAGTAAAAACCAAAAAGACAAAGTATATATCGGAAGCACAAGTAGAAGGTTTTTGACCAGATTAAATGAACATATTACGAATTGGATAAGAAGAGATAAAAAAATTCATTAATACAACATTGTATCAGAAACTATGAAACTCTAGATTGGACTAAGGCAAAAATTATAAAATCGGATCGATCATATGCCCCGATTCGGACCTCCGAGGCCGTGGTCATTAAGAAAATCAAAACATACATCTGTAACGTGAATAGCCCAGTAGAACTTCAGTTTGCATGCACATATCTTATTAAACAGGAGAAAAAACTTTGAAGAAGAAAAACAATGGAAAAATCAGCTTACATCAAATAATACTTAAACTAGAAGTGCATTTTTCTAATCCGTAAATGCTACTTGGGCCGCCCCGGTGGCGCAGTGGTCTAAGGCGTTGGCCTCTGATCATTCGTCCGTAAGGGGTCCGGGTTCGAATCCCGGTCAGGCATGGATGTTGTGTTTGTCTTACGGCACTGGCTCTCTCCCTTCCCTGGAACCAGTGACCCTAAATTAGGGACGGGCGACTGCTTATAGCCCATTGAGTTGCTCACGGCGGTCGTTAAACCTCCAATCAAAAAAAAAAAAATGCTACTTGATTGTTTTGTTTAACTACAGATGGCGATACCATGTAGGTACGCAGTAAAACCCAAACCATGTTGCGCAAATGTCTACACGGCAGGGCTGAACGTGCATTCGAGTGGATCAGCAAACCTGAGCGTATGAGTGCGGTAGTTACAACGACCGTGAACCTACCACTGATGATAGCTATGAATATTATCAGAAACTAGTTTAGTGCTTCGCAATCGGGGAATTTATTTCTTTGTGCTTTGCAGTGAAGATGATTATTTCTTCTTTAAGATTTCATTTCGTTTTAATGTTTCGACAAGTTTTTAATCCATTTTCATGTTTTTTTGTTGTCGAGAATTTATTTGCCTTCATTGTAAAAATTCGTCTTGCTCAATTTTACCTGGTGCAGATTTTACAATATCATGAATTTTATTTTTAAATTTCACAATTGCAAAAAGCTCAAATTCGTTGAGTGGATGGAATACGTACGGCAAAGTCATGCTAGTGGATTCACTACAGTCATACATATGAAGCCTCGACGGCCACTACCGATATTGTAAGTCGATAAAATGTTCAATATTTCTTGATTTTAATTACTGATATTGTGCCCCTTTTGCATTTAACATCATTTAGTAATCCCCTGATTGCAGAACTTACATAATGTGTGAAACAGTAACGTATAATATTTAATGTCGATTAAGTTACGTTATCTTGGCCACGTAAAAATATGTTCATCGCAAAGTGGCGCAATTTGAACAACGATATATGTCCACTGGTTGGGAGATCAGAAATTTCATACTTCCGAATTCAAGAGTTCATTACACACTGGAAACAAAATTTTACTGCTGCACCTGCAAATGTGTACAATGATAAATTTCCCATTCTGTGTGCATTTTACTCCAACATGTTGGGAGAAAAATATACCTTTACTACACCTTTCAAAAGATGCTCGGTCAAACCATGTAGAAATAAGAATGTGAACGTTTCACCCGTTGTGAAAAGTTTATTGAAATGTCTATGCGGAACACGACTTCCATAATTCACAGTAGTTTGTGTGTGTGTGTGTGTGATGTCCTCAAGGCGAATATTGTTTTAATTTCGGGTTTTACGGCAGCTGTGATTTTACCTAATTCAAAGCCATCGGTTCCATGGACGACAGAAAACTTGTGTTGTAAGACAAATACAACATCCCAGCTTCGCTGAATTTCAAAGATGGTCCCTCTCGGTCTAATGGGAAAACGCCTACACCTAGACCAGGGGTCGGTAACTCGGCACTTAAAGGCCACAATTCTTAAAATGCACATACTTTACTTTTAGAAGGGCCATGAATGGTGGCAATGTGAACTGTGGCGACTACTTTATCATCCACCCGACACAAGCAAAGTTTACGAAAATGTATGCACAATATTTAATATAGACCTTGATTATACATTTTTAACATTATTTCGCTTAAAATGAAAATGAAAAGTGGAATCTAAGTTTCACAAAATGTCCATTTTGAACCAGGATGAAACAGACCTCCGTAGTTCACAGAGTACCGATGGCAACTGTCTTTAACTGTAAAAGAAAAACACAGCAAGAAAAAAAACCGAAAGTAGAAGAAATATTCAGAGTTCGTTATTTTCCTTACTACGGTTATTCGGCTTCTTCGTCACAAACATATTCGAAGTGAAAAATAAACGAAAAAAGGTTTCAACTTTAACATACTTTAGTTTTATTGGCTACAGTTAATCTCTCCCAGCATTTTGCTGGCTAGAGTTTCAATGACCGGTTGGTACTGCGTTATTTTGATTTTCAGATAATTCTGGAGACTCTCATCGGCGAGTGAAATTCTCAGTTTGCTTTTTATCATATTCATGCTGGAAAATGTTGCTCACAGCAATAAGTTGAATCACATATAGTCAACACGCCATGTGCGTACTCCTTCAAAGAAGGATATGATACAGGAGGATTAGTCCATGACTCGAAACAATTTGTGCTCTGGTACTCACTCCCCCTAACTGAACTTTGAATCAAGCTATTGAATTGCTCAAAAGTGTAGTGTGAGCAGAGCCGTCCCTACGAGAGAGAGAGAGAGAGAGAAACCGAGCTTGAACAATGGTTTGCGGCCGTGCAGCCCACAACCACTCACAAATACACAAACATTGGAAAATAAGCTTTTCGGTCATCGTCAAATGTTTAGTACCTTTGGAATCCCGTCTGTCACGTTAGAGAGTAAATGGCATTTTTCGTTGGAGCAGAATTACGTCAAATGAGAAGCTGAAACTCGGAAAATGTTCAATTCCTTCAAGTATCAAAAGACCCAAATTAGGATTCCCAAAGAGCCATATCTGACTCGCGAGCCATATGCGGCCGACCCTGAGCCTAGACAACTTCCTCATTTGGATAGTACGTCGAATAATTCAGTCAAGGTCTTCGCAGTGCAAATTCTAAAACCCCTACAATAGACAATCTATGTTTAAGACTTTTGATTATAATATTAAATCCTGTTTTACGATGCAACGTGAACTAAAGTAATTTCGTGATATAGGGTTGTGTTGCTCTTGCACAGAAACCAAAGGAAGAAAAGTCTCGTTTCAGACAATTTGCATTCCCTCTCAGATGATTTACTGCACATACACACAATCGTATCTCTGACCAGAACCCAATAAAAACAAAATATTAGCAAAACACATTGCATCATGAGTTCGTAATATTTAGAACACCATCACGATAAATTTACATTATCAGTATCATGTCAAAAGTCAATATCTATGAATTTCGATATTGTAATACTTTATTACAAACTTTTAGTGCAAGCAAATTTTCTTCCTGTTCATGAGTATCATCAGTTAGGTAAAAAATACGCTTAAGAGGAAAATCCTCAATATTTGATTTGTTTAAAATACACTTTACAAAAAGTGTTTATCGGTTTCTCAATATGTACCAAAAACTTATTCCTTTCAACCGGTGAGCCATACATATATACAGGGTGTCCATAAATAAAGTATTCAATTTTAATTAAGCTATTGAAAAAAATATAACAAATAAGGACATTTTTAATGTCAAATACATAGTAACTGTAATTTTGTTTAAATGTCAGTAGGACTCCACGTGTGCTCCGTTGATTTCTCGCAGTATGTCTAATGTATGTTACAGTTCAACCCAAATACGCTGCAGAATGTCAGGAGTAACAAAGAAGAAGATTGCAGTAATGCGTTTTTTGAGTTCAGTGATAGATGTAATATTTTTCGTTAAAACAATGTCTTAAAAAAGCCCCCCAAAAAAAATTGCATGCGATAATATCAGAAGAAAGTTGTGGCCATGCCGTCGGACCCACACGTCGAATCCAAAGTCCCGGAAAATGGCTGTCTAAAGATTTTGGAACGCTTTGCCTCTTCATATTTATTATATTTTAAATGAAAGCAATGTTATTTGACTAGAAAACATTAGGGTCGAAAACACAATTTTGGAGGCTGTTTAATTAATTTTTCGCTGTTTTTTTTTACACATGCCAATTGCGATGTAACAGTATGTCAACGTACTAACAGATTACCCTGCCCCGGTGGAGCAGTGATCTAAGCAATGGCCTCTGATCATTCGTCCGAAAGGGGTTCCAATACCGGTGAGGCATGGATGTTCTGTTTGTTACACGGCACTATCTCTCTCCCTTTTCTGGAACCAGTGACTCTAAATTAGGGACGGTCGACTGCTTATAGCCCAATGAGTTGCACACGGTGATCGTTATACCTCCAACCCCCCCCATAAAATTGCGTTTCAGGTGTTTTCTGCGTCTGTTTAAAAGTGCATGAGCAGAGCTTTTTGGTATAACCTTTTAAACTCATATAGAACAGACAAAGCATAATGAGAAAGGTAAATGAGACGCTAATTTCTTTCTTTCTCGAATAATTCAAAAATAATCGACACGTCACTGCACGATTTAAAATTCGGTTTAACCAGATCACATTTAATGTTTATTACATTAAAATGTATTATTTAAGGTCAAAATCTGATAGGTATTTCGTGTCGATAAAAATATACTAGATCTTTCAGTGTCCATTATTACTGGATTATTCAGGTGGTGCAAGACAACTAATTATGAGTTCTTTCTATCTCCCTTTTTTTTAAATTTCGGAAGATCTACTACACTGCTGGACAATTGCTAAGGACGGATCATAAACAGCTATATAGCGTATAAAAAAGTAAGTGTGGTTGGATGCCAAGTGAAATAAAATAATGTCAGAATGCCAGGACATTACAAGAAAGACAATTTATTGTGCTCTGAAATCCAGAAGGCTTTGGAACATGTTCAAGGGAAAAACAGGCTATTTTGTGCAGAATACGTAAACGTGAAAAAAATGCAATTACCGTCCGCAAGCGTTCCGGCGAAAGTTGTCAATACGGGATATGGCCACCATGGAGGGCGATGCAAGATTCCACACGTCGTGTCATGCTTTGCACAACATTATCAAGCAGCTGTTTGGGTAATTTATCCCATTCCTCTGTCAGTGCACGGATGAGAGTGTCTTTGTTTATTGGAGGGCATTGGCGACCAACAAGACTCCTCCACAAAGCATCCCACGCAATTTCAATTGGATTCAGATCTGGAGAACGTGCTGGCCATACGAGGCGTTGAATATCCTCGCTCTCAAGACACTCCTGGACAGCGACTGTTCGATGGCATGTTGCGTTGTCGTCCATGAAAATGAATCTATCACCGACAGCACCACGGAACATGCGAACATGAGTTAGCAGAACATCATTAATGTATCGTTGGCCAGTCATAGTCCCAGTTGGAAGCACATAGAGGGACGTACGGCCATTGATCATGATGCCAGCCCATACCATGACACTACATGTCGGATATCGGTCCTTTTCCTGTATGTTTGCTGGACAATATGCAGTACCACTGTCACGCCAGATCAGTTGTCGTCGACAATAAGACGATAGACTGTATCTACTCTCATTTGAGAAGAGGACAGCAGACCAGTCGTTATCAGTCCAATTGCGATGTTGATGGCACCATTGCAAACGGGCGGTACGGTGACCTCTGGACAATGGGATGCACACAACAGGACGGCGCGCGTATAGTCCTCCTTCTTGCAAACGTCTGGCGACAGTTTTTCGGGAGATCCGCTTGCCAGTAGCAGCCATAAACTGATTAGCTACCTCACTAGCTGTGCTGCGCGGGTGTCTTTTTGTTGATAGCACTATGTACCGATCTTCTGCAGGTGTCGTACTTCGAACACGACCTCCCCCGTGACGTTTGCTACACTCTCGCTTTGTTTGAAATGATTTCCAAAGCCTTGAAACAACACTGTGGCTGACGTCAAACTCCCTGGCAACATCTGTTATTTATCGCCCTTCGTTAATCTTGCCAATAATACGGCCACGCGATCTAGGTGATGTCAGGAAGACATACTGAAAATTGTAAGTTCGTCAATTGATTCTTTCCCTTTCAACTTTGCGTTTGAACAACAACGGTCAATACGCGTCAAATCCTTTATATCTCTTATCAGCGCTATGATGTCACGAACAAGTTCGGCAATCCAAAATTTGCATACGTACAACACGTCTTACTGTATCCCGCACTTATGCTAATTTCCACATTTTCCTGCCTTCCATTTTTTTTTTGAGGTTTAACGACCACCGTGAGCAACTCAATGGGCTATAAGCAGTCGCCCGTCCCTAATTTAGGGTCACTGGTTCCAGGGAAGGGAGAGAGCCAGTGCCGTAAGACAAACACAACATCCATGCCTCACCGGGATTCGAACCTGGACCCCTTCGGACGAATGATCAGAGGCCAACGTCTTAGACCACTGCGCCACCGGGGCGGCCCATTTTTGGTTGCTATCGTTGCTATTGTCATCCGTCCTTAGAAATGGTCCGGCAGTGTATAATAAAGAAATACATCATGAAATAATATGCAGAAAGCTGAAACATGGACTTTATTAAGCTGTTCCTTCAAGAATTAAGTACGACTGAATGCCCAGAAACATACATTGCTCTAACCTTCTCGGTGCACTACTCCGTCGCTTAGCGTGACTTCACGAAATGATTATTAATCCCGTTAAAAGAGAAGGGTTGAGTTTCAGAAGACCCGGCTTAGCACAGTTCCCTACTTTACTACAGCAAATCTCTCTGGCTTTCAAGTGGAAATGTCTAGTCAAGAGTATTTGAACTTAAGAGGGAATTTCATTCTTATCTTCTTGACCAGAAATATTCCAAGAAGTTTGAAGACAATGGCTTTCTTTCAAAGCTATCATATCTGTGTGATATTAATGAAAAGCTATATTCATTAAGTGTATACCAGCAAGGTAATGACATCCACATTTTGCTACTAATGGACAACTTTTCTGCCTTCCAAAGAAAATTTCCCCTGTGGAAGAAAAAAATGGAAGAGGGAGTTCTAAATGACTGCTTTCCTATATTTCACACTATTCTATATGAAAATGATTTAAAGTTGAATGAAGCCGTGAAGTTAAGGTTTCTGGATCTTTTGTCGAAACTCATTGACCATTTTAATATGTACTTTCTAGAAGACGTTCAACAGCATAATTGGATCAACGCTGATCTTCCCTTAACGTTCTCAACTGCAGAACAAGAACAATTTATTGATATCGCATTAAACTCCACATTGAAACCCAAGTTTATGTCACCTTCTCTACCAGAATTTTTGTCATCGATGAAGCAAGCGTACCTTGTAGTAGCTAATAAAGCTTTAAGAGTTTTGATTCTCTTTGCATCATGATATTTATAGGAAACGGGATTTTCTGCAGTGGCTGTCATCAAAACCAAATACAGATCGACAGTGAACGTCGAGAAGGATATGAAAATTGCAGTTTGCAAACTTGTCCCGACATTTCAGCATCTAATGAAGAAAAAACAAGCTCATCCTTTCCAAATGTAAGTTGATTAAGTTTAAGATATTTCTCGTAGAAAATAATATTGTTTTCATTTAAAATTTTACGACTACCTTCCTATTTCGTTTAATAATAATAATTAAAATATTAAAGTTAATATTTAACTTTTAAAAATTGTCCTTAAAATTATGCTTTCAACACATGTTTGTTCCACAAATGTAAAATATTCTATAACAAGTAACTAAATTCATGCAACGCATTGATTATGATACGCTTTCCAACATACCAGAAATCATTACTCAAGTTATTACTCAAGGTTATGAGGATAATGGCTGTAGAATAAAACTCGATCGTATGACCTGATTTTTGACCCCAATTTGATGATATTCAACAGAACCGGTAACATACACTTCTGGAACAACATGATAACGTTTTGCCTCAATCGAAGCATTTTTACGTAACGTAAAACGCATAAAGGTGATGTGAAGGATCCCGCTCCTTCTTCGTGACCTTTGACCCCATTTCGCCCATTTTCAATAGGGTTCGTCGCCATGTGGTCTTTTACCACATACTAACTTTTTAATCAAAAGTGAACCATTTTTACGCAAGTTAGGACGCGTAAGGGCAATGAAATGCATCCCTCTTCTATGTCTAGACCTTTCACCCCATTTTGCCCATTTTCTATAGGGTTCGTCCTTAGGTAGTTCCTTACCACATACTAGAATTTCATCAAAATCGAATAATTCTTAAGCGAGGTATCGTGACAGATGGACAAAGTTGGAGCATATACGCTTCCTCAACCTACGGTTCGAAAGCGCAAAAAACATGCACATATGAATTTATAACATGGCCTGTAAATTTTGGAATATTTGCTAGCCGTCGGAAATTTATATAGAGTGAAGAGACCCTTGGGAAAAAAAGTTTGGCAACCCCTGGTCTAGCGTAAACACACGAAAAACAGTATTCTGTGTGGCACACTCACCGGAAGAGGGCAAAGAAGTAAAACAATCAGAAAAAAAATAGCCTTGTTCAGATGCAAACATAAAAAAATATTTTCTTCGCAAAATGTCTGAACAAATTTATCGCTAGCACTTTAACCGTCACTGTCGCTGACGTAAATAAATACCTCCTATGCTACTGCTTCCTTTCACTTTCATATTACAAATCGCGTTAACCACTATCAGATACGGTGGTAATGCAAAACGTTCGATTACGTTGTTGAAAGTCATGTACATGCCGCTCGCTCGACGTCGAGAGCACTCAACACACAACCTCTGTAAGTTTATGCTGACACATGTGTACTTCATATAAATATTGCGTAACCATGAATTTTACTTAAGCACCCGCAATTTCCTTGTTACCAATTTCGTCTAATGACCTCCCACAGGTGTCAATGAAAAGAAAGTAGGAGTTGATAACACAATGACACCTAAACGAGCAGAGTATCAGTACTGAAATGTACTTCTATTGCTCATTGGGACCTTGGACCAAACGCTTTTAACAGATCGAATGTTAGAGAATTTTTACTTTGGAGAATACCCTCTTTTGGTATATTACGTGTATCAAAGATACACGTTTATCTGTATTTCCTTTGAGTGGTAGAGGAACAGTATGTGTTCCTTCTTAAGTCCAGTGGCACAAAGGCACAAATGTTTTATGCTTTCACTTCGATAGTACAGCCAATATGATGCACTGTGGTTTCCTGAAAATGATAAGATGTAAATGTTTTTTAGCTATAGTACTCCGAAATAATAGAAAATAAAAAAAGGATTGGAAATACATGCCATCAAATACTGTCATACGTTTTTTTTTTTTCTTTTTTTTTTTACTTGAAGATATCAGCAAATATTGTCTCCTGGCAAAATTCGAAATTCATACAAAATTCCATTTAAAATCAAATAACATGTTGGTCATCGTATGTACAGAGTCAGAAAATGTAGGATTTCTCTTGGCGTGATGTCTACCATACGAATAATCGAAGCTCAGATATATTAAATTATGATTTACGGATTTTCAAATGCCTACGAAATGTTGCTTTCTGCGCATGCAATAATCGTATTTCACACAACCTATAAGTGCTAAAATATTCGGTTATGATGTCCACATTTGCAAAACGGAACTGAATGTTTCGTAAGGTAATGTAAGAGTCAGATAAAGAAAGTATAATTCTGAATTTCGTAAATCCAACAAAGAGAAAAGCACTGATTTTCCCAAAAATTCTTTTAACACTTTCAGCCTTTTTAAAATTATGACTAACTACTCAAGATCCATCAGAAATGATCTCCATAATCAGTTCCAACGTACTATTTGAGTATTCAGGAAACATGTAGCTCATTAAAATATGTGTTAATTGTAAATACTGATTAGTTGTTTACTGTCATTTGATGCTGTGAAATAGCAGGTTGCAGCGTATGTTTTCCAAAAACACCGTACGATCTTGAAGTATTGTTTTTCCTTAATTGTGATATTACAAAGTTTAGTGTAATTATAATTTTCCACTGAGATTTAAGGATAATTCACAAATTTATCTATGGAATTAACGGAAAAAGCGAACTCTTTAATAGAACACATTATGGAAAAGTATTGACATTTCAAAATATATCAGCTAAACACAATGCAAACTTGCAGTAAAATATTTGCATACATATTCAAAAATAAAAAGTCTTATAAAAAAGAACATACGTGAATATGCCCGTTTGTATTCTTCTTGAAAGGCGATTCAACATTGGCTTTATATGTACAATAATTCTGTATTTTGCATATCGTACACACTCTATGCAAAGCAAAAAGTTTGATTTATTTAGATGGCATATCGACATTTGCTTCTTAGACTCATTATGTGCAACCGCTTTGTATAACTCGGGTAGATTAAAAACTAAGATCGATCCATTTTCACTAAAAAAACATCGAACTTCTTGACATACGGTAATGGTAATAAATAAATTTCCGGAATACCAAGAGAAGGCAGATTTGTGTCGTTTGATAAACGCATTCTTTTTTTGCACATATCATTTCAGTTCCTTTCTATATATTAAATTCCTGCTTGCATAGTTCTTTTGTCGTTTCGGGTTTTGGGGCTCCCCATGAAAATGTGTTGTAAGAATGAGTTGCTTGTTCCTTGTTTGGATCATTAATCGCAGAAAAGGTAAATGTGGCTGTGGATAATACAACAACACCATTCATCACCATATGCTTTAAACCTGCCTAACTCACATCAGTATCCAGAAGCCTGCGCTTCAGGATACTGATTCAAGACGCTCTGCCTCCTTTTGTTGCTCTAAACAAAACCCCATACTTGCTTACATTTTTTAATAAAATATGAAATCATTGAAGTATCCAAGTACTGATAAATGAACAACGTGAATATCTGAATACATCAGCAAGGTTGTTTTCGCGAAAATCATAATGCATTGTCATAATGCGTAGTATAATGTTCTATATTTCACCATTTAACTTTTCTTAAAAATACACTTCTCATTGGAATTCGCACATGGAAAACTATTTAATATTCTAAGTTTTTCCACACCTTTCATAATATAATTAAAAAAAAACATTTCTATTTTATCTCTAAATTCACAAATGAAATCTCAAAATTAATCTTTGATTAGGAGGAACTTTGGGAGATAGCATTTAATATATATTCAAAATTTATTTCACTTATGTTGAGCAATAACAGAATGATCTTCCTGCTTTTAGATTGGTAAAGATTACGGTTCTGTGATCGTTGATTTGAACTTGTATTTGAATACAAATATTTTCGTCGGACCTACTTTTGAACCATTTCCTTAAATTAAAAAGAAAATATTTCCTGTTTAATATTACCTTGGCATACATTTGATGCGAAACAGGGGCACTTCAATTGCAACACCAAATATTTTTAGTAATGAAACAAACTGTCTCTTGTAAAATAGACTTGCTATATTGGCAAATCTTGTAGTAAAAGGAGACATTGAATTTAATTTTCAAGCGGAATGGCACCCCATATAATCAGCGTTGGTAAAAAGGCATTCTATTCAGTATTACTGAATTACACAGAAAACGTATACTTACTGTGATTTTATAAAATAACGGGTCTTCAATTATTAGAATCCCTTTTCACTTGAGGTCTGTTGATAAATCATAATATTTGTATGTGACACGCACGAACGGATATATGTATGTCACCTGCAGGTTTTATTAATCTCTTGTACAATATGGATTATAATTCAGCGACTGTATGCATGTATATACGTATGCCAACCGAAAATATTAAGAATAATGATACGGTGTTTTAAAACACAATAATGTGACATAAATAACCAAAAATTAGAGGAACAGTAACTAAATCGCACTGACTCTATGAAAATGTTGTAATCTAAGTGAGTTTTTATACAAATTAAACATGCCAATTGTTCCACGGCTCTGACAAAAGTGCTTCTTTAAAAGAAAGGCGCAGTTCAGAATTGCATGTTTCTGAAACCGGGAGTCTGATAGATTCCGAACACTTACGGACTTTCTGGAAGAGCTCGAATGAAGAATCCGTGAATCTGCAGCTATTTTTGGAGAATGTACGCAGCACCTGCAAGAAATTCATGAAGTCCTGTTGCGGTATTTCCCAAATACAATGCACGAGAAATCTAAAAATGTGTAGGTAGGTAAAAGATCCGTTTGCAGTTCAAGACATACCTCGCAGCATGACTGTACATTAAGAGAATATGAAAATTTTTACCATCTGATATCTGGCATTTCTGAAAACGCATAATTTGATAAGCTACAATTGGGCGAATTTAGTTCAGCGTCAAGAAACACTACCGATGGTTATCACAGAAGTTTTAAAATACTCCTTTCCCTTGTCAATACGGATCTGTGCGAGACTGGCTCTCTAGCTAGTGTTTCCACAAAATCAAGTATTCCAACGGAGTGAATGCAGAGCCTGACCTGCGACTGCAACAAACCTCCATAGAGCCGGCAGTGAAACGACTGCGCTCTTTGCATTGAGGTCAGTAATTCAATAATTTTCCTTAAGAATATTTGCCATGCATAGTGATAGATTTTTTTTCTTCTTTTACATCTATTGGTTTTATTACGAAAGAATACTAGAATATCAGAAACACTAAAAATGCTGCGTATGCTGTTAGCAAAATAAAACCTGTACTCCTCGGAAATGGAACCATTTTCTAGATGTCTCTGAAGTGAAGTTCTTAAATCCTCATCGTCTGTATAAACATAATTTTGCTCTAAATATAAACACGGGCATAGAGAAAAAATGGTCCCCGCCGTGCCAAAAGTTTCAGAACCAGTGCTTAAGGAGTTTCAGTTATTTTCGGAAATGTAAATTTTAAACGAGGATAGATTCGTTATCAGGTAGAAGAGTGCGGAAGCACTCTTTTAAAAAGCCTGCTGGTGTTCGAAGCGATGTGAAATCAAATTTGGCTTTCTATAAATTAAAATTATTTTTACAAAAACATACTGACCGTTTTCTTGTTTCAGGAAACAGCTGAAGGTAAAATAACATTACCTTTTCAGAATATTGTACTTTGGCAAATAACTTCCTCCCGTATCCAAAAAATGAAATAAATATAATACACCGTATAATTTTAATTCTGTGCCTGAAGCGAATAAATGAAGAAACTTAACGTCTACGAAAGAAATAGCTTGTTTCCCTTAAAATGTCATTTATTTAGACACATCCCCGAATGTGTGTGACTCGGCCGCCGAGTGGTGTCCGCTGACTTTTCGTAATATATGAGATCGCGAATTTTCGTAATATATGAGATCGCGATTAAGTCCGGAATAAGGTATGCCTGGATTGCTTGTATTACGGAACCGGTTTTCCCGTATCCTGGAATCAGCAGCCCTAAATGAAGGAAAGTCGACAGCTTACATTCAGTCGACCTTCCCTCTCCAGAGGAGCTAATCGCAGATTTTAAACAAGGAATTAAACAATCTTCAAAAAATTCATCCGTTACGATTACGAACATTCTTTGAAATTATGAAAACGCATTCGAAAGCTGAAAGTTGAAACTTCGAAGCAACAGTATATTAGCCTAAAAATGACCATGCATTTAAACACAAGTGTTAAAAGAACCATCGAAATCTAATTATTTCAGATTTTTAAAAATTTCAGGAAATATGTATTCTAAAGGTGAATATACATGTATATTCAAATCCACAAAATTTTGGTAAATATAGCTCTTTTTTTTTACCAAAATCCACGAATTCGAATTTACAGTTGGAGCGGAATCTGCACTGATTTAAAGAAAATATTTGGTTCATTAGTTCTTTTCTGAAAATGTTATAGTAGATGTTAATTACTTACGCAATGTTGAATGTATTAGGAAAAAGCCTGATGTTACGAAAAATATCCCCTTTATGATTGTGGAGTAAACCATATTTTACATTGGATAACCAAACACACATCTGCTATGCATGAAAATACGCCACCCCTGAAAAATAAATTTTACACATTTCCAGTAGACGTCTGATGTTCATGAGGTGAACTTATTCGCCGATTTGTTGTACATTTTGTGTTTCGTATTATGCAATGGACACCTGTTCTTTCTTTCTTTGTCTCGATCCTCGTATTTACAGTTTTGTCAGCAACGAAATACCAATATTAATGCAACAATTGCTAAGTTATTGTAGTTCATAATTTAGGTTCCCCTAACTACAATGTTACAGTCCTAGTTAATAAAATAGCAACGTTTGTGTATTACCTGCAATGTTAACAGCTCATCATCTGCAGGAAACAAAGATTCCAGTGGGAATTCACGACCAAAGCATACAGTGAGAAAATCAATTGAAGTAATGTGACTTGTAGCTGTTAAATTCCTAGAAATGCGTACTGTACTGACATGTTAGAAGTAAACTAAATAACATCACCCCCCCCTCCCCCAAAAAAATATATTCCAAGTGTAATTCTTAAAAACGTAGCTTAACTGTCATCGAGAAATAATGAGGAAATATAGAAAATACTAAAAATCCTTCAAATGTTAATACCTGCAAAGGGGAAAACTGTTATCGCCAACGTTTGGTACACATTGTTTAAAAATATATGCATAGTTTCATTGTATCCTGGAAACGTCATTCCAAATGTTTAATAACTGCATCTCATCTACAAATTTATTTATCGACCTTTTCTCTTCCTTGAAATCAATGACCGAAATGACGAATGTGTTATTCATTATTCCAACAGATATCACTCTGAAATTCTACATTGTCCATGATTTGAAGGACTATATAATTCTGTACGTTTAAACATTTTCAGTATCATTGTACATTTATTATTGTATTTATTAATGTATTTTTCCTTTGAAACTTTTCGGAAATTAGTGTTTCCACGGTTTGTAATACCTCGTCCTTTTCAGGGACGAGATAACAGTGTTAACTTCAACAGCGTTTACAGTGTAAGTTTATTAAGTTCTATAAGAGAACTATTTATTTAATTCTTGTTTCAGAGCTAACTTAAGCATGGATATTTGCATTTGGTTTGACTACTTTAACTGTCGATCCAGAAGTTGAAGCTAAAACAAAATAAACGACATTCTTCTTGAATCAAATGATGATATAATTATTAACGCTAGGAAAAGCAAAGAAAGTGCATTGGAAGTTGGATGAATGCTTCACTTTTTTGAGTAAATGTGTTTTGGGGAAAGATATATCCGTTAATATTAAAAATGTTGTGTTTTTTACTGATATACCAAGACCATACTCACAGTACAGTATATAAACAAATGCCAGCCATGAGCGATCTGCTCCCCAGGTGACGTCATTTGATCAACCTGTGATCAACCAATGGCAGCCTGATTTCTCTTCGACATAACCTTACACTCTTTTTAGGATACTTGGTTTGTTGTGTATCTGTTTAAAAGCAATACCTCCGAAACGAATTGCTTTTCCATTGTTCTTCACTCGTGTAAAATTGCTTCCTCTATCTTATTTACGCAACAGTTTGGGGTGCAGAGGGGTTTACGTAAGTTTTATTCTATTATGTCGAAAATAAATAACTTAACTATCACATCTGTGGTGCATTATCTCCAACACTATTTTTTTCTCGAAGGAATATCCCAAGTATTAAGAGCGTAGTAAACGCAACAAAAATAAATTTTGAATTGAAGAAGAATTACTGCGGTTTCATTTTAAAAAGGAAAGAAAGGACAGTCTGTTGCCTTTGAAATAACAATTTTCGTTTGGACGTATGCTTTCGTTTCTCTCTTTTCCAAAGGATAAATCACAATAAATTTGGAAGATCTGCGTATTTGCAACGTAGACTTCCTTCGCCTTGACAACGCAGTGTTTATTTTTTTGTTTTTGTTTTTTGTGCCGGATGACTGGTCACACTTTCGTTTTTATTGAAAAGAACACTTCTCTTGGCCTCAAGGCTATCAGAGCCCACATCACCGTAATCTTTGGAAATAGCTTGGGTAGATATTTTAAAAACACAGGCCCTTGTGGTGGAACATGCGGAAAATCAATGGAATTACAGCAGTGGATTTACAGGGTTTCTGTCATTTGCACATTTAATAAGAAAATCTGGAAGTCATTTGCTGTGGCTATAAATATTTTCAAATGGAGATTGAAGATCAGTTTTTTAATTGTAGGTTTAACGACCGCCGTGAACAATTCAGTGCGCTATAAACAGTAGCTCGCCCTTAATTTCAGGCCACTGGTTCGAGGGAGGGGAGATAAAAGGTGCCGTAAGACAAACTAATTGACCATGCCTCACAGGGATTCGAACCCGGACCCATCGCGTACGAATGATCAGAAGCCATCGCTTATAGCACTACTCCACCGGGATGGCTAAAGATCAGTTGAAAACTCAAAAATAAAGCAAAAGAAATCTTCTAATTTGTAAGTCGTTTCTACTTCATTGCGACTCATTATCTCCAACAATGGTGAGCTTAGTAATAGCATTGAAATACTATTTGTAAAACTGAACGGCTCCAATCCCATTGATAAGTGAGAAATTTGAACCCGTTATAAGAATCGAAATTTCTCTGTAAATGTCTTTATCAAACACTCAGATCATAACGATCTCATTGTTGCAAATAGACTACAAGATAGCAAAAACAACAGCATAATTTTAAAGCATATATTTTTTGTTTAACCTTTTATTCCCATTAATAAACAATTGCAATTCCAATTCAACGTTAAAGTGATAAGAGACTTCATTCAGGTAGTGCGATATTAAGCCACTTGGCAAACTGCACATACTGAGCATGGAAACAAAGTATGCCAAGTAGATGTAACAAATATATCCCAACTAAAAATCGGGAAGGATTTCAGTGGCAAGTGAATGTGCGGCCTCTCCGGCGTTGTGGTATGAGAGCAGGCTTCCGACCTCTCGTCAAAGATGGTTCCAGGTTCGAGACTTCAGTGATGCATGTATGACGTGTGTATATTACGAAATTTCTCCTTCCGCTTAGTAGAAACATTAGGCTAAAGTCAGGAGGATCGAATGGTTGAGTCCCATTGATTTGGTCAGGGTGTCCTTAAAAACCCGAACCCAAGAAAAGAGAAAGGGAGGGAACTGTGTAAATCGGAAAACTGGCTGAGGATGTTCACGAAAAGCCAAAAATATTGTACACCGTCGATACACGAAAAGCAAACAATATTGTACACCGATGAGACACGAAAATCAAACAAAATTGTACACCGATGAGCTACAAAAAGCAAAAACTATTGTACACCGATGTGCCACGCAAAGCAAACAATTTTGTACACCGATGAGCGACGAAAAGCAAACAATATTGTACACCGATGAACCACGAAAAGCAAACAATATTGCACACCGATGAACCACGAAAAGCAAACAATATTGTACATCGATGAGCCACGAAAAGCAAACAATATTATACATCGATGAGCCACGAAAAGCAAACAATATTGTACAACGATGAGCCATAAAAAGCAAACAATATTGTACACCGATGAGCTACGAAAAGCAAAAACTCGTGTACACCGATGTGTCACGAAAAGCAAACAGTATTGTTCACCGATGTGCCACGAAAAGTAAACACTATTGTACACCGATGAGCTACGAAAAGCAAACATTATTGTACACCGATGTGCTAAGAAAAGCAAACAATATTGTACACCGATGTGCCACGAAAAGCAAACAATATCGTACACCGATGAGTCACGAACAGCAAACAATACTGTACACCGATGAGCAGAGAAAAGCAAACAATATTGTACAGCGATGAGCCACGAAAGGAAAACAATATTGCACACCGATGAGCTACGAAAAGCAAACAATATTGCACATCGATGCGCCACTAAAAGCAATAATATATGTACACCGATGAGCCACGAAAAGCAAACAGTTTTGTACACCGATGAGCCACGAAAAGCAAACAATATTGTATGCCGATGAGCCACGAAAAGGAAACAATATTGTACACCGATGAGCTACGAAAAGAAAATCATATTGTACATCGATGAGCCAATAAAAGCAAACAATATTGCACACCGATGAGCCACGAAAAGCAAACAATATTGTACACAGATGAGGTACGAAAAACTAAAAATAGTGTACATAGATAAGCCACGAAAACTAAACAATATTGTACATCGATTACCCACGAAAAGCAAACAATATTGTACATAGATGAGGCACGAAAAGCAAACAATATTGTACACAGATGAGCAACGAGAAGCAAACAATATTGTACACGGATGCGCAGAGAAAAGCAAACAATATTGTACATCGATGAGCCACTAAAAGCAAACAATTTTGTACACCGATGAACCACTGAGAGCAAACGATATTGTACACCGATGATCCACAAAAAGCAAATAATAGTGTACACCGATGAGCCACGAAAAACAAACAATATTGTTCACCCATGGGCTACGAAAAGCAATCAATATTGTACACCGATGAGCCACGAAAAGCAAACAATACTGTTCACCGAAGAGCCACAAAAAGCAAACAATATTGTATACCGATGAGCCACGAAAAGCAAACAATATTGTACATCGATGAGTCACGAAAAGCAAACAATATTGTACATCGATGGGCCACGAAAAGCAAACAATATTGTACACCGATGAGCCATAACAAGCAAACAATATTGTACACCGACGAGCCATAAAGAGCAAACAATAATGTACACCGATGAGCTACGAAAAGCAAACATTATTGTACACCGATGTGCTACGAAAAGCAAACAATATTGTAACCGATGTTCCACGAAAAGCAAACAATATTGTACACCGATGAGCTAGGAAAAGCAAACATTATTGTACACCGATGAGCTACGAAAAGCAAACAATATTGCACATCGATGCGCCACTAAAAGCAATAATATATGTACACCGATGAGCCACGAAAAGCAACCAGTCACCGATGAGCCACGAAAAGCAAACAATATTGTATGCCGATGAGCCACGAAAAGGAAACAATATTGTACACCGATGAGCTACGAAAAGCAAATCATATTGTACATCGATGAGCCAATAAAGCAAACAATATTGCACACCGATGAGCCACGAAAAGCAAACAATATTGTACACAGATGAGGTACGAAAAACTAACAATAGTGTACATAGATAAGCCACGAAAACTAAACAATATTGTACATCGATTACCCACGAAAAGCAAACAATATTGTACATAGATGAGCCACGAAAAGCAAACAATATTGTATACCGATGAGCCACGAAAAGCAAACAATATTGTACATCGATGAGCCACGAAAAGCAAACAATATTGTACATCGATGGGCCACGAAAAGCAAACAATATTGTACACCGATGAGCCTCCAAAAGCAAACAATATTGTACACCGATGAGCCATAACAAGCAAACAATATTGTACACCGACGAGCCATAAAGAGCAAACAATAATGTACACCGATGAACTACGAAAAGCAAACATTATTGTACACCGATGTGCTACGAAAAGCAAACAATATTGTAACCGATGTTCCACGAAAAGCAAACAATATTGTACACCGATGAGTCACAAACAGCAAACAATACTGTACACCGATGAGCCCCGAAAAGCAAACAATATTGTACAGCGATGAGCTACGAAAAGCAAACAATATTGTACATCGATGTGCCACTAAAAGCAAATATTGTACACCGATGAGCCACGAAAAGCAAACAGTATTGTACAACGATGAGCCACGAAAAGCAAACAATATTGTATGCCGATGAGCCACGAAAACCAAACAATATTGTACACCGATGAGCTACGAAAAGCAAATCATATTGTACATCGATGAGCCAATAAAAGCAAACAATATTGCACACCGATGAGCCAAGAAAAGCAAACAATATTGTACACCGATGAGGTACGAAAAACTAACAATAGTGTACATAGATAAGCCACGAAAACTAAACAGTATTGTACATCGATGACCCACGAAAAGCAAACAATATTGTACATAGATGAGCCACGAAAAGCAAACAATATTGTACACAGATGAGCAACAAGAAGCAAACAATATTGTACACCGATGAGCAGAGAAAAGCAAACAATATTGTACATCGATGGGCCACTAAAAGCAAACAATTTTGTACACCGATGAACCACGAAAAGCAAACGATATTGTACACCGATGAGCCACAAAAAGCAAATAATAGTGTACACCGATGAGCCACGAAAAGCAAACAATATTGTTCACCCATGGGCTACGAAAAGCAAACAATATTGAACACCGATGAGCCACGAAAAGCAAACAATACTGTTCACTAAAGAACCACGAAAAGTAAACAATGTTGTATACCGATGAGCCACGAAAAGCAAACAATATTGTATACTGATCAGCCACGAAAAGCAAACAATATTGCACACCAAAGAGCTACGAAAGGCAAAACATATTGTACATCGATGAGCCACTAAAAGCAAACAATATTGTACACCGATGAGCCACTAAAAGCAAACAATATTGTACACCGATGAAGTACGAAAAGCAAATAACATTGTACATCGATGAGCCACGAAAAACAAATAATATTGTACATAGATGAGCCACGAAAAGCAAACTATATTGTACACCGATGAGCTACGAAAACCAAACAATATTGTACACCGATGAGCCACGAAAAGCAAACAATTATGTACACCGATGAGCCACGAAAAGCAAACAATATTGTACACCGATGGGCTACGAAAAGCAAAAATTATTGTTCACCGATGTGCCTTGAAAAGCAAAAAATATTGTACACCGATGAGCCACGAAAAGCAAACAATATTGTACACCGATGAGCCACGA
Source organism: Macrothele yani (assembly GCA_039090855.1). Taxonomy (NCBI): domain Eukaryota; kingdom Metazoa; phylum Arthropoda; class Arachnida; order Araneae; family Macrothelidae; genus Macrothele; species Macrothele yani. The sequence goes on from CM077018.1 coordinate 40,141,690, forward strand.
AAAGCAAATAATATTGAACACCGATGAGCTACGAGAAGCAAACATTATTGTAAACCGATGTGCCACGTAAAGCAAACTATATTGTATGCCGATGAGCCACGAAAAGCAAATATTATTGTACATCGATGAGCCACTAAAACGAAACAATATTGCACACCAAGGAGCCATGAAAAGCAAACAATATTGTACACCGTTGAGCCACGAATATAAAACAATATTGTACACCGATGAGCCTTGAAAAGCAAAAAATATTGTACACCGATGAGGCACGAAACCCAAATAATATTGTACATCGATGAGCCACAAAAAACTAACAATAGTGTACATAGATAATCCACGAAAAGCAAACAATATTGTACATCGATGACCCACGCAAAGCAAACATTATTGTACATAGATGAACCACGAAAAGCACACAATATTGTACGTAGATGAGGAACGAGAAGCAAACAATACTGTACACCGATGAGCCACGAAAAGCAAACAATATTGTACACCGATGAGCTACGAAAAACAAACAATATTGTATGCCGATGAGCCACGAAAACCAAACAATATTGTACACAGATGAGCTACGAAAATCAAATATTATTGTACATCGTTGAGCCACTAAAACCAAAGAATATTGCACACCGAGGATCCATGAAAGCAAACAATATTGTACACCGTTGAGCCACGAATATGAAACAATATTGTACACCGATGAGCCTTGAAAAGCAAACAATATTGTACACCGATGAGGCACGAAAAGCAAATAATATTGTACATCGATGAGCTATGAAAAACTAACAATAGTATACATAGATAAGCTACGAAAAGCAAACAATATTGTACATCGATGACCCACGCAAAGCAAACAATATTGTACATAGATCAGCCACTAAAAGCAAACAATATTGTACACCGATGTGCCACGAAAAGCAAACAATATTGTACATAGATGAGCCACGAAAAGCAAACGATATATTGTATATAGATGAGCCACGAGAAGCAAACAATATTGTACACCGATGACATACGAAAAGCAAAAAATATTGTACATCGATGAGCCACTAAAAGCAAACAATTTTGTTCACCGATAAGCCACGAAACGCAAATAATATTGTACACCGATGAGCTACGAAAAGCAAACAATGTTGTACACCGATGAGCCACGAAAAGCAAACAATATTGTACACCGTTGAGCTACGAAAAGCAAACAATATTGTACACCGATGAGCCACGAAAAGCAAACAATATTGTACATCGATGAGCCACGAGAAGCAAACAATTTTGTACATCGATGAGCCACGAAAAGCCAACAATATTATACACCGATGAGCCACGAAAAAGTAAACAATATTGTACACCGATGAGCTACGAATACAAACAATACTGTACATCGATGAGCCCCGGAAAACAAACAATATTGTATACCGAGGAGCCACGAAAAGCAAACAATATGACCACCTACCTAATAATCTGTGGGACCCCCTTAAACCGGAAAAACAGCGGCCACTCGCCAAGACATCTAGTCCATGAGTGATGATAGGTATCCAAGGACATCGGTTACATTTCGAGGTGGTGGTGATTTATTGTGAACACGCTTATCCAATTTGAACAACAGATGCTCAATTGGATTGATGTCTGGGGAATAATATAGGCCAGAGCATTAACAGAAAATCACCAGAATGTTGCTCGAACCTCTCCTTGTCGATTCTGGCACTGTGGCATGGCGCATTATTGTATTGGTAATGGCCATCACTAGCCGAGTACACAGTTGCCATGAATGCGTGAACTTGGTCCGCAACTATGATGGGATACCTGACAGCTGTCATGGATTGTGCTATTTGGATTACGGGGACAAAACTTTCCCGAGAAAATATCGCCCACACATAGCACAGCCTCCGCCGGCCTGTTTCGGCCAAAAAGTGTATCTACGTTCCATAGTCTCCGTTGGTAATCGGTGTATCCGCGCTCGGCCGTCTAATTGATGCACAAGGAATCATGATTCTTCAGACCAAGCCCAGTTTTTCCCAGACAACCACAGTCCAATCTCACTTATCTTAGGCCCATTTCATGTTTTGTTGGCGATGACGTATGGGGACAGGGAGCATGTGGGCCCGGCTGAGTCTTCGGCTACGCAGGCCCGTGTGCAGAAAACTGCGATGAATTGTATGCTGTGACACATTTCCCTGATCACCACTGTCGGACGTGCGGGTTATTCGTAGCATTGTGACTCTGCGGTCGCTGTGAACAATGCGTGACAGTCTCAGCTCCCTTTGGCATCAGTTAGCTACTGACGACACACGGCTGGAGGACGGTTCCTTGTTTGGCCATCTGGGTACCACTTTTGTTACGTACTCGCTACAGCGATATGTGAACAATCCACAAGCAGCGCTGCTTCCGAGATCGTAGTTTCGAGGATCCTTACCGTCGCAATTTGTCCTTTATCAAATTCCGAAAAGTCTGCCGCTTTTCTCATTCTGACTACGAACACTCTACTAACCGATAGCCGGTCCTCGGATTGAATATATACTGCTCTGTGAACTTAAACTGCGCTCGCGTTGGGTCTCAAGGAGCGCTCACTCTCTAGGCTGGGGTTTGTCGTAATGTATTGGCTCATCGATGTATATGCCCGTAGAAGGCCGAATACGCAAAGGATTTCACAAAATCTGGTAAGTAATGCCGTCCTATTTCCTGAATCGGTATATCTGTACAAATATTGTAATACTGTGTTGTGTTAAAAGCCGAAAAAATAATCTGTTGCATGAGTGAGAAATATGTTCAGGTTTACTTAGTGAACAGAATATAATACGACCTTCGTGTGATTGTCAGTAATATATTTAGAAATGCGCTTTGTATTAAATATCTTTTTCTTGAAGATTTTCTCTGATATGAATCATCACATTCCCTTAAAATGTGTGAAATACACCATAGAATTCGAAAATGATGAACACCTGAATGGCATTTTGTGTTTTCGTAACAATCAATTTAGTTTCTGAGTAAAGACGTCTAGACGTATTAAGATATACTAAAACGTAATATTGTGCCTCATAAAAATTTAACACAATTCATAGATTGAACTCTGATATGAAATCAAATTATCAGATTTGAGGATTAAAAGAATTGGTCGACAAGATATTGTATGAATAAGCTGTAAGGGTTCAACAGAGCTGCGGGTCATGCAACATATTTTATAAATGGGTTAATCAAAATTATAAAATCGAGGCCTGCGACTGGAGTACAGAAAACACGCCATATGTGAACAACAGTAAAGACGCTACCCTAATGTTAGATACTTAAAGAGGTGTAATACGATGTTGTATATCCCGTAACAGGGCCAAAGTATCAGATGAATATGAGTTGCGGCGTAATTCACGAAAATGTCAGATTTTGGTGACCTCAGAAAAGGCATGATCACTGTAGAGGGTCTAGGAGGAACTTCAGTAATGGTAGAAGTAGTAGATGTTATCCAAAGTTATGACTACCTATCAAGAAACTCATGGCGTTGACTTAAAAGAAAAGCAATGAGAATTTGAATACATAAGAATATGTGTGAAATCAAATTTATCTGGAACTCAGGTATGCGGATCACTTAAGAACAGGAAGCAGGGACTCCAAACAGAACTATCTGAATAGATATAATATCCTGCTTGACTACAGCGCTGTTGTTGCGTTCTTCACACGTGTAGAACTACAATGCTCTCCACCAGTCTCAAATCTTGCATCTTTCTGCAACCGTTTAAGTGAACGACTTACCTAAGCTAGATGGTGCCCAAATTCTTAGTAATCTGCAAACAAACATTCCCAGAGCCACTGGGTTTTATTCAAGATGTGTCAAAATTATATCTTCCCGCTTCTTGTCTTTGCGTAACGGACAATAATCCTGTCACTTGTGATAAATGCTTCCTTCTAATCTTCCATTCACTGCTTCGCAACCTAAGGCATGAGCGAAATTGCTAGTATCGCTGACACGTACATTTTGTCAATTCGTATAAAGCAGTGAATCGAACATCGTTCTCCTTTTTACGTTCTCCATCATTGTCATAGTGTCTCATTTACCAAGTAACGCCTTATAACGGGCTAATGCCAGCCATTCTCCTGGATGACCCCTTTGAATAGCACAGCAAAGGCCCTTCTTATCTACAGATCTATTCTTGGAGCAACGCTCGTTCGGGCTTGTTTCAATCCAACTTGGGAACTCTGATTTAATTTGTATCAACTAGTTCAACTCTTAAACAAACCTTTTGTAGTTGGAACGATGGCATGGGTTACAAAGGTCATACATTTGAAGGTACATTTAGTTAATTGTGTTAAATACCAATAAGTGTCTTGTCTGTTCTAATATTGGCTCTTAATCGTTCTTATATATATTTATTTACTAAAACATTATAGTAAATATAATTGTCGCGTATTAGTTTTGGTGTTCTAAACGATGTATTTCCTTCAATAAATTTCTTGAAATTTAGACCAAGGTTATTTGACATACCTGAGAATTGATGAATCTACAAAAGATAGAAGGAAAATTTGGGGGGTTCAATACACATATCGATAAATATTCCGAAGCATTTTACTGTATCAACTGAGTAATCTTTCCTCCCTTTCACTCTGAGTATTATTTCCTTCCTTTTACTCTGAGTATTATTTCCTTCCTTTCACTCTTTAAAGTAAAGGAAAGCAAACTTGAGTATACACATGTACATGCACTCAATGGACTAGACATTATAGATGCTAATGTAAGAGTGTATTGAACTCTTCTAGTGCGAATAACAGCCGGTATACTACAAGTTATCGGCTCTACCGGATGCTGGAGTGTTTCCCGAGGTAAATCAAGCCATGGCTCTTTGAACATTGTCCGCAATTCCGCCTCAGACATCGGTATCATGAATCTGATGATCCTCACAAAGAATCCCGGAGCTTCCACAGGATTTAAATCCGGGTAACTTGGGGGCCACTCGATGGTTCGAAAGGTAGCTGAGTGTTCCTTAAGCCACGTGTGGGTGGTTCCTTCCCATTGGGGGGGGGGGCGTATTTTCCTGTTGAAGCATATCCATTAACCGCAGGATGCGCGAAGGCCGTGGAAAGGTGTACATGTTCAGCGAGTACACTCTTGTAGCGCATACATGTTAAGGACTTCACCAGATATATTAAGAGACCTAATGTGTCCAATGAAAAGTCTCCGAAAACCATCACACAGCACCACCATTGCGTTGAACAGAGCCGACATGGCACGACGAGGTCATGGCCTCATGCTGTCGACGCCACACCCACACTCTCTCATCAGCTCGACACGAGTGAAAGCATGATATTTCTGATCACACAACGTGGCGCCGCTCTGCAAAGGACCAGGTTTCATGTTTCCTGGAAGAGAAGGGCCGTAATTTCTGATGATGAGCAGTCAACTGTGACACGCCCCAGGCAGCACAACTTTGAAAATTAACGTAGGTGCAACGCTGTTCCACCGTTTCTATTCGCAATTTGGTAGGCAAGACGTCATCCTTAAATGATGACGTATAGCCAACGATTTTCTAACTGATCTGCCGACTGCCCTTTAGAAGAACATTCCATTTTTAAGTGACTACTAATGCCATGTAAATATTAGGAATGGACTTGAATTTAATAAGTGTTATTCCATTTTCATGCTTTAATTTAAATGTAGCTTTTGATACAATTGGGAGTTAGTAAGGGGTATCATATATTTACATGGTCGCACTACATACTCTGTCTGGGAATTAAACAGAGAAGCACGAGGAACAACATATCTCCCGAAGAAGATCAGCATGAGAAGCTTTTTAGGGGAGTGTATGTAATACGTAACACTCAAACCTCGGTTACTCCTCATTAGCTATTAACGTCGACCCGCTCCCAAAGAAGGAATGTATGTTTACGTTTAAATTGTATGAGAAGTATGAAAGTACCTTTCCTTTCGTATAATTTATCCCGATGGTCATTCTAATCCATGAGTGAAAATACACATTATTGAAATATACGACTTAAAGTACTCACTACCCTACCTAAAAATTCGAACATAATTGGAAACATTTAAATCTTTTTTAAATATATTATTGAGTGTAAAAACAATCAGTTACGTGGTTTTTCTTTTAAAATTGCATTTCTTTGCTTCATTTTAAAAGTTAAAAATACCATACTAATACTTTCGAAACGGGCCTTGCTTTAACTAGAGGAAATTATATTCTACTTTTTTATGGAGTATAATTTGTATATTTAATTTTACATGTTTGTCGCATTGCTGTTTTTTTACGACATAAATGGTTGTCGACAGTTACGATATTTCTCGAGGAAAACACGTTTTTTTTTACACCATCATCAACCTTATGTTCAAGGAGTGCTCATTATATTAAAGTAATTTGAGCTTGATACAGAGTCCTTTATTTCACCGAATTGATGGCGCATAATTCAGAATTGAGTTCTTGAATAATAATACAGCAATTGTAATGTTTTCAGTTTTTAACTTCGTTAAAAATTTACGTTACAGATTTTGAAAGAAATTTAGCATTTTAATAAATGAATATCTCAAAATTCTTTGCTTAAAAATTCTATAATTGTCACCCTAAAATTTCAATGGAAGGAGGGAGACAAAGAAGACGTTATAAACTCCGAAGTGTAAGAAATACGTAAAAAACTAAGCCGCTGGAGTTCTAGATTGGATAGTATAGGAAGCGTAGGGATCGCATGAGTTGAAAAATTGGGTGAAATTTGAAGTATTGTTATCCTTTACTTACAATTTCAATCCTTTCACACTTTTCCAAACATTTGCAGCGAAACGATAGAAATATTTTCTCAAAGGGATGTAGATAAATATGCATGTAGAATTATCATTTAAGTAAACATAAATCCCAAGAATTAGCTTACATATTACTTCGTAATTCTCATCAGACTTTCAGATTTTTTTGCACAACTTTCATTTTCGTAACGGAGGAAGAAAATAAACGAAATATTTCTTTACAACTCTAAAATCATCATGATGACAGAGAACGCAGAAATTAAGTATTTACTGTACATACATATCTAGTAGTACATATACAGCATAGTAATAAGTTCTAAAATACTGGGTATTATTGAAAATATGGTAGTTTGTAGAAAACGTACCTAAAGCGATACTTTTTGACAGTTGAATTTGAATGTCCTGGAATGAAGCTATGCATATAAGTTTGCGGCTTTACGAAAACTTTGATTTTTTATATTGCGCGCACGACCAATGATATGAAAATACTTACTCTTGATAATTTCCACTGGGTGCACTATTTTACAGTTTAATTGTGTACGTGAAAATAGGGCAGAATATTTGTTTTCATGACCTCATTTTCTTGTTAAAATTCCTTAAATCATAATTTCCGATAAAAACACTACTGTCTCCCGTCAGTTAAATAAAAGCATACGAAACTGATAAAAGTATGATTAAAGGTTTAATTCAGAAGCCCACTACCAGCATTTATCAGTCTGTACAAAACCTAAAAGTGTTGATTTTTCTGTGGTAATGATGTATGAAGGCAGTTCAAGAGTTACTGCCGTAGTCGTCCATGTCATCTGGATCCAGATGATTTAGTCGACAACGGATAATGATTTGACTCTGAATAATTATCTAAATGACTTGTATGCGTAACGTTCTGACTTCTGCAATATTCATGTTTCCCGATCTGGTGACAATGCCATTTCTAGCGTTTTCATACAAACTCTGCATGTCAGGAGCAGTGGATCCAACGTGACTGGTATACCACATATATAAAATTAATTAACATCACAAAGTACCAAAAACGGAATTACTTGTGAATAATGTTGGACATTATTATTCTGTCTTCGGTAGTATTATTTTTCATTAATATACCAGGCACACACACTCATCTTTCTTTCATAGTTCTAACAATATTTTGATACGGGTCCAAGGAGTGTTACACACGTAAGAAAGTGTAACACAATAAAATCTACATTCTAATTGTTACGTACATTAAAATTTTGCCTTGGTTTCATATATGAAATTTTCTTATTTTGTGATATGTCACCTATAAATGTTTCAGAAATACCTACGTTTCCTAAGTTGTCGCATAGCTCAGATTACTGCATCAAACTATTCTGATCTCGAACGTATAATTATTGATAATTTCAAAATATTTGCTATGAGATGGGAAAATAAAATCTTTTGCGAAAATATATATAAATGCCCAAAAACGAAATCAATTTATTTGGAAGAATTTATTAAAGTGTCTTTTCTTTGCGTTCTTTTAACAATATTATAGCCCCTAAAAGAACATAATTTTTTTTTTGATTTGCTGAGAAGGTGATAGGTAAAATAATCTCTTACTGAATATACATTATTTTTGTGGACTACATCTTTTGAACTATGCGAAACACGCTTTTTAGAATTCAGAGAAAACCCTAAGCGTTGCGTAGTTCGTAAGACTGCACTGGTTCCTGTCTTTATTTAGGGAAATACGACCAATTTTTAATTTTTTTTGTGGACAGGTTTAAGATTGTAAAACTTGCAAGCAACAAAATTACCATTTTGAACAATCTTTCTAAATATATGCAATTAATATTTACTTTCGTTTCACCAGAAGTACAATATGTTTTGGGCGTTTTTTACTCTTTCCTACCATAGATTGAAGAAGCGTATATGCTCCAGCTTTGTCCGTACGTCCGCCCGCACGATAACTCACGTGAAAATGGTTCGATTTCGACGAAAGTTTAGTATGTGGTAGGGGACCACCTGGGGACGAACCCTATTCAAAATGGGCGAAGCGGGGTCAAACGTCAGGACATAGTAGCGGGATCAATTCCATTGCTGTTACGCGTCAAAACTTGCGTTAAAATTGTTCGATTTCGATGAAACTGTAGTATGTGGTAGGGAACCAACTGGGGAAGACCGCTATTGAAAATGGGTGAAATTGGGTCAAAGGTCAGGACATAGGAGCTGGATCCATTCCATTGCCTTTATGCGTCATAACTTGCGTAAAAATGGATAGATTTCGATGAAATTTTAGTATGTGGTAGGAAACCACCTGGGCACGAGCCCTATTGAAAATGGGCGGAATGGGGTCAAACGTCAGGACATAAAAGCGGGATCCATTCCATTGCCTTATGCGTCATAACATGCGTAAATATGGATCGATCTCGAAAAAATGTTAGTATGAGGTAGGGAACCACCTGGGCACGAACCCTATTGAAAATGGGCGAAATGGGGTCAAAGATCAGGCAGGGCATAAGCGCGGGATATATTTCATTGGCCTTTGCGTCATAACTTGCGTAAAACTGTTCGATTTCGTTGAAATTTTAGTATGTGGTAGGGAGCCACTGGAGACGAACCCTATTGAAAATGGGCGAAATGGGGTCAAAGATCAGGACACTGGAGTGGGATCCGTTCCATTACCCTTGTGTATCATAACTTACCTAAAATGCTTGGATTGCGACGAAACTTTATCATGTTGTTCCTGAGGTATAGTGAACCAGTTCTGTTGAATATCAACGAAATGGGGTCAAAGGTCATTGCACAAAAGCCAGATTTATTCCACAGCCATTATTCTCATAGCTTGCGTAAAACTGCTTCTATTGCAACAAAACTTTATCATGTTGTTCCGAAGGTATAGTGAACCGGTTCTTTTGAATATAATCGAAATGGGGTCAAAGGTCAGGACACAGAAGCGAGGTTTATTCCACAGCCATTATCCACGTAACTTGAGTAACAATTTTTGGTATGTTGGAAAGCGTATCATGATCAATGTATTGCATGATTTTACTAACTTGTTTTGTTCTTTTTTACACTTTCACTTAGAACAGAATTCCTATTATTTCGTGCTAGAAGCATTAAATACATTGTAACACAATGCAGACATTTCTGTGTCAAAGACCGCACAGGCTTTATTCAACAAATCATAAATATCAGCCCTATCAAACCAAGCAAAAGTCTTTCCCAAACTGAGTGTCAAACCACATATTTTTCGATTGCATGCAACACTATGGATTTTAGTATTTTATTTATACAGCAATGTATTTTTAAAAAATAAAATGTTCCGTTGATTCTTCAAGAGAGCTCTACGAAATCAAATAGAACGGTGTGATCGGACCGTGGTATTTCCGCTGATTCTTGTCATCCGTCAATTAAGTTGCCAAGTCGTACAACTATTATTCTACTTACAGTTATATTCCTGAATTAACACGATGACAAAGGGAATGGAAATACTGTTCGCGGCTGGCTGAGACGGGTGGGTAAGAACAGCAGTACTGATATGTTAATGGAGGAACAGATTCGAACGTTAGTACTGGAAGGAAGCGTAGATTTCCCAGGATTGTTCAAAGCAACTTATAGTGAGTAGGGTGAAACAGCAATAAATTAGATACAGTGTCAAGAGAATAGTACACTAAAAATATTTGGAAATTCACGATCCGCTATCTGTCATTTCTTTCGTGAATTAACGAAGCATATTTCTGATACAACCTTTTCCGTGAAATGACGGAAGCTTGAAATTTACGGATTTTTCATACCAGGGGAAATTATAAATTTTCAGAAACCTTTCCGCAGTTTCTTATACTGGCGGTAAATTACCGTTTTACAGAACGTGTTAACGGAAACTTCTGAGTTTTCAGACACCTTCCCGCAATTTCTTTCGTATATTAACCGAAAAACTGCGTTCTCGCTTTTTCCGTATCATTACGACGAGAAATTACCGGTAATAGCAACGATTGGTGAGCATTGATTAACTTTTAAATTTTAATCGTCTGTTGAATTTTGAAGTTCCGTAGCGAGATAGGATACTGTGGATATCGCATGAATTTTGCTTGTTGTGGCACAGGATTTTTTTTTCTACTCTCCCCTATTTCGTGCACCATTCATTTATTATATAATGTGTAAACGTAAAAAAACCAGGTACTTAACTTATTGTACGGGTGATTATACAATGTCTATTGATTAGTCTTTGGGCAACTTAAGGCAAAGGCTATTATAGCTATCAAGAGTAAATTTTATATTCAGGAGTTTTCTTTATTAAATAATACTATAAAAAGTACATTCTACCTTTTATAAATATAAGTGAAAGCCTTTGTCATTAAAAAAAATAAGTTGCAAAGTAATTTGTTGTTTTAGAAAAATCAAGGTGAAGATTGCTATATTTGTTAAAAGTCCTACTTACAGAAAACAATTACTACAAACCTATTGAGAAAAATAATGAACTTGAACAGAAAATAAAATAATTAAACACTTGCATTAATGACAAAAACTAATTAATCGTCGGGCAATTTATTTTAGAATGTACGTGTTTCAGATTTCCAAGCGTTAGTAGTTCAGTGAGTAAAGGTGTGCTCTATCTGTTGATCGAAACAGCAGGGATTCGATCCTGACTGGCGAAAAGATCATTAGGGGAGGGTCTGAAAAATGTCGGGTAGTCGATTTTGCGGAACTTCAGTTTAAATACGTAAAAACCTGAAATGGATTTTTCTAAAATATACAGAATTTCTGACTAAGGGAAATCTGTGAAAATGCGGGTTTAAATAAACGGGCACTTTTAAAAACGGAAATTTCTGGAAAACACGGACACGTACCTCAAATTTTGATGCACGTTATTTTAAGAAATTTTCAATGAATTCACACCATTAATTCTTTACAAAATACTCCATTGTTTGGAGAATATTGAACTGTTGTTACCTTTATGATATCGTAAACCTACCAAAACTTATTGTATAACGAACACAATAACACATTTGCTGTCATTTGGTGAGTATCGCATGTGAATACTAGTTAAATGGAGAGGGTTTAAGTGATGCAACAACTTACGTTTATCGGTGTAGAATGAAGTATTGGAATTTGGAAATGGCTTCCAAAGAACTGAAATTATTCTCTTATACTCACGAATCTCGTGCTGAAGGAGGAAACTGTAATTGTATTCTGAAACGTTTTCTTACTGGAAGATTGTGGGCTCTTAATTCTATTTGGCATACGTATGAATGCCCTACCGTATATACACTTACTTTAATACATCGCAGCATCTCTGCATCTCACATACTCGTACATCTACCGAAATGTTTCGTTTCGTTCTTCAGTATGTCTGAATATTGTATGTAGTACTGTACTACGTATAATATTTTATTACTATTCGAATTTATATTTAATAAGCTTATATAAAGTGTTCTACTTTTTATGTTTCTTCTTTAGATTAGCAACAGAATAAACATAATTTCACTATATTTATTTCACAGTAATCGCATAAAAAACTGTAACTTATTTATGAGAAGCAAAGAAGCTATCCAACTGACGGGCGCTATGATCATATTAGAATGCTGTTATTCGACTTGTTTTCATTTCATATCACTGACTCCGAAGGGCAAAATAATATTGATCGTCAATATTTTAAAACTTATAACAAAGAAAAGTGCTAATGATGCATTCTCTATCCCGCAGAATGGATCAACTATTAAAAATATATGAAAAACGTTTTACATATCTCAAAAAAGAATCGTATATTCAAACGCTGAAATGGGGAATGACGACATTTAAATAAATTCAGAGTTTTTGTTCCGAGATGTTAGTAGAGTGAAATATGATGTTACGTTGTATCCTGCTAAACTGTGAGAATCACAAACCAGAAATACTTCTTATTTTCATCTCATTCGAGTATCCTTTGCAGAGTAATAAATCTATTATTTTCTAAATTTTAAGAGAGAAAAGTGACTTTTGCATGATGCTACTTGTCTTTGAAAACGTTAAAATAGAAATTGTGCTATCTCGGATCCTATCATAAATTTAGAGAACTTCCATTCGAATAAAGGATTTTCAAAATTCAGTTCGCGAAAACCTTACGCCAAAAAATCACTAGTTGTGGTTAATTTAGAATTTTAGAAAACGTGCTTTTTTTAAAAATGGTCAACATTTCTGAGCTATCCGACTGATGGGCGCTATTCTTAAGGTCTTTGAGCTGTTCCGCGCAAAGACCTTAAGAATTTATTTCAAATTGAAATCATGTCATAAATAATATTATCATTTGAGTTATTTTATAGTTGAATTCTGCAGCAGTTTGAAGTTTAGAAAGTAGCATAATATCCCTCAGAAAGAAAGAGCAAACCCAAATTTCTTCCACAGCATAAAAAGGAGAAAGAGGTAACGCTTCATTTGATTCCAATGTTAAAAACAGTTACCACAATGGGAGGGAACTCTACTCAACTTTGCTTGGCAAAGCGTCAAGTTTATTGGAAATTTGCCATTGATTTAATTTACGTTTCCAACGCACACAGTGAAATTTTTACTATTTTATTTTTTCCAAATAAATTAGTGCAAATTTTTTTTACATAAACTTTTTCTAAGAGCTTTTAAATTAACGCCAATCTTATGTTCACGTCATATTTGTCTACTGTACACTCCTCGTACGGAATATGAATAATTAATGAGTTAAAAATGAATATTTAATCGTTTATTTTTACGGCTAATAAGTTTTCAAATTTCTCTTTTCAAAGTGTTTATATTGTATAAATGAAAAGCCAATTTTCCATCAAATTAATTCTATTGATTGCGCACATCTTCGAATTAAAATGGGTCTCAGTCTTGTTTTCGTGGTGACTATATTCTTTGCATCTGTTCAGTGAAACCAGTGAGTCTATAATTATTTCAGGACAGCTATTTCCTTTCAGGCATTTGGAACGTAAAACAGCACACGTTACACCAAGTTCTTCCATTTTTCCAACATGGTGTTTTTAAGAAAGGTGGCTTCAGATTGAATAAAAAAGAACATACGTTCACACTTGCTCAAAGGGAGGCAATTGGAGCCTACTTTTAAAATTCTTAGTATAACGTTGTGTTTTCCAATTGGGGTGTTTTACCGTTTTTCAAGATATTCCATGTTTAATTGGAGACTACGCGGCCAATCGGTTATAATTGTGACCATCGATCATTTTTAGTCGCCAGCATTTTGTTTAAGCTTCCCAACCGTAGGTTGAAGAAGCGTATATGCTCAAGCTTTGTCCATCCGTCCGTCCGCACGATAACTGGCATAAAAAGGGTTTGATTTCGATGAAATTTTAGTATGTGGTAGGGGGACCACCCGGGGACGAACCCTTTTAAAAATGGGACAAATGGGGTCAAAGGTCACGACGTAGGAGAAGGATCCATTCCTCGGCTCTTATGCGTCATAGCTTGCGTAAATATGGTTCGATTTCAATGAAATTTTACTATAGTGTAGGGGACGGCATGGGGACGAACCCTATTCAAAATGGGTGAATTGGGATCAAAGTTCAGGATAAAAGAGCGGGATGCATTCCAATGCTCTTATGCTTAATAACGTGCGTAAAAATGGTTCGATTTCAATGAAATTTCAGTATTTGGTAGGGGACCACCTGGGGACGAACCCTATTGAAAATGGAAGAAATGGTTTGAAATGTCAGGGTATATGATTGCGATTCATTTCATCGCCCTTACCCCATATTATTAAGGTGGACGTCAAGTAATTTTGCTTCATATACTTCCAATGGAAAAACTTTATTACACTTTTCCTTCAAAATTAATGTGTTCCCAAGGATGAGAATTTGAACATCGATTAAAATAACTTCATATTATAACTTGGAATACTCATTATTTTCTGAAACATAACCATAATTATATCAAAAATCAATAACGTTTCCTTTGGTGTTGTTGAAACCAGAAAAAGGATCGCACGACCTGTACTTTGATGACGTCAGTAGGCAAACACATGTTGGATTGCATAATTATGGTTATGTTTTAGAAAATATTAAGTATTGCAAGTTATAAAATGAAGATATTTTAATCGATGTTCGAAGTTTCATCCATGAGAACTGATTAAATGGGAAGAAAATGTGTACAGAAATTTTTCCATTCGAAGTAGAGGAAGCAAAATTACTTGACGTTCACCCTAAACGAGCAATTCTTGTATGTATGTAAAATTTATTTTGAAAACGGCTCTAAGGATTTGGATGAAAGCCGTTAACCTGCCGTTTTCTGATACTAGAAATCGATTTAGCTTGATCTCGACTTTAGGAAAATTCGTTTAGTGGGTTAAATAACCACCCCGAGTTACCACGTTTTTAGTGAAGTGTCATGGCGTCGTTCCATTAGATGTTGGCGCGCAGTCACGCAATCTGCCTCATTACGTCACGCGTTGGGTGTGGATCCTATTAAAGTTCTATGACGTCGCACTCTTGCAAGCAGATTGTCGCGATTCCCATCTGCCTCATTACGTCTGCGCTGTGTGTGTATGTTCGTCCGCACGATAACTCGCGTAAAAATCTTTCGATTTCGATGAAATTATAGTATGTGGTAGGGGAACACCTGGGAAGAAACCCTATTGAAAGTGAGCGAAATGGGGTTAAAGGACAGGACATAGGAGCGGGATCCATTCCACTGCTATTATGCGTCATAACTAACGTAAAAAAAGTTCGATTTCGATTAAATTTTAGTATGTGGTAGGAGACCACCTGGGTACAAACCCTATTGAAAATTGGCGAAATGCGGGTCAAAGTTCAGGACATAGGAGAGGAATCACTTCCATCGCCATTATGCGTCATAACTTACGTAAAGATATTTCGATTTGGATGAAATGTTAGTATGGTGTAGTGACCTTTCCTGGGGACTAATCCTTTTGAAAATGGGCGAAATGGGTTTAAAAGTTCGGACACAGAAGCGGGATCTATTCCATAGCCCTTATGCATCATAACTTACGTAAAATGGCTTCGATTGCGACAAAACTTTATCTTATTATTTCGGAGGTATACTGAACCTGTTCAGTTAAACATCATCGAAATGGGATCAAAGGTCAGGGCACAGGAGTGAAATTTATTCCACAGCTGTTAACTGGAGTAATAACTTGAATAATGATTTCAAGTATGTTGGAAAGCGTATCATACTCAATGCATTGTATGATTTTACTAACGTGTTATAATTTAGAGTACTGTCCGTTTCAATGACGGCTAACAGAGGTAATGTATGTTTAATAATGGGTACAGCAGTGACAGGAGGTCGATAAGTTGGTGAGGTACGGTAGACAGCTGTTTTATGTTGCTGTATGTCCCCGGTATACTTGATGGGAAATTTTGAAATGCAAACGCTTTCTTGCGCACTGTTAACACCAAGAAGCACTGCAGTGGCAGCTTGTGGGGTAAAATGTTGGTGAGACGAAGACACAGCAAATAACATATGTAAGTTATGAAACATAACTGAAACCAAATTTTGTAGAGAAGAGAGTTCATATGTATAATTCATATGAATATTTTATATCTATATTTATTATTCAACAATAGATCAAAAAAATCACAGGAAGATATCAAGTACGGCTGAGAAGAACGAAGTAGACTTCGAAAATTGGAAACTATTTTGGAAAGGAGACATGCATATTTGGCGAAAAATGAAGGAATATTGGGAAAAGGGTTAACCCGTTTTACTTTACATCATTCTTTCTCTGGTCAAATCACATTTTGCGCTTAGTTATTTTATCCAGCGATATTTAATGAGTGGTCATTCTATCACGCACACCAATCGAACGTCCAAAAATCTACTTTTCTCAAAGCTGCTTCTGAGTCCAGAATAAAAGCATCATCTCTGTTTGCGAATGTATATCCTACGTGCACATTACAATTAAGGCCTTGGGGCTACAAATTCAGGCGCTGACCTGTGGGAACCGCCTATAAGAGAAATCAAGTTGGAACAAAATTTCTATATATCTTGTCAGTAGGCCCGGTAACTTAAACATGGTAGAAACCAGTACAGATGGCCACCTGTAACATTTGACCCTACTCCCAACAGAATGCATTCAATTTACTTTTTTGTGAATGAGTTCAAATCTAAAATAATCAATTTTATTTTTACGGATAACTCATAAATCAAAATTTATGAGCATTAAAAATGAAACCCTCAGCGCATTTCTCGCCTAACCTGAAATTACTGAAGAAACGCATTAAAATAATTTTGCACACAAATATAGAATACAGTACACTTGGACGAAAAGCTGTGTGTATAATACACTTGAAAAAAAAACATCTTTTACTGAGCTGACGCAAAATGGTTTGCAACCCTAGTAACTGCTTTGCCAAGAGCATCAGCTCTGGTCTGCCCGCTCCCATTAGACAAAATTCGTGCCTTTGTGCAATAAAAACAAAAACGCCATTCAACTTTATACGGCGTTTGAGTTTCCCCTCAAAATCCGTAGAGGAAATCATGATCTTGGAAACTGGTTTTTTCTCCATCTCAGCGAGTCTACTCCGTGTTATAACCTTGGTTGCAACATAGACGACTCAGATGATTGCCTTTCTAAGCGCTCAGAATATGCTCGTTTCAACCTCTTAGCACAGACTGTATTTAAGCTTTATAAATTTAGTGCTCATGAATTCAGGATTCATTTTCTGGTTGAAGCCTTTTTTAACAAAATTTATGAATCGCAATGTGAGTTTCGGAGTTTTATTCAGCCTGTGCAATTAAATGCGTGTTATACGAGTGTCTTACATATGCAAAAACTTTCTTCATGGAAGAAAAATTTCTGGTGAGGAGACGCCTCACTTGCATTCATCTGAAGAGCCGTCTATGGGAAGCAGTGCCTACTGCGAATCGAGGTCCTGACACGGCCGGCGAGATACCAAAACGTATGCCCAGTATTTCCATATTGGACGTCTCTGACGTAACGCCTGTGCACGACCCACTCGCGATGTAGCTGAATTTATCCAAAACGATTAACTGCACGTCTCGTCAGTGATTCCTCTGGACACCATCTGGTTACTTTGTCATTCCGTCTTAGGCGGTATCGCTAAAGGTATGGCCCAGTATGTCGGCGACACTACCAATTCACTCAGACTACATGATAACGTGTTTTTCGCACATTACATTTATGTGATCCTTTAGAAATGAAAACACCTTCTTAATACTTAGTATGCTTGCATGTATGGTAAGTTTTTTCTGATTTTATGTGTTCCTTTGTATTGTGGAGTTTTCTAAGCCGAACAAAGTATATCACGAATATCTTGAAAAGTGATAAGAAAAGAAATGTTGAAATATGTTTTCAATATAGTTATAAATGCGAAAGAATATTAAGCAGGACTCAGCTTCTGGCAATATTTCACACCCGTGAGAGGGATTTTTGAAACTAGAGCAGATGAATTATGTGGACTGCATATTTAATCCCGGAATAAAAATGACATGGAATGGCGAAACAATTATGTAAGCGCATAAAGTCAAAAACATGCGTTCGTGTGCAGTCGCAAATTTTCATTTTTTGTAAAAGCTGTGACTTGCCTTCTAATTACCCTAAAAGGCCCGATCAAAAAGTTCCGAGAGTAGGCCGATATACAGCAAAGTAGTCACGTTACTTAAGTCTGGCTATGATCTCTGTCAAAGTAGTCTCCTTGGGCAGCGAAACACCGCTGCCAGCGCTTTTGTCACTGTTGGAATTCTTCATGAAAGTCCGGTTCGCGAATCGTGTCAAGCACGGTATGCGATTCACCCTGGATCTCGTCCACGGTTTCAAAACGGCGACCGTTGAGTTTCAGCTTAATTTTTGGGAACCTAAAGAAGTCGCTGGGGGCCAAACCGGGCGAGGAAGGCGAGGGACAAAGGGTAGGCATGCTGTTGCTACTGAAAAACTGGCGTCTTGCTAACCTCTGTTAGCTGTTGCATTGTCGTGATGGAGCAGGAAATTGCTCCTGCGCCACATTTCAGTTCATTTGTGGCGAACGTCCGCTCTAAGACGCTGCAGAACATCGCAGTAAAAAACGGCGGAGACTGTCTTCACCGGGGGAAGCATTGTCTGTGCACAACCCACGAATGTCGAAGAATACGACAAGCATGCTTTTGGTTGCGGTCCGGACCTGTCGGGTCTTCTTCGGTCGTCGGGATGATTGCTGTTTGGTCACCGGGTCGTAACCGCAGACCCAAGTCTCGTCCATAGTAAAAACCTGCGACAGGAACGTTGGTTTATTTACCACCTGCTGACGAAGATTTTGACAGGGTTTTGATACGGAGCGCCTTCTGTTCGAGCTTCAGAATCTTTGGCACAAACTTTGCAGCAATGCGGTGCAGGTTCAAAACCGACGTCAGAATTTATTGCACTGTTCCGTATGACACATTGCCGATGGTAGCAATGTCTTGAGTAGTTTTTTCGACGTTCCGCATGCACCAGTTCCCTAATTTTGTCCACATTTTTGGGGGTTTTGCTCGTAAACGTTCGCCTTGACCTAACGTCGTCTTCCATTGGACTTTTGCAGCTCTTTAGGAGCGAGTGCCACGCAAAACACCTCTGACGACTCATTGCTTCATTGCCATAAGCCTGCTGCAACATTTCATGCATCTCCGTTCCCGACTTGCCGAGTTTGCACGGGGATAACTGGTTTTCCAGTTATTTGGGGAGCGGCGCCCCACGGCCCGAGCTGACCTTGTGACTGGTCAACATCTGATGTCATGCCACCGCTTGATTTTTATTTTGGTGCTATTGGTGTTTGCAGGGACGGCTGTTCATCCAGCTGTTGGGGAGTCGCGGCCCCACGATCCCGAGCTGGTCTTGTGTCTCGCTTTTTTGTTTTTATTTATTTTCTCCACTGGCTAGTTGCCCGTGTTGTATTCTCTACCTCATCGCTACCACGTTATGTACTAACACCCCGGTCTTGTGGTTTTGTTACCCTCCACCACTAACTGATTTATATTAACCGCTCAGTTCGTAGGCTGCTGAGATTCTGTTTAGGTTCCCTTCCAGGATTTGTCTTCTTTGGATTTCTTTTTTTCCTTTTAACTGGTTTGTGTGCTAGACCTACCTGCATGTTTGCCGCGTGCGGAGACCCGTGAGGCGGAAATGGGATGTCTGGCGGCTGAGGTCGCAGGAGACCGGATATGTGCCTCCTGTGTACCAACACTCCTCTTCGACCCCGGCTTCGCTGTAAACGGGAGGCTAGAGACTAACCCACCTCTAGTCAGAAGTCTTGTACCAAGTTGTGTACAGGGCTTTAGCGGCTTTTTGTCGTATAGCACGGCAGGGTAAGCCCGGGGGCTGTGGGATCATGCCAAAGGCGTTGGCATGACGGTACCCGGAGGCCGAAGTGTCCGCCGAGTGCGTGTGATCACAGCCAACGGACTATATCTGCAACGTATAAGCTCCAGAACTGTGTCCAGCGTCATTTTCTTGACTTGCAGACCTCCAGTTCTCCCTCGTAGGGCTCGGTGGTGGGTGGAGTAGTTTGCAGACGAATCCTCTTCCTTTTTTCCATGGGTAAAAACAAAAAGAAAAACTCCAAATTTAAGTCGCCTGAGAAAATGATTATTGACAATGACTCTCCTTCGTCTTCTCAACCTACCAAGTCTCATACCCTTAAACGGTC
Organism: Macrothele yani; assembly: GCA_039090855.1. Classification (NCBI taxonomy): domain Eukaryota; kingdom Metazoa; phylum Arthropoda; class Arachnida; order Araneae; family Macrothelidae; genus Macrothele; species Macrothele yani. Next base: position 40,161,973 of record CM077018.1, read on the forward strand.
TTTAGACCTTGACCTGGACCAAGAATGTGGAACCTCTTCTTCGGCGGCTGTACCAGTCGCTCCGAAGCGTCGTCTCCCCTCAATTGCTGTGACTACGCATGCTACTCACTTGCTTGTAGAATCCATCGATCCGCATGAGAGACTGTCCACCAGATCTCCCTTTTTCATTTCTAAAGCTTTGGACGCTGCGGTTGGCCCCTTGAAGTCTGTGAGGAAGCTTCGCTCTGGGGACCTGCTTGTCCAAACTTGCAGTGTTTCTCAGAGTAACACTTTTCTAAACCTCACTAGTCTTCAAGGCATTTCTGTAAAAGTGACACCTCACCCGTTTCTTAACACCTCTCGGGGTGTTATTTCGGAGTTTGATCTCTTGCCATGCAGTGAAGACGAATTCGTGACTGAACTTGCTGATCAAGGTGTTATTGCTGCACGTCGTATGATGTTCCGGCGTGATGGTTCCATGATTAAGTCAAAAAATGTCATCTTGACTTTTAACTCCCCGAAAGTTCCGACCGAAATCAAGGCTGGCTACTTGGTCTGTGGAGTTCGCCCGTACATTCCCAGTCCTCTGCGCTGTTTCAGGTGCCAGAGGTACGGGCATTCACAACGTTTCTGTAAGAGTTCCGCGCGTTGCGCAAATTGTGGCTCCAGTGAACATGACGGGGAAGGTTGCACTTCTGCGGCCTGTTGTGTTAACTGCGGTGAGGCCCATGCAGCTTACTCCCGCAACTGTATGAAATGGAAGGACGAGATGGCGATCCAGCGCCTCAAGACCCTGGAAGGCCTCTCGTACCCTGCTGCCAAGGCCAAGTTGGGTATACCCACCACCCGACAGCGTACTTTTGCCGCAGTAGTTCAGTCTCTGCCACAACCCGTGCAGCCCTTTGTTCCGCGCCCTGTAGCTCTCGCCGCCCTTGCCAAGCGATCTACAGCTGACCAATCGACACAGGTGTTTTTCCCCGAGCTCGAGATTTTTCGAATACCTGATTCTGGGCCTTCTCTTTTGCTGCCGACCGTCTCTTCCAGTTTCCATCCGACAGCCTGCACGTGCGGAAGACCCGGCCCTCAATCCGCAAAGGTGTGCAGTTTCCATCCAACTGTCTCGGCCTCAGCGAGGTCCCCACCCTCAACCAACATTATAGAGGAACATAGGGGGGAGGAGAGTGACAGTTCGTCCCCAGCCTCAAACAACATTGCAGAGGAACATGGGGGGGAAGAGAGTGACAGTTCGTCCCCGCCCTCTGCCAGCATTGCAGAGGAGTGTGGGGGGAGGAGAGTGACTCATCCTTTGTGTAGTTGTGTTTAAAGAAAAAAAAAATATATATATGTGTGTGTGTATATATATGTATATATATGTATATATATATATATGTGTGTATATATGTATGTATATATGTATATATAATTATAATAGTAAATTAATAAATTTTTATATAAACCTAATTACCTACCTTGTCTTCACAGCTTTCATCATACTCTTTTTCAACTTTTACCAAGCCTGTCTGCTCTTAATCATTTTCCACGTTTTTAAAAATCTGTGGCTGATAGTTCTTTGTCTGGCGCTCTTTGGCCAAACCTGGCCCTTGCGCCAATAAAATCCACCAACCAACCAACCAACCAACTTGCCGAGTTTTACCCAGAATTTTATGTTCGCTCGCTGCTTTAGTTTGTAGTCTATATCAAAAACGCAGACGTGTTCTGCATGTGGTCATCAAATATCGGGTAGCACAGCTCCCGAAGTTCACAGAACGACGCCACTCGAGTCAATGACTCATGAAAGTAACTGCCCTCGACCGCTGCTTGCGCCTCCGCATACTGCCATCTGTTGGCGCGCTACGTACCTGGACTCCAAAATTTTTGATCGCACTGCGTATTAGTAATAACAATGAAGCAGATTGTTTACCTTTTAGCAGCTGCTTGCATTCAAAGTTTATACTGCAGTAATTAGATTTACGCTTCTCTGGGAAAATAAGGAATAGGATGATATGGCATTTAAAGACGGTGAAATATGTGCAAATAATTACTTAGCATTATTGCCTTTCGTGGTTCTCATTTCTTTACATTCATTTTTCCCAAGTAAGGATCGTTCTGAAATTATTTTCCTGGGAAGTAGAAGTCCTGATCTAACACTGCACACGACCAGTGATTACTACATTAAGTACTTTTACTTTGTGCATTAAAATCTTTATATTTTCCGCATTTCTTTTATAGAATACACAATGCTCAGCATACAGAGTTAAAACAAAGATTTTCAATATATTATATATTGTTGTTCGCATTTTTTAACAGTAACTTTTCATTCATATCACTTTCAAACCATGGTCGTGTATAGTGACCGAAGAAACCATACCGCCCATGCAAGACTCCAGGGAGGTAGCTTCTCCTAGATATTTGGTCAGTTTCACTTTTTGAGTTTGTACGTAAAGCTAAAAGAAAAATTCAAATGTTAATGGTTGCACAGAAAATTACTTTCTTCTCTGGCAAATTGGGATCTTTTGTAAACATGCGTAAGTCCGGATATTACTCGTAAGGAAGTGTAAAGGAAAGTTTCATTCATTTGAAACTGGCAAAATTGTACATATTTCATCACCGAAATCAAAATATCAGTTGTCGCGTAATTCAATATTTAACGCAACATGACATGTAGAGTTGCATTCTTCCGTGGTGTTTACTTTCCCTCTCTCCTAAATATCACACGCGCTACAGTTTTTTATGTGAAATGCCTTTTGTTGTTAGGCATCTCTTAAGCTGTTGCAGTCAGAAAAGCACTCTCGTTTTCCAAATTGTAAGGATTTCTTGCAGAAAAATATGCTAACATTTCTTGCAGAAGCTATCCGTTCATACCATGGCCTACGTCTAGATCTTTCTGCGGGCACTGGTTTTCGGTATTTCCCAACTGTATGCAAAACGCAGGATAGCATATATATATATATATATATATATATTATATTCATTTTCATGGCCAAAAACATTTCCACTTCATGTGAGCAAAGATTTTTGTTTCTCATGTTTTCGTATTTACAAATAACATTTTGGGAAATCGATAGAGTTAGTATTGTGCTTCGTGATTTTAAATTTATTTTCCATGTTTGCGCAATAAAGGTACTCTTTTTATGTCAAATGCCACGACGTCTCTATGCATAGAAAACTGTGCACTCTGTCAAGATTTAAACTGATGTGGTTTCTCCAACTATTATAATTTGTAAAGAATGTTTGTGTAACACAGAAAGTTCAAAAATTCGCATCCATGCGTTTGTGTTTTATATATTTAGCAATTACTGCTTATACAAGAGACACAAGTTCTGGGAAGACCTAATGGAACTGTACTAGGTCTCTAACACAAAAATGTCTTGTCCATTTTGCCAAAGCCTTAGAAATAAATTTAAAACAACTCTTGGAATATAGACAATTTTCTATGTACAAAGTAACCTACAAAGGTATCCAGGGGCCAGTCGTGTAGTTAGCAACCAGGTGACGTGTAGTTAGCAACCAGAGAAAGTGCAGCCCGTATTCTACCATAGAGCGGAGTGTCGAAACGAAAGCACGGCTTACTTTAACCTTCGGTTACCCTGGGTGTAAGGCTTAGCCTTTTTTACGCTTTCCAACCGTAGGTTGAAGAAGCGTATATGCTCCAGCTTTGTCCGTCCGTCTTTCCGCACGATAACTGGCGTAAAAATTAGTCGATTTCGATGAAATTTTAGTATGTGCTAGGGGACCACCCGGGGAAGAACCCTATCGAAAATGGGACAAATGAGGTCAAAGGTCAAGAACTTATAAGAAAACTGGAAAAAGTGAAAGCTTAGAAAAAACTCTTCACAAATTTTGCAAATTTTGATTTTTTTTTAAGATTAGCAGGATATTTTGACATCAGACTTTTCACTAACGTCTAATCTGTATATAAAAAAATCCATTATAAAAATAATGTTGCACAGTTTCTCTTTCATGCTGACTATGTTGATGCTCTGGGGTTCAGGCACTAATTTAAGATATTTACACTGCTGGCCACTTAAAATGCAACACCAAGAAGGAAGCATCCGATTGGCCTGAAATTCGCAGCATGCGCCGCCCGCGAGAGGACATGCAAACGATTAGCTTTTGCAGGACACATGCAAATCATGTGCGCCGCCTCGGTGGCGCAGTGGTCTAAGGCACTGGCCTCTGATCATTCGTCCGTAAAGGGTCCGGGTTCGAATCCCGGTCAGGCATGGATGTTGTGTTTGTCTTACGGCACTGGCTCTCTTCCATCCCTCGAACCAGTGACCCTAAATTAGGGACGGGCGACTGCTTATAGCCCATTGAGTTGCTCACGGTGGTCGTTAAACCTCCAATAAAAAAAATCATGTGCGATTTGCACGCCACCGAGAAGCACTATAAAAGGGTTCACAGAAGGCGGGGTGTATGAAGTAGAAGTGTGTTCTGCTGCCGGACCTGTGCGTGGGAATCTTCCTGATGTCTCGACGCAGAATACGGCAGTCATTCCAGCACGTTTCGGTGTTCGGCAGAGAAAGATTAGTGGCTTATCATGACATCGGTTTATCGTACCGAGACATCGGTGCCCGTGTGGGACGACATCCAGCCCCAGTGAGGTGAAAATGGATTCGTTGGGTGCAGAAGAGCCGGACGGACCGACGTGAGCGATTACAGCAGCCGCGGCACACCACCGAACGAGAGGACCGGCATGTTGTGCGGCGGAAATTGACGGCTTGCAGTGCCACATCAAGAACGTGAGAGCATGAATTAGGGTGTGTTGCGCAACAACATGTGTCAGCACGTACCGTTCGACGTCGTCTGCAGCAGCGGGGACTTGTTGCACGGCTCCCATTGCTCCGAATACCACTGACGTTACACCACCAACGAGTGCGGCGGAAGTGAGCTGTTAAACGCCGCACCTGGACAACAGAATGGCATGACATTGTCCTTTCCGACGAATAACGCTTCTGCCTGCAACACCACGATGGTCGGATCCACGTGTGGCTGCACCGCGGCGAGAGACTGTATGACGCCTGCCTTATGCATCGCCAAACCGGTCCGTTGTCTGGCGTTATGGTTTGGGGAACAATTGGATATGACACCCTCACCTCTTTGGTACGCATCGCCGGTAAACTCAACAGCCACCGCTACATCGCCGACGTTTGGTAGCCTGTAGTCCTCCCTTACCTGCAGGACCTGCCAGCGGCCACGTTTCAACAGGACAATGCGCGCCCGCAAGTGGCACGCATCGTGCAACAGTTCTTCACGGCCCAACAGGTGTCACTGATGCCGTGGCCCACCTGTTCTCCCGATATGTCGTCCATGGAAGACGTCTGGTCGGGGATCGGCAACCGATTGTCCCGGCAAGCACCACCTGCGGTTACGCCTGATGAACTGTGGCAACGTGCAAGACGCAGCCTGGACCGACATACCTCAAGCCCACATCCAAAGGCTCTTTCCTTCGATGCGGTGGCGTGTAGCGGCCGTTATTGCCAGTCATGGGGGCCAGACGAGCTATTGATATCTGTGTGTTCCGCAAGTCGCCTGGAAATGTAAGCTAAGTCGTTTCATCTTTGTATCAGTTGTTATGTGTCCAGTAAATCTGGGCCGCCCCGGTGGCGCAGTGGTCTAAGCGATGGCCTCTGATCGTTCGTCCGAACGGGGTCCGGGTTCGTATCCCGGTGAGGCATGGATATTGTGTTTTTCTTACGGCACTGGTTCTTTCTCTTCCCTGGAACCAGGGACACTTAATTTGGGACGGGCGACTGCTTATAGCCCATTGAGTTGCTCACGGTGGTCTTTAGAACTCCAATCAAAAAAAAAATATGGGTTTGCTATCTCGTGTCCTCCTTGGTGTTGCATTTTGGGTGGACAGAAGTGTATAATAATGACACTTTCCTCCTCCAAAAAAACAGAAACAGGTATCTTTGAAGCGTGCATAATGAAAATTTGTAATGCATACAAATTATATATCCATTCCAATTTTAAAACCTATTACTGATTAAATCGTTTAAGTTGGGATTTTCACTGCAATTTATTCTGTACGCAAATAAATTTGACAGCGTAATCGCGATATGTAATAGACCGACGCCAAAAAGTTTTTTTTTTTAATCTGTCAATAATTCTACCCAATTTTTGCAAATTTATGTAAAAGTGTGCTCCATCCACAGGTAAAAAAACTAGGAGCACTAGAAATAAAACAGGGGCGGATCTAGGATTTTTGAAAGGAGGGGGGGGGGACGCAAGTGTCGGGAATAACCGGAGACCTTTCTGACATTTTTCTTCAAAAAGAAAAAAAGTGTTCTTGGTACGTCTATGAGTTCTTCCAAATAATTAAGGACAGTAATATATTTTTAAGTAGTACTTTCTTTCTCGAGAAAATATTGAATTTGTTATTAAAACCTAACATCGAAGATATTCCTTGGTCCTGAGGGGAGATGCCCCCGCCCTCTGGATCCGCCTCTTGAATAAGATAACTGGTGGAGAGGGCAACATTTCTTGGTTGACCAAACTAGTCACATAAAAATGTCCAACACCGCCAGTTATGTCTCCTCAAAATTGGAAAAAACAAAGAAAAATCAAAAGTTTCGAGAAAGGCAAGCCAAGGAGGTGGTGTACTCTAGCCCTCCTAAAAAGCTAGGAGAGCCAAAGGAACTCTGAGCTCAATGTGGACCACTGGTCCACATTGAGCTTATTAACCCCCTCCCCTTCTTCCCACCCAGATTAGCCAGCAAACTGCAAATAAATCTTAAAAGTGAGAAACTCAGTGCACCACAGTGCTGGCAGGGTTAGGAAAAAGGTTATTTCTGCATGCAATTCGACTCGCAGCTTAACACTTAACATATATATATATATATTTATTGCACCAAATGATTTTAAACAGAGAGTAACCTAGCCACTGCTCTCATCTAAAGGAAAAAAATCCACCCAATACCGACCTAATTACTTATTTGTTCACATTGAGCTAATAAAAAGTTCCAACACCCTCTATATACATTTGTCAGTAAAAACCCACATGAAATGAGAGTTAAAAGTGAGAAACCCACGTGCGCCAGAGTGCAGGAGGCTGTGTTAGAAAAAGTCATTCTGCACGTATTTAGACACGCTACATAATGGCTGAGTGCCAAGTCTCGATACAGCCCATAGTGCCGGGATCGAGTCACGTTTTTCACCTCGGGCTACGAAAATATAATTACTTTATCGATAGAACTCCATTTTTTTCACACTTAAATATTGATTTTATGATTAATAGTTACACTAAAACGAAATTTTGACGCTTTAATGATTTAAATTAATATCGTGTACGCTTATTTACCGAAAAGTATTTATCATCGGTCGTGAGAAATAATGACATATCAAGACACTTAACTTCAACGAAATCAGAAAGAAGGTTCCTGTTCCGGAAGAGTTTAATTTTAAAATGATCCATCTATTTTGCCACAAATTTGGTGATTTGAAATTATTTGAAAATATGAGGATTTGCAATTTTATTCTGCATTTCTTCACATGCACAAGAATAAGATCCCTAAGTTTCTAAGTTCCATGCACGTGTACCTTTTGTAAAACCGTTAATTGCTTTTTGGGAAGGATAACACGTAATCTGAATTTAATATGAAAGTTACACAGTTCTCTGTACTGTACGTGTGATATAAATACTTCAATGAAGAAGACAGGAAGAAACGTGAATGTGTCTTTATGTTGTCTGGTGTTTTCAAACTACTGCGTTAGCCTTGTACCCTATATTCAGGAGGTTTCTCAGAAAACGGAGGTGTTTCAGAAATATTGATATCAGCATAATCATTGTCGACAATTATAAATCTACTGCTGGCTGAAAGTCTCACCAAGTTTCTTCAACAACGGTCTGTCTTGAGCAAGTCTCCACACGCCACTCTGCGAGATTTCCAGCAGTAATTTGAATACTGTGGAAATTTTGCTTAAATCAGTTTCTGTGCTACAGATAAATTTTGTCTTTCAATATCCGAAAGTTAACTATTTTTGTAAATGTTCCTTTCTTATAAATTTAGAACAGCAGAAAATAGTTTTACCCAAGTTGTTCAGCATAATTTTCTAATGCAGACACCAGAAAATCGGTGAAGGTATTACTTTTGTGTAAGTGTCTAGCGTGGATACGAGAAATGTACATAACATAATTACGAAAAATGTGGAAATAGGGTTTGATTTGTCTGCCTGTATCCGAATGTTATAGTTACGTCCAATTTATTATTCCCAAAATATATTTTATTTCAGAATATTTCAAAACATTTTCTTTTCGTTGTACACTATTCATGTAGCCGAAGCTGTGTTAACAGCTTAATTTTATACGTGACGTGATATAATCTTTCCGATTTAGTTGTGGTTACTTTTTAAGTGGTACCTCATTTCCCATTTTCCAGAAAACCAGATGTTGCTAGCTAATTAGCTACTTTAGTAACTGCACATTGTTTTATTAGATTTGTACACTGATACTATCCCTTGCTTTTTGCATTAGAGAAAAATTCACTTTACAGTGAAGATTTCGAATTATTTTAAAACAAAAGTTTCCTTTCACCTACAGTTAACACAAAACAAATAAGGAGAAAAATCAAAATGGTGAAGTTTCTTAGGTGTTAAATATGCCACTTAACTAGAAAAAAAGAAAAAAATGCGAATTATGAAGTCAAAAATTTACATAATTTTTGCAATGAGCCTTAACTTGTATACTACGAATAAAAACGCTAATCGCTGCTTTAGAAAACTCAGTATGATGTGATTATCATCGTCATCAAAAGCGTTTGAAGAAAAATTTCTAGATTTTTAATTTCAACATTCCTAACTGTAAGATCATTTTTATGAAACTTCTGCAGAATCTCGAGAAGGACGTCACTTATTTGCAGATAAAATCTTCCCAAATGTTTTTGAAACTTCGCTTACGAAGTATAGAAAGTATTAAAAGCATTTTCATTGCATTTTTTCTAAAGTTATGTGTGCATTTCCTGAGTCCCTTTACATTTCGTTTTCCCTTTGAAGTTGAAAAACGACACTTATTATATCAAGGGTAAGAAATAATAAGCAAAATTGTCGATGTTTCCTCCGTAACATAGGTGAGGACTGAAAATGAATAGATAAAAATAATGATGAAAAACTGAAAATAGCCTTTTTTTAAAAAAAGTTTCAATAATTCTTAACCCATGGATCTATTCGGAAGTTATAGTTTAATGTTTTGCTTGAGAAAAACCTGTTCCTTCAAAGATAAAAAAATGTGGGTTTGATAACTCCGTTTTTACCATTCGTTGCACACTCTCGCTTTTCTTTTGTGGCTATTGATAAAATTGTTATTTAATTGTCGTTTTAAAGACACGGAATTTCGTTCCGTTATCGTAACCTATTACTCGGAAAGCGAACGCATTATGAAAAGCCAAATGCCCCAAAATTCGGAGAATTCTACTTATTAGTAAATTGTTATGTGTTTAAAGTTTTGAGACCCACATGAATTTAACTTGGTAAACTAGAGGTAAAAAATGGTGGAATAACGAAATGAATCTGTTTTATAAATAATGCCAATGGAAGACTCCCGTGCTCTACTGTAGTTTGAATGGTCAAGTGTGCCTCAACCAACCTTCCAGGGCCTCATTGTGTTCTGAATGCTTTTTAAAGACATTTCATGTCTGATATGCTTTTTAAAGAAATCTCAATTCTTTTAAAAGCATATCAGGCAGATTTTATTTCAAATATTTCAAATGTTTAGATTTTATAATTTTTTTATTTCAAATGTTTCGATTTATAGATATGTTATGTTGATTTTTTCTTTGTTCAGCAGCACATTATCATAAAAAAACCGATGTCGAATGCCATTTCTAAAGAAAAATTTCAACTCTCTTAAAAAAAATCACCATAATGTTTCTACAAAATTGCACGAAGGAATTTCCGAATTTTATTTTCCGTGTTGTTCAGTCGTAGCGCGCAGATTATGTTCCGTGTGCGGAATAAATACTGCAACCTAGCGGGATCGCCTTGTCCTTGCCGACGAAAAGTAGAACTCCTAACGGTTTGGGCTTCTGCCTTAAATTCGGTCGCTAGATCGATAAGAACTTTTTCAGGCAATAAAAGCAATATTACAGGTGCTATGTCTGAGATATACAGCGAAACGAGAAAATAGTTATTTTGTCGAATTATGTACTATCAGTGTGGCCGGGATATCTGTACGCTTGGAAACACAAATACTGTTTTTCTACTTCTTAGTTTCTTGTGTACGTTGTAAAATATAATAAGGGGAAAAAGGAGTCCGTTTTACAGCTCTCTCTCGTTTTTCTTCAATATTTCCCTGCTAGAAAATCAAAGTTATAATTGTGTATCAGTATGATATGTAATACTCTATTTATCTAGTGATTTCCGAGTGTATTTCTTATTTTTAAGTGTGCCAGTTAACATTGAGAAAGTCATGAATTCTTTTCCATTTTTGTTTCACTCTTCCTTTGCGTCGCCAGGAAATATGAGTTTCTTGGAAATTCTAGAGTAACCTGCTTAACCTTTGCACTTCCTTAGTTCAACTTCAGAGATTCCCAGAATTTGACAAATGTCAGCCAGCCTAACCTTGACACATCCACTCTCAAAACTGGGCGAAGCGGTATTTTTTCTTATGTTGTTGCTAGGGCGGACTAACGTGGGTGAGTCTGCTTTTTGCATTGTCCAGTGTAGAATGTTGATCTCGTGCTTTCTTCCCCTCCCCCCACGTTGGCGTCTCTCTCCTCTTACTCTTAGGCGAGGAAAACTTTTCAGCGAATGAGAGATCGCCAACGCCAAGCTTTGGCTGAGGTGATGTGGACGAAGTTGGTCTGCGAGCATTTTATTACGACTCTGCTGCTAGGTGCAGAATTATTACAACTGATTTTTTCGTAAGGAGCGGACGCATGGGATCTGCTTCCTGGTGTCGGGAAGGACATGTCCCTGCATTTTTTTTAAGAGCAGCTGATTTGTGCCCGTTCTAAGAGCGGCAACAATGCGGCACCACTCGCCAAACTCCTGCGATGAGTGAGCACAATGTTTGAATAAAAAAAACTCACCCGGTTTTTCCTTTTTGGAAAAAAAAGTGAAGTCTGCCACTGCTTTTCCTTCGGCTACACCCATAAGGAAGATGGCGCCCGTCTAATCAGATGCCCTCTGCAACATCTAACCTTAATCCGCGATGCCCACCAGCCATAGCAAATTACCTGCATTCCTTGCCTCTCATGCAGAGCACTCCGATTTTTGTCCACCCGGTATCTCAACCCGTGAAACCACAAGCCAAGTGTCCTTCCCCCTCAGAAGAAGATGAGACCAAAATGGCTACACACAGGTGAAAAAATTCAAACATAAAAATTCTTTTAGGTCACGATGTAGACAACCCTTCTACCTCCACCAGGACCCTGAAGGCAAGGTAATGAGACAAATTTTTCGTTTTCAATTTCACCTCCGGTAGAAAACACAAGTGGCTTGGAACTTTCCAAGCGTTTGGCACAAGAAAAAAAATTTTAAATTAAAAGGTAAAAGTATATTGTGAGTTTAAATTCATTGTTGCAGTACGTTAGGGAAGCATCCAAATTCTTTTTTTTACCTCATTTTTGAAAATTTAAACTTCAGGTTGAGGCTGAGGCTATATAAAAATTATAAAGAAAAATATATACATTCATATTGCTTAAAAGTGAAAAATTGGATTTGTAGTGATAAAAGAACATATATATATATATATATATATATATTTAAAAAGGTTAACAAAAAAAATGGTAGCAAGCAGGTAAAACCAAAAGCAAACAAAACAAAAATTCTATTCGAATAGCATAAAGGGCTAGCAGCGCACTGTGGTATTATTATTTTTTGAGCCTGAAATCGAATACGGCAACTAAGTGTTAGTGTGTAAACATTGTGTATGTGCATTTTATATGTGTTGGTAAAGAAAAAACAATGTTTGAAAACCGACAGTTTTGACTAAGGTTTTAGCTGTGTTCTAAATTTATATGAAACGTTGTTTACCGTCCGTCTGCGACGGAGCTCCATACAAAGTAATGTTCGCCGAACTGTTGTTTTAGCTACTTTTCCAATAGTACCCTGGTTCATTCGGCCAGTGAATTGCTCCCCTGTAGCATGACGATCGTGCCTCACGTACTTTCGAAACCGACGATCACCTCTCGAATCAATGACACGTAGTGCTCGGCAGTTTGCACATCCTTATGCGCAATGGTGTCATTTTTCCAATCACGATAATATAATATCGTGATTGGAGAAATCGCATCATTGCTGAACACTGCTGAAATTATTTACATAAAGTAGAAACCCTTTTCCCATTTATTCATTTGAAGTCTAATTATTCATTTGAAGTGTTTCTTCATAAATAAAAGACATTTTCCTTTCGACCTATGCATCGGAGTTAAAATATTTAATGGCTACCGGAATACCAGGCTCTCGTATTCATACGAAACCAAGGCCTGAGATGATAGACATTTCAGCAACAGAATTTTAAATAATCCCACAGATTTTGAATAAAGTGAGCATACAATGCTTGAATATTTAGTGAAGCTCGAATGCGTGGCTGAGCGTATTTGTCTCGAAATGCAAAATATATTATCAGTTAGTTAAAGTACATATCCATGTCCATCAACTAAATTTGTTTTTACGCACACCATTTGAAAAACGCGGCACTTAAAACAGTGAATAGGAGCATTGCCGAACACTGCTGAAGTTATTTACAGAAAGTAGAAGCACTTTTTCCCGTTGTACTCTCCCACAGTGGCCCTTCAACTACTACTACTACCTTTTTATTTACAGTGCTTAAACGCTGTGTGTCTACGTAGATATTCTGGCGTCAATGTCTAACGCCGTTCGTGACGTAATGTACCTGTGAAAATCTACAAATCAAATACAGTTTTTTGTCAAACGTAAATGTCTGCACGCAAGGAAGGTTTTAAATACTTCAACTGTAAAGTGATATTTAAATCAGTTTTGTGAGTGTTCACGAAAATATATGTTAACGTTACAAATTAAATAGGCTTTACCCTATTTAGATCACCGGATTATTATTATAGAAATTGCCAAACAAATTTATTTCACTGCATTAAAGAGTAATGGAAGACAAAGGAAGCTCCAGCAAAAAAGTTATGAACTGTGCTTTTCATGGTAAAATACACTCTTCGCCAAAAAAAAAATGAAATGAAGAACTCCGAGAAATCCGTTCGATCCTGATCAAACTCCGCATGCAGGTACCTCTGGGCCGACAATGAAGATTATAGCAAAATAATGACAAATGGCGAAATTGGTACCCAACACACCGCATGGGAACCGCGCATAGAGGTGGGTATATCAAAAGAGAAAAGGTTGAAAGGAGAGACAACTACGACAGCGGATTGCGTCGCCATTAACCTCCACGGACTGTGAGGTTTCCTCTATTTCGGATGCGTAAAAACTACGAACAGTTCAGCGAATTTGAGAGAGGACGTATAATTGGGTTGAGAGAGGCCAGTTGGTCAAGTTGAAATTCGAAAGTATGCGGGAATAACATGGAGGAGAATGGCACAAGCCAGACCGTTGTGGAAGAAGCTTGGGGATACCTTCGTCCAGCAGTGGATTGATAATGGTTGAAAATGATGATGATGATATAGCTACTTTATTCTACGCCTTATTTTTACATATCTTCTAATAAAGTGCACCGAAATTTTGCTGACACTGTTAACTTGTGCAAAATATTTACTAAACTTGGCAAAGCGTTTTGTGCTAAAGGTCATGTTTTGGATAATTCTCCGTTGACCCTTTGAATCGGAGCGAAGCGGCGATCGGACGATGTTGGCGCCTGTTCATCGCGGAGGACACACCCCAGTCGCACGGTAAAATGGATGGCCGAGGGTAATGACAGAACGCAAGGATCGAGCGATTGTGAGAGAAGCACAAACATAACCGATTCTTCATTTTCATCTTTCCATGACCATGTTGCATCGGCTAAAGGTAGGGATGTGGCCATCCGACAGCTGACGATGTTGGCGCCTGTTTATCGAGGAGAACACACCCCAGCCGCACGGTAAAATGGATAGCCGAGGGTAACGACAGAACGCAACGATCGAGCGATTGTGAGAGAAGCACAAACATAAACAATTCTTCATTTTCATCTTTCTGTGACCATGTTGCATCGGCTAAAGGTAGGGATGTGGCCAACCGACAGCTGACAGACTACTTCTAGGCACGGGAACTACATACAAGAAGGACACTCCGCCGCCTACAATTGACCAGGAAGCATCGAAGGCGCATGTTGCAGTGGTGCCAGGCCTGTTCAACGTGGAAAAGTGTCTAAGGTGATATGCTGTTTTTTATTAATCAGTTACGGTTTTCACTTTGCGCAAACGACCAACGCGTACGTATCTGATAACGACTCGGCTTCCTGCCTTGTCCGTTGAATGGCACACGGCTCGTACACCTGGAGTTGCTGTCTACGGAGCCATTTCCTAGTATAGCCGTAAATTATTGTAGTCCTCCATACCGTGCTAACGGCTCAACAGTTCATCAAGGACATTCTCGACCTGTTGTGTTCCACCCCTTTCGCAACATCATTGAGAAATTTTCGACAGAATAATGCCCGGCCACACACCGCTCGTTTTTCCAGGCCTCCGTAATGTGTACACCCTTCTATGGCCTACCAGTTCACCGGACCTTTCGCCAATCCATCATGTTTGGGACAAGATGGGTCCCCACCTACTCTCATCCTAGAATGTCAGTGTACTGGTCAGCAATTCGGACACCATCTGGCATGCTGTTCCACAAGACAGTAACCGTGAACTGTATGCGTTCATTCAACACCGGGTAACCTCATGTATCAGAGAGTTGTACCCACTAGAACCTACTGAATTTCTCTTTTTCTGTAGCTATTTTTTTCCGAAAAATTGACCTGACTGATCTTATATTGAAATTTCTTTTCCTGTGCATGCGCATTGCAAATGCTAATTTTCTTCTTAATTGCAAGTTCCTTCTGGTTCTTCGTCTGGTTTGCCTAAAAGTTTAAACCTTTTACGCTATTTAATCCACCGAAACGGAAATATTCCCTAAATGTTAGTTAGGAATTGAATACTAAAATAAAAATATATTTAGTGATAGAAATTTAAAAACAAAATAATGCTTTTCTTGATTATTGGTTGAAAACAAATAAGATCGTAAAGTCTGTACTTCGTAGTAGTACAAAAGTAAAGGATCAACAGAGAATTATCGAAAACATGACCTTTAGCACAAAACGCTTTGCCAAGTTTAGTAAATATTTTGCACAAGTTATCAGTTTCCGCAAAATTTCGATGCACTTTACTAGAAGATATGTAAAAATAAGCCGTAGAATAAAGTAGCTATATCATCATCACTATTGTCAAGCATTATCAATCCACTGCTGGACGAAGGTATCCCCAAGTTTCTTCCACAACGGTCTGTCTTGTGCCATTCTCCTCCATGTTATTCCGGCATACTTTCGAATTTCAACTACCAATTTCCCCCGGGGTCTTCTTCTGAGTGTTTTCCTGTACCTTCGAATGCAGTCTAAAATTTCGGCTGTCCATCGATGATCTATCCTTCTGGCAATATGTCCAGCTCATTGTCATTTCAGGGATTCTATTTTGATCACGATGTCTTCCACTCTTGACCTTTTTCTGTCCCACGAGGTCCTATTCTTATCTCACCTGGTTACACCAAGCGCGCACCTCTCCATGCTTTTTTTATTTGTCAGCAGTCTTTGTATGTTTCTTTTAGTTAAGATCCATGTCTCTGCACCATACGTAAGCACTGGAAGGATGCATTGATCAAACACTTTTCTTTTAAGACATTATGGCATATTGCTCTTTAAAATTATACTGTTTCTTCCAGTAGCTCTCCAGGAAAGTTTTATACGCCGATTAATTACTCCATCAATGCGACATTCACTAAATATCTGCTGTCCAAGATAAATGTAGGTATTGGTTATCTCTAGCTTTTCCCTATCAAACGATAAATCTTCATTACTTGTAAAATCAATGTGCATCACTTTTGTCTTCTGAAAGTTCATATTTATTCCCACTTCTTTAATCTTGTCAGCAAGTTCCTGGATCATACTCTGCAGCTCTGATGGGGTAGTAGCAAAAATGACTGCCGCCCCGGTGGCGCAGTGGTCTAAGGCGCTGGCCGCTGATCATTCGTCCGTAAGGGGTCCGGGTTCGAATCCCGGTCAGGCATGGATGTTGTGTTTGTCTTACGGCACTGGCTCTCTCCCTTCCCTGGAACCAGTGACCCTAAATTAGGGACGGGCGACTGCTTATAGCCCATTGAGTTGCTCACGGTGGTCGTTAAACCTCCAACCAAAAAAAAAAAAAAAAATGACTACGTCATCAGCAAAACGAAGGTGATTTCGATAATCTCCATTAAACGGTTTTTTCCCATCTCAGTGATTGAAAGACATTCTCCAAAGTGGCATTAAATAGTTTGGGAGATATAGTGTCGCCTTGTCTCACTAACTTTCCAATTTGTAACGGCGCTGTATTCTCAAATATCCGAATCTTTGCACTTGCATTTTCATAAATGTTATTAATAATATTAATATATGCATCTTCAATACCGCAGGATTTCAAAGCCATTGTAACTGCTGAGGGTTTCACCGAATCAAAGGTGTTTTCATAATCGATAAAAGCCATGCATAACGGAAGTTAATATTCCCTCGCTCTTTCAATTAGCTCTCTCAGTACGTGGATGTAATCCACAGTGCTGTAGCCACATTTGAATCCAGCTTTTTCTCTCGGTTGAGCCATGTCCAGTGTCATCTTCAAGTGGTGTGAAAATACTTTAGTGAAGATTTGATAAACCACTGATAGGAGCTTGCTGACAGGCCTGTAGTTGCTGAGATCCTTAATATCACATTTTTTATGTAGCAGGATCATTGCAGCATTGTTCCAACCCCCACGTATCTTCCCTTCATTAAGGAACCGATTGAAAACTTGTGCGTGTATTGTTTCAACTTCTCCACATGCTTCTTGTATAATGTCTACGGTAATTCCATCTTCTCCTGGAGCTTTTCACCGTTTCATGTTCTTGACTGCATGTTCAACTTCTGCTGGGAGGAATGGAAGAAATGTGGTGCTGGTAGCTTTCGTAATGTTTGGAGTACATGTATCCTCCCTTTCATATAGCTTTGAGTAGAAATCTTTCACTCTTGTCAAAATTTCGCCTTTATTTCTTGTTACAGGACCATCTTCTTTTCTCTGAGCCATAATCTGTTTTCTTCCCGTACTCAGATGTCCCTTTGCTCTCCTCAGGCTTTTGTTGTTTTCAATTTCCTTCCTCACTAGTTCACAGTTGAATATCCTAATGTCTTCAGTAATAGTTTTCTGTAATGTCTTGCATAGCTCTATATTTTCCACTTTGGAAGTCACATCTCCTTTAGGTGTCCTCATCTCTCTTCTTTTTTGCATCAGAATTTTGGGTTTTCCTGATAATTTGTTGATATGCAACTTATTCTTAGTACCAACTATTTTTGTTGCTGTTTCCCAAAGAGCCTTGGTTAGTTTACTTTTAAGTTCAGAGATGTTCACTTCTGCCGACGTTAGACCTACTAGAGCAGAGAATCTGTTTCTCAGTTCCAATTTGAAGGTATGCTTTTTTTAAGGTTGGTCATGTCAATACACTTTGTTTGTTTTATGAACTTGCCACTCTCGAGTTTAGCATTGAGGTGCATCTTACATCTGACCATTCTGTGATTACCTGTGTTGAAGTTGTTCAGCACACTGTAGTCTTCTGTGAAAATTTTCTTGTTACACATAATGAAATCAATTTAACTTGTCATTCCATTGGGATGCCTCCATGTCCATTTCATTTGCGACTTTTTCTTGAAAAAAGGAGTTTATGATGAAAAACCCTTCTTCCTCTGCAAACTCCACGAGAGTATTTCCACGCTGGTTTCTGTTACCGTGACCGAATTTACCTACACAAGTTTCATTCTGTTGTCGTTGCCCTAATTTCTCATTGAAATCTCCTATAATGATCGTAAAGTGCTGCTTGTCTTTATTATTTAGATGACAAATTTCCTCATAAAATTCTTCAATCACTTCTTCAAGATGACTTGTGGTGGGTGCATAAGCTTGAATGATCTGAGACTTGTATTTTCTTGAGAGTTGGATAACAAGTCGTGCAGCTCTGTCAGAGTTACTTTCAACTTCTAAAACTTTAACCTTCAGTTTCTTGTTTATTATAAATCCAACACCACTAGTCCTGCCAGTATCTGTCCAAAAATAACAGAAGAGATGTCCACTTTTCAGTTCGATGTGATCTTATATCGGATGTTATTTAAAACAAGAATTGTTCTTACATAAGTGTCCAGTAATATATTACAAAAATAAAAATATTAATAAATTAAGTACATCTTTCTTTTGATCTGTGCTTTAAATAACTCTGTTTTCGGAAAAGCGAGTTTACACTTGCAAAAAATGTCCCAAGGTATAGCGATGATATTTAATAAAACAGTGACCTTCGGGGAGGAGTTTCTGAACAATCTTAAAGAGTGTTTTTTACGCTTTCCAATCGTAGGTTGAAGAAGCGTATATGCCCCAGCTTTGCCTGTCCGCACGATAACTGGCGTAAAAATGGTCCGATTTCTATGAAATTTTAGTATGTGGTAGGGGACCACCGGGGCACGAACCCTATTGAAAATGGGACAAATGGGGTAAAAGGTCACGACGTAGGAACGGGATCATTCCTTTGCCCTTATGCGACATAACTTGCGTAAATATGGTCCGATTTCAATGAAAGTTTACTATGTGGTAGGAGACCGCTGAGGATGAACCCTATTCAAAATGGGTGAATGGGGTCAAAGGTCAGGACATAAGATCGGGATGCATTCCATTGCCCTTATGCGTCATAACGTGCGTAGAAATGGTTCGATTTCGATGAAATTTTAGTATGTAGTAGGGGACCACCTGGGGACGAACCCTATTGAAAATGGACGAAATGTGGTCAAAGGTCAGGACATAGGATTGCGATCCATTCCATTGCCCTTATCCCATATTATTAAGATGGACGTCAAGTAATTTTGCTTCCTGTACTTCCAATGGAAAAACTTTTGTACACATTTCCTTCACAATTAATGTGTTCCCAAGGATGAAAATTTGAACATCGATTAAAATAACTTCATATTATAACTTGGAAAACTTAATATTTTATAAAACATAACCACAATTATATTAAAAATCAATCACTTTTCCTTTGGTGGAGTTGAAACCAGATAAAAGATGGCGCGACCTGTACTTTGATGACGTCAGTGGACAAAAAAATGTTGGATTCCATAATTACGGTTATGGTTTAGAAAATATTAAGTATTCCAAGTAATGAAATGAAGTTATTTTAATCGATGTTCAAATTTTCATCCTCGTGAACACATTAATTTTCCAGAACAAAGATGGCGCGACCTGTATTTTCATGACGTCAGTAGACAAACAAATGTTGAATTGCATAAATATGGTTAAATTTCAGAAAATATTAAGTATTGCAAGTCATAAAATGAAGATATTTTGATCGGTGTTCAAATTTTCATCCTTGGGAACGCATTAATTGTGAAGAAAATGTGTACAGAAGTTTTTCCATTGGAAGTATAGGAACCAAAATTACTTGACGTCCACCTGAAAGTAGAAATTCTTGTATGTATGTAAATTTTATTTTGGAAACGGCTCTAAAGAATTTGATGAAAGTCGTTAACCTACTGTTTTCTGGTACTAGAAATCGATTTAGCTTGATCTCGACTTTAGGAGAATTCGTTTAGTGGGTTAAATAACGACCCCGAATTATAACATTTTTAGTGATGGCGTTGTTCCATTAAGGTTACCAATGCTTAGAAATCTTATGGCCACCCCGGTGGCGCAGTGGTCTCAGCGATGGCCTCTGATCATTCGTCCGAGAGGGGTCCGGGTTCGAATCCCGGTGAGGCATGGATGTTGTTTTTGTCTTACGGCACTGGCTCTCTCCCTTCCCTGGAACCAGTGACCCTAAATTAGGGACGGGCGACTGCTTATAGCCCATTGAGTTGCTCACGGTGGTCGTTAAACCTCCAATAAAAAATAAAACAAAACAAAAATCTTATGACGTCATAATATCGCCTTTGAGAATGTTGGCGCGCGGTCACGCCATCTGTCGCATTACGTTAAGCATTGTGTGTGCATCCTATTAAAGTTTTATGACGTCACACTTGCGGCAAACAGATGGTCGCGATTCCCATCTGCCTCATTACGTCACGCGTTATGTGCGTATGTCGGTCCGCAGGATAACTCGCGTAACAATCATTCGATTTCGATGAAATTTTAGTATCTGGTAGGGGATCACCTGGGAAGGAACCCTATTTAAAGTGAACGAAATAGGGTCAAAAGTCAATACATAGGAGCGGGATTTATTCCACTGCTATTATGCGTCATAACCAACGTAAAAAAGGTTCGATTTCGATGAACTTTTAGTATGTGGTAGGGGACCACCTGGCGACAAACGTAATTGAAAATGGGAGAAATGGGGTCAAACGTCAGGACATAGGAGCGGAATCACTTCCATCGCCATTATGCGTCATAACTTACACAAAAATGCTTTGATTTGGATGAAATGTAAATATGTTGTAGGGTCTTGCCTGGGGATGAATTCCATTAAAAATGGGCGAAATGGGGTCAAAGGTTAGGACACAGGAACGGGATCAATTCCATAGCCCTTTTGCATCATAACTTACGTAAAAATGCTTTGATTGCGACAAAATTTTATCATGGTATTTCGGAGGTATACCAAACCGGTTCTGTTGAATATCATTGAAATGGGATCAAAGGTCCGGGCACTGGACCGAGATTTATTCCACATCCATTATTCTCATAACTTGAGAAATAACTTGAGTAATGATATCTGGTATGTTGGAAAGCGTATTATAATCAATGCATTGCATGATTTTACTAACTTGTTCAATTATAATAATAGAATTGGTTGAATTTAGAAATTAGATGTTTTCATTGGAGGGTGTGGGAAAAAAGTGTTAACGTCAGCTATCGTTCTTGTTGTTAGGTGCACATTGCGATATCATAGCACTATCACCAAAAATGTTTGCAGACATGACAAATGTTATTTTTGATCCTCTGGAATCCTGAATCAGAAAAGTTAAACCGTACAATAACAGTACTCGTGAATCAGACGCATGGTATGAACCTAGAAGGAAAATACCTGCGTGTACTATCTCAATGATTTAAATTGTGAAACAACTGCCAACACATGGAAGCGAATTAAAAAGCACTACAAATGATACACCTGAAAAACAAATAAATAAAGTTTTAAAGCAGTTTTTCGTTTAAATTAATGGAAACGCAATTTTAAAAGTTATAATGTATCGTATTTTAGTATTTAAGCACTGTTTTCGTTTATTTCTTTAGAATAATGACAATGTTCAACTGGTATTTTGATTGAAATCGCATTCATCTCGGTTAAACTGACGCTTTTATTTAGCACTTAGAATGTTTTTATTTCAACCAAATCGTATGTTGCTGACGTTGCTTTTCCAAATGTTTTAATTTTTGACATCTTTCTTTTTATTTATTACACTACTACTGATTGTTTTGGCTGTGTTTCCTAACTACATGTAAACTTTCTTTGGTGTTCTATACCAGTCGTTATGCGAATATTCCCTGCATATGATATTTCATTATACCTATACATCTGAGATTAAATGCTTATCTCTGGAGCAGCACAACTGAAAATTGAGACCTTTATTATCTACAACATTTCACATATTATTTCAAATGTCTTCTTCCTCTAAATGAAATTAGGTTCACATCGTTTAAAAAAACCAAAACGATTTCGCTCTGTGAGCAAGATGGATGTGCAAGCATTGATGTCTTTTCCAATAAATGAAGCAATTTCTAAACTCCACCATTTTATTATTAACTTTATTTTTTCTCAAGAGAGATATTCAAAAACACAATTTTCGGTAATCATTTATTCTCAAAGAAGTGCATTGTGTGTATTGAAACTTAGCCGTCAAAACAGTGCACATGAAGTGAATGTCTCGATTTTTTCTTTATTTTTTCAGAGCCGTTTAGCATTCCAGGGTAATGGCAAATTTATAAAAATAAACAGAGCGTCTTAACGACACCAGATTACGTATCAATCAGTTCCCCCTTTGCGAAACATTCAGTAAAGGAAAAATACATTCATTGCGGATTCACCGAGGCTTGAGTATTGCATATGATATATTTATTTTGCTTGTCTTTCTGAACTTGCTTGGCGACATTATGTGCATCCGAACTCTTCGCTCCTAATTTAGGACAGCGGATATAGTAAAGCCGCCAGAGCATGTGGCGCTTCTTTCTGACTCACAGTTGTCACAAACTCGCACTCACACACAAACCTTTGAAGTGAAAACCTACTTTATTCGTCAAAACCCTGATGTGTTTTCGACATTCTGAATTTAGCAGACCAGATCACTGTTACTTTCTATCACGCTTTGGCGATTCATCCGTCCTAACGTCGGGAAGCTTAATAATGCCCTTGAAATCTCATTTGTAAATTCGAACTGCTCCAATATTCCATCCCATAGAACTTGGAGTAATTGCAGCTTTATCAGCGTCCGACCGTTTCTGTAAATATGTCCTTATCAAAAATCAGATCATAACGATATTCTCAGTAGTAAATGACTCTGATTCCAATTCAATATTAAGGGGATAATGGAATTCATTCATGAGGTGTGACATTAAATCCTGTGGCGTACTGTACAAAATCGACGGAAAATATATGCCAAGAAGCTAACAAATCGGGACCAAGCTTACAATCGGGAACGATGTCAGTGACAAAAAAACCGCCTCTGCGGGCTATACTTTGAGTTTTGGCCTGTGACCTCTCGTCTAAGATGCGTCCGGATTCGAGTCAGGAGTGAGGCATACATGTTATAATTAAATTATGCCCTCTCTCTCACTATTTACTAGAACCAGTGGTCCCAGATCAGGGATGACCGACTAATTATGAACCATTGATTAGGGCACGATGGTCGTTAACCTCCAACCTATAAAAAGAAACGAATTACGAACGTCGGAAAATAGACTCACGGAATTGACAAAAAATCGCAAATGCCAATGAAATGCCGATTACATAAATGCTTTCACAAAACCTGGTAATTAATGTCGTAATATTTCTAGAATCGGCTTATCTACACAAATTTTGTAACAGAAACTGTTACGTTAACAGCCGAAAAAATATCTGCTGCCAGTGTAAAGTAAATGTTCAGTTAAACTCACTGAATGAAATTGCATGTAAACAAGCCCGTAATGAACAGTAATTTTTTTCTAAAATAAATAAAATAAAAAATCTTTTGTTGTTAAAATTGGGAATTCATCCAGCCACCAATTTTTTCATTGAAGGTGTTGAATACACCATAAAAGTTTGAATATTGCGAAGATATGTTTGGCTTCCGAGGCGTCATAAGAAAGAATTTTGTTTCCTGAGGAAAGACTACTTGAGTTAGAAGTGCATCAAGGTAAACGTAATATTCTGCCTCATATAAAACTTAATGCACACATTTAAGCTGCAGTGACCTAAATTTGTAATAGGCAAACAAACTATTAGGTTTGCTGATGAAGATTACTGTTTGAAAAGGTTTTATGTGTATTCAATATACAGGGGTTAAACAAAACAGTAGAAACTAATATTGCAACTGGGCTACAGTAATTGTGCTGTACCCGTAACACAAGAAGACATAACCCATGATATAAAATGGTGCAGTACGTTGCCTTCTATCACGTGACCGTGCCACAGTGCCTGGTGATCATTTGTTGTGGCATAATTGACAACAATGTCAGATCTTAGTCACCTCAGAGGAGTCACTATGACTGGTGGGTCTCTTGCAGGAAGTTCGGGAACGTCAGAAATAGTAGATGTAGGACAAAGAAATTTATGAAAGATTATAAATACCTATCGAAAAATACAGTCCATCGACTTCAGACGTACAAATTGTGGATACCATACAAAGATGTCAGATAGTGAGAGACGAACGTTGGCTTCGATTGGAAAACAGAAGCACTAGACCACAAAGCCGCCAACAAAAGCACATTTGAACACCAGTCGGAGTGATGCCCAATCCTTCATAACCGTCCGTAGGAAATCATATTGTGCCTGTATTTATGGCCGTACTGCAATCCCAAACCTATTACCTACATCAATGCAACGAAACGTGTAATGTTCTGAAAAACACACGAAAATTCGAATATTAAAAACTGGAGACGTGTCATCTGGTCTGATAAATCGTACTTCGCTTTGTTTCCTACCGCTGGTAGAGTGTAGGACTGGTGAAAACTGGTAGAGGCGTACCACCGAGACCGTTTGTTTCCGACTATGCATCATTGAGGTCGATATCAGATGCTCTGGCTGCCATATCATGGCATTAATTCGAGTCCTTGATTATTTTGCGGAGTCGTGCTGCATCTGTAAAGTAAGAGTCCATAATTGTGGACCACCTGGAGCTAATCATACAAGAATTTTGCCCTTAATGATCGTTTCTGGTTTTATGCAGATGCTGCACCCGTGCATATTGTGAACAACGAGTATTATGTGATATTGTGCTTTGTAGGTCATCAACGTAATGTAACAGGAACTTCGCTGGCCCCATTGATCTTGAAACCTCAAAGTTCTTGAATATGTGTGGGAATATCTCCAGAAAAGTTACAATCACGCTTTCTACCTCCCACATCGCTGGTACAGTTGAGCATTTTTCATAGGATAAATCGTCTCAAATTGTATTATGGAATGCGCATGACTTGTATAGGTCTATTCAACATCGCACAACCCTTTTCTGAAAGCACGAGATGTTTCTATTAATGAAAAGTTATCTACAAATTTGTTATTAACAGAACCATGTAAGTACTTCCATTATTTTGGTAAACCCTCTATTTGTAGGGTATTTTATTTATTTTTCTATCATCGTGAACTACCCTTTGCATAAAATTTATTTTCATATTAACGATGTTTCTTCAAGTAGACAAAAGGAAGAAGTGACACGCGATATTTTTACTAACAATATAGTGCTATCAGCTCGCAAAAAAAAAAAAAAAAAAAAACGAGCCTCCCCCTCCTTAATTTTGGAACCATTTGCCGCAGATAAACAAGTAAGGTACCGTTGGAAAGTACCCGAAGGGGACTATCATGTGATGCGAAGATAACGCTAATTAAGCTAAATAACATGTTAATTAGATCACTATCTCAGAATGTTTCCATATAAGGGGCATGTTATTTTATGCGCATTAAGTTTAGCACATGGAAAAACCCCTAAGTTCTAAATATCGTCCAAATCAGATGATTAATAACGAACATATTTGCAAATAAAGTACGATGGGGCATCCATATATCTACATCTCCGAAAGACACTTAGAATGTTTTCTTCTCTGCAAGAAGAGTAATAATGCTAGAAAGTCGGCATCTTACTTCAACCTCCGACAAATTGAATGCAGAGTACAGACCAGCAAAGTCCCTGACAGTGATTTGTATGGTAACTTGAGCCATCGAGGGACTGAGTTCATTTACTCTTGCGGTTTCATTTATAACAACTTCATTTATTCGTGCTAATGATTTGAATTAATGTTAGAATAAACAGTATGCATTTTTCAAATAATGGAAAACCCGAATCTGTGCAAGATGAAATTTGTTTTGAAAATTCTTGTTTCCGATCATTACACTTTCTCGAGGCACTGGGTTTAAGCATATCCCTGAAAGGTTAGTGCATAATAGAAAATTGAAGCAGAACCACGAAATCGCATCTTTACGCTTTCCAACCGCAGGTTGAAGAAGCGTATATGCTCCAGTTTTGACCGTCTGTCTCTCAGCACGATTATCCCCGGAAACATGATTCTATTTCAATAAAATTTTAGTATGTTGTATGGGACAACCTGTGGCCGAACCCTATTGAAAATAGGTGAAATTGGGTCAAAGGTCAGAACATAGGAGTGGGATCCATCCCATCGCCGTTATGCGTAATAACTTACGTAAAAATGCTTCGATTGCGACAACACTTTATGACGTTCTTCCGGAGGTACACTGAACCGGGTCTGTTGAATATTATTGAAGGCGAGTTTTACCGTCTTTCAAAGTTTGCACAATTCCGTTCCTATAGTACCACTAGTTACTTGTTTCTGGGTGTTTGTACTCTGAATAAATAAATTGTTCCGTACTCTGCGATTACAATACGCAACTCAGAAATATCGACTCCAGTCACACGCGTCGTTTTTACTGCCAATATCAGACAAGAATTCAGGTATCCACTATTTGGAAACCTGTCACGGAGACGTAAGTTCATTTGATAGTAACCTCACATCAGTGCGAGGGAGTACCGATATTCAATCAACTGATTTTACTGAACTGTTAGGATTTTCATATCAGATCGTCGCATTTCTATACCAAGAATAAATGAGATATTGCAGAACTTCCAGGGTAATAGGTGGCCGTAAACCACAAGAAACATTGTACCAGCTTTAAAAGCATGGATTATGGAAACAAAAGAAGGAGCTTAAAAAATTTGTAGTACTCCATGATGACCACCTTGGGGTCCTTCTAACCGGTATTATGGAAGATACGTAGCTGAAACATCTACACGATCTCTCTCCGAATCCAAAGAGAAAGCTTTAACAAAATGTAAATGCCGAAAACATTGCGATAAAATGCTGTTTATTCTTTGTCCTGTTTCATTTATTTTCTCTCTTGTTTGCATAAAAATTGTTTAGCGCAAAAAAAAAAAAAAAAACCACTTGCAGACAACTAACATTTTTATCGGTGAAAAGATGTAGATAAAAACACATTTCATTATATACTCCATCTATTTGTTAATTTGAGAAGAAAAGTATTTCTGAATAGTTTTATTTATTACAATAAGATATATCTCGACAATTATTCTATTTCTTGTAAATACTTCGGTGTATTTTAAGCTGCTTACGAGCAAATGTCCCATTTAACACTACCAAAGTTGGTAGCCTATTATTTAAAATGTGCTTATGATGCAAAAGAAAAAAATATACCGTTAACAACTACCATTTTGCAACCACTTTGTTTTTTAACTCTTTAACCGGCAGGAATAAATTAGCTTTAACCGGCAGGAATAAATTAGCATGGGTTTAGGAATATGGGACTGAAATCTGCTAGGACAAATACTTTCGCTATCTAAGAAGTGGTACAAACGCGACAGGAACGAGTGAACCTGTGCATCAGAAGGGGTTGATTATTGAAGTGGTCATTTGTTATTTAAAGTGGTCTTTTAGACGGATGATTGACACTAATTATTCATGACTGATTACCGCCTAAAGGTGTTATATTAATGGCAAAGAACCGAAGAAAGGAGAGAAAGGAAGTATGCCTCAGTTACTTATTTCCACACTGTTGCATTATGTCAGTGTCAAGGAAACTGACTGTTTCTCATCATGCCTTGATTTATCTATCACAGTGTAAACGACTAGACGGGAGCGATTGTCACTCCGGAATCGTTTATGGTTGGTACTGATGTGATTAGAAGCAGAAGGGAATTCTTCTAACGTAGCTTTTGTAAATCGCGGCTGATATGTGAACATTTCAGTTTTGGGAAATTACGGGCATCTTTGGTTCAGGTATATAGGCCTCTAAATGGGTTAAAGTGTTAATATGATTCTAGATGGTTTTTATATTGCGTTGTTGTTTATGATTGAAAACTTTTCGTTGTAGAGCTAAATGGATATGGAAAAAATAATACGAGTTATTTTTGGATGGCAGTAACTAACGTCATCGGAAGCAGATCTCAAAATTGCGAACAACTAATGGTGGACATGTTATAATGCTACGAGAAAGAGGGATACAATATATTCTTGAAAATGTTTTGACATAACCTCACTCAATAAATTAAACCTCATTTAGTTTCCGACGTAACAGCATTTGAAAATATAAGACCAGTGTTATTTGTAGAGATATTGCATTTGTAACTTTGTACTCTTGGGACGAATTTATATTCGTCTTCACGTATTTATAACATTGACTAGTCAAAGAGAAATTTTATTTGCTCTTGATTTTTAAAGTACTTTTTTATTCAAAGAAAAAACTAAATACTAAATTTGTTTCCCTTAATCTAAATTTAACATACTCTGCGATTAATAGTAGCGCATCAAAAATCCGAACTAATTGGGACCACTGGTATTTCGTATTTTTAATGCGTTAGGATTATCGAACACGTACGAAAATACGATAACGCTAACATTTCTATAATATATTATACAAATTCATGTACCAAAAGTTAGCAACGGTATAGAACAATTAAATTTAGAAGACAAAGATTTTTTTGTTATATTGCAATACGAAACAACTTTGCCATTTTTACTACTGCTATAAAATTTTTAAGTAGATGTACAAATTCCAAAACCGACCAAGCATTACAATATGGTTCCGATTGCACTTTATGGTGAGTGCAGGTAAAATGACTTTGGGCCAGGCTCACAGTGAACATTGGGCTGCGAGATGAAAAAAGAAGGTGCCGTACTGACGTGTAATAGCTGGTAAAATCTTAGTCCCGCAGTGAACAAGTGACTGGAGTAGTTTTCGCCTTTTGTCTCTGAGTATCAGAAGTCACCTCCACCTTCGACACGTCGCCCTCACACTGCTTGAACCCACGAAATTATTATATTACATTATCATCAAGTGAAATGTTAAAATGATGGGACTATACTTAAACTTTCCGCCAATACAAAAAAAGTGGAGGGAAGCTTGAACGGATTTTTGACGTTTCGGAATTTTCACTTTCCGGATTTTCGACGCTCTACTGTATCCTGTGTGACATATGTTTCCTGAATTCCTACATTACATCAATGACTTCATTGGTAAATTTTTCAGCCTCATATTTTCGACGATAGTGTCTTATTTTTCTCATAACGAGCGTCATGTTGGTTTTGAAATACTGCAAATTAATTCAAGCCAAATTCAAGCACTGAGTTCCATCTTCAATACATTTGTCATCTTGCTTCCTATATTTCGACTTGTAGAAACCTTATACAAAATGCGACATCACGCTGCCTCATTTTTCAAAGCCGAGAATCCCCTCTGATAGGATGTTTTCGCGCAAATTTAAGTACAGTGAAAGGATTTGAATACACTGAATTTCGGGAACGTGTCAAAGTTTAAAATGAAATTCAAATTGAACATTAAAAAGATAAGAAAATATAAAGGTAATTTAAATAAAAAAGGACCAAAGGGCGTATGAGGAAGATATTGTCACTTACTTTAAAATAATCCCAGTGGCTATTAAGGCACTTATTCCACGGTGACACTAGACGTTCGATTATTTGTGCGTAGAAGGCGGTGAGTTGCTAATGGAAACGTTTCCGAACAGCGTCTGTCACCTCTTCATCCAAGTGTAATCTTTGACCTCAAAGATGCTCCTTCAGCTCCCCGAAATTCAAAAGTAACAGAGGGACAAATCTTGCCTGTGTTCTGTATGCTGGAGAGTTTTCGACCTGAATTTGGAAAAGTAATCTTGAATGATTTTCGCAGTGTTGGGGCGGGCGTTTGCATGCAGCGAAATGTCTCCTATGATGAGCAGCTCGATCCACTTGCAGTAATCCTCGTAGAAATTTAAGTTTGTCCGCATACCGGTCAGCGTTTGCCGTCTTTCCGGTGGCGAGAAATTCCACCAACAGTAGAAACGTCTGGGAGAAACGATCAGCATGACCTTTTGTGCACTTGTCTGCATTCCCTTTGATTTTGACTTTGACTTCGCTAGCGGTGCAGGAGACGTTTGCTTCCATTGTCTTATTTGTCTTTAGCTTTCAGGTTCATAATGAAAGTACCACGTTTCATTTCCGCCAATGGTGCTCTCGATGAAGCGCTCAACTTCCTCATGATTCCGCAGTAAAAACACCGATGCGACGGCCTTTCTGAACAGAGTGTAATTTGTGGGTCACCCAGTGAGAGCAAATCTCCCAGTACTTCCGACGATCCCGCTTAGTGTTGTGCATTCTCCCAACACTCATTCCAATTTTGTCTGTAAGTTCTTCCACGGTGACCCCTATGTCGTTCCGAATAATAAGACTTTCCACTTCGGCAACAGAAGCATCGGTGTGCTTGTCGTGGTCTCGAATCCTGTCAACGATGAAATCACTTCTCCGAACCGCTTACTCCAGTTTTTAACACGTGACAAAGGCATGTAATTTTCTCACAATCTGCCATGAATTTCTGTATCTCCCGACACTTTTCCCGTGTAAAAAACCAGATAAGCGGTTTCTGTTCAACGTTCGTTCGTTTAATCATAACTGGTTGGACCGAACACTGGCTCGAGGTCCTGCACAAAGGCCAACTGCTCCCGTCGTTGCGTAATCAAGCTCCACATTTCCCTGTGTCATAACAATACAGTGATGCCACCTACATTGTGTGTTGACCATGCAGCGGTAAACTCACTCTGCAGTTTGAAATGCCCGTTGCCTCGTTTTAAATTAAATAGGCCTCATATATTCTTACTCAGCTCGCCACTTGTTCAGTATTGCCCTACGTTTTTCCGAAAATTTACCTGAAGGTGTCTATGTATGTTATTTGAAATCAAAATAATTCGCTTTCAATCGAGTAAGCACCAAAAGCTGAACTCTAGTGCAGTCATTTCCCTGCACTAGATTTCAGCCTGTGTTGTTGTTGCGACAGCACTCTTGCTGAAACTACAGATATTGGTGGAAATATCTCACATGATGACCGTTATGATGCTAAGCAACTTTCCCAACAGCAGTAAAATAAACTCCACGCATAAATGCTCGATGTAATGAAAACGGATAACGGAAGTTGTTAGAATCATTGTTGAAATCTGATCGTCTGATATCATCCATCCTGACATATGAAAATGCTTTGGATGAGACGATGTCACAGCAGCATCTACGAACGCCGGATTTAGTTGCTACGGCAACTTAGAGCAACACTACAGAATGGGAAATGAAATTAAAAGTATTAAGATCATTGTATAGCTGAAAAACACTACAACTTTAATTTGATTTAAAATCTAATGATTATGTGTTAATATTTAGTATAAATTTAAAAATAACTAAACGGAAATAAATGAGTCTGATCTAAGACACTAAAAATATATATATATATTAACAGCCATACAGCTATCACGGAAGTTATACGTTAGAAAACTCTAACATATCCTTAAAATATCTCTAAACATGGGGAATTTAAACTATTTTAAATCTCTTGAACACGAAACATTTAAAACTACAATCACAATCAATTGTGAGATAAAGTACACGTAACCTTGTTCTGAAATTATGAGCACTGAAAAACTTGCAAAGGAGATGATTCAACAACGCTTTGTAACATGTCTATTTCAACTGGTAAAGATATGACAGCAGAGCGAAAATACATAGTACGCTCCGAAAATATGAATTCCTGTCATGATATATTTTTGAAATATTCTATAGCAATATAAAACAAAGTTCCGTATGTTTCTTAAAATACATATGTGTCTATTCTTTTGCATTACTGATATTCAGAGCTACAATTATGATTAATTTTCTCATTTTCAAAATGGGAAAATGAGGTGTTTTCCAAAACCAATTTTCAAACCTCGGAAAAACGTCGTTAGCAATAACCTTGATCAAAAATCACTTGAAAACAAGTTTTTTTAAAAGGTATTCTTGTTTCCAATTATTGCTATCTATGTATTTCAAAAAAGTGTCTCCTTTTTTCAATGAAATATTTACTTATTGTAATGATTACCAAAGTAGCTTACACATTCTGAAATGTTAACCTTTGGTTTTATCGGACTTTATTTCAACTTCAAATTCCGGTGCGTTATTAGAAACTGATGTTATTCTGCAACAAAGAGCAAAAGTGTCCTTAAATTCCCTAAAACTATATAAATTAAGGACCTTGGTCCCACACAGACATGAGACTCGCGATTTGCCAACTGCACAATGAAGGTGCTTAGCAAAATAACAGAGATGTTTATAAGCAATGTTTGTAATAATCGGCAAACTGAGCAGCTAAGTTATTAATATAACCTATTCAATGATCCATTTGATCAACTTTGGTTTTGGCTAGAGCAATATTGCGCCACGCTAATCGGCCTATTATATTTTGGAAACGTGCTTGTGAGAACCCACCCCTTTCACGTCAAAGTACGTTTCTGTAACGTTATTTTTAATATATGTCTTAGGTGCACACATTTACATATCGAATAAAACAGAAACGACAGAACAGTGCGAATTCGATCAAATAAAACTTTTTTATATGTAATTGTGTTTAGTTGCTGAATTTCATGGGAATGAACATTTTTCTCTATGATTTGCATAACATTTTGCATCGAACTTTTCTTTCAACGAACTGTCAAAGTATTGTAGAGATAATTCGGATTTGTACCAAATAAATCAGCTAAACTAGCATTATTACACACACAAAATATAATTCAACAAAATCTATTACAAAAACAAATAACAATAGCGGTCTTTCTTGATCTCTCAAAAGCACTGGATACCCTAAATCATGATATATTACTTCATAAGTTAAATATTATTGGACTCTGGGGATCGAGCTATAATTTATTCAAACGTTACTTGTCAGAAAGAGGGCAATACACCCGGATTCATCAGAATCGATCCATATTACAAATCATAAACTGTGGGGTACCCCAGGGATCAGTTCTTGGTCTTTTGTTTTTTAATTTATGTATTAACGACTTATTTGCAGTATTAAAAGAAAATGATACAATCCTATATGCAGATGACGTAACTATTTTTTAAAGGGAACTGATATGAAAGAGCTTACATTAAGACATAATACTCAGCTAAATTTAATAACAGATTGGCTGAATGCAAATGAATTAATTGTTAATATTAATAAAATAAATTAATGAGTTTCTCTAATTCACAAACTTTACATTTATACGATCGACCGATTCTGATGAATGGAGTCAGGATTTATACGGTCTCAACACACTCTTATCTAGGTATAACTATACATAATGACTTGAAATGGAACAAACACATTGAAAATTTATGTAACAAGATTTTTAGCAATATTGGGATGGTCAGTAGTACTTTGACAAACTTAACACCAAAAACATTTATCTCTATACATCATACTCTAATTCAAACACATATTAATTATTGCATTTTAACCTGGGGACAAACCACACAATATAATATCAACAAACTACGGGTACTGCAAAATAGATTTATAAGACTAATAGACCTTAAAACATCAAATAATTTTCAACCAATCTCATATATTCGGTCGAAAGTGAACCCTAATATATATAATATTTCAACAATAAAGCAATTATATGAATATAACTTGGGAAAAATAATGTATAAAAGAATTAAAAATGGTATACACAAGAATATAATAATACTAAATATACATACTTATTACCACAATACTAGGAATAGATCTCTACTAATTCCAACGTTCTCACAAACTGAGAAACTTAAAATGAATAAAAATTATAGTGGCCTAAAATTTTGGAACTCACTGCCACAAGAACTAGCATCAATTAATAATTTAAACTCATTTAAAATAAAACTAAAGGCACATCTTATGAAATAATTACTAAACAATAGGCAATTTCGATTGAATGGGAGAAATGTGGGTTAGTATCATTATAAAGTGAGGTGCAAACTTTATTTGTTGTTCATTTATAAATATAGATGTGATTATATAGTGAAGTGTATATGCCACTTGTTGTTTGTTTAGATATAATAGAGGCTATTGATGATGGAACACATTGATATATGTGTTGGTTGTGAGCTAGTACGTGTATATTCACATATTAACCTGCCATATATGTGTTGGCTTGCCATTTTTGTTGAGCTTTATGTTTTTTATATTCTCGGGGGGGGGGGGAGGGTTATGTCAGGCCACACGGCCTAATCCCTCCTTTTCCTAGTTGCTGTAGTGGCAACTGAAGGAATAAATAAATGAAATGAAATTGTCCGTCTGGCAGAGTTTAGTCTCATTTCCAATTAGTAACGTCACTTTTATATACAAACGTTCCTGTAAGCGTTGTAAAGAGGTATTGTGTTATGGTCCCGAAGATTTACGATATGTAGCGAAAAATCTTTGATATCTGAAACAACGATATTACACGCCAAATAAAGAAATAAAAAAAACGAAGAAAGCAAACTAAATTTTGAATTGCTCAATTTGAGAAAATTTTATAATAAACAAAAACTCTGCCGGGAATAAACACGTTGTCATACTTTATTTAACTTTCTTCTGTATAGAGTAGATATAATGTTTCCTGAAAACTAGGCTTCAAATCTTTTGTGCGCACTAATCCTAAAAAAAACTGTGGGTCTGTATGTTTTCCATAAAGCGCTTATTTCTTTTTTTTTTTATTACCTGTTTATTAAAGGATTTAAACTATTTGGTTAAACGCATTTTACGAGAAATTTACAATGCTTTTGAAAACAATACTGCATTTAATTCCTACAAAAGACATGTCTAAAATTTTTTTTCGGTTAAAATAATAGGTAATGGCGAAAGTCTGGAATGTCCGTACTATTTTTAATGCACAAACATGAACACATTACATAGTCCAAAATCTCGGAATTTCCAAATTTCAATCTGATGAAATTACAATTTTTCTGTTGGCATGTTATGGACGTCAATCTTTTGCGACAGACCAGAAGAAATTCGAATTTCAACAAACATTCAATTTTATTTTATTAAGTACAATACTAAATAGTTTAAATAATTTTGAAATGCAGCACCCCAGAAATCAAATGCATGATAGAAATTGGATCATTAGAGATATTTCCAAATTATTGGAAATTTCCCTAATGATCCAAATTCTAGGAAGGAAATGAATTTGTAAGTCAAAAAAGACTCAGCATACCAGAAGCTTTTATAATATCAGCCAATCGGAATTATGATATTTTACACTCAGTAACAGATCAGGTGGAACAACCTTACCAAGTCAACAAGCCAATCGAAATTTAAGTAGATAAAGAAAAGGGCGGAACGGAGAGTGTCCAGACTGGGAACAGACAACAGAAGGGCAACAGTGAAGCAAATTACGGACCATCTTAATCATGGATCCCCTCAAATGATTTCTGCACGCACTGTTCACCGTACACTGATTCGGATGGGATATGGCAGCCGAAGGCCTGTTCGAACACCTTTGCTGCCTGCAGTTAACAAGAAAAAACATCTCCATTTCGCAACAGAAGCACAAGGATTGGACAGTGTATAATTGGAAACAAATTATCTGGTCCGATGAATCACGTTTTCAGTTGCACCATGCCAATGGCCGAGTGAGAATTTGGCTTAAACGGCATGAAAGCATGGACCTCAAATGCACTGCTAGAACCTTTCACGCTGGTGGAGGCAACGTAATTGTGTGCGGAATATTTTCCAGGCATGCTTTGGGCCCTTAAATTCGTGTTGATCAAAGACTGACTGACACATCATATCTAAACTTCGTTGCGGACCAAGTACATGCTGTCATGTGGATGGTTTATCCCAATGGAGATGGCTACTTTCAAAAAAATAATGCGTCCTGCCATAGTGCTCGTATTGTACAGGATTGGTTTCAGGAACATGAAGGTGAGTTTTCTTTGCTTAGGTCCCCCGCAATCTCCAGATTTCAACCCCATTGAGAATTTGTGGGATGAAGTTGAACGAGCCATCAGACAGCTGGATCCACAACCCTGCAATCTCCCTCTCCAGGAAAGTGCTATTCATCAAGCATGGTCTCAGATTCCACAAACCCCCTATACACATCTCTTGGAGTCCATGTCACGCAGAATCGACGCAGTATTAAAGGCATAAGTTGGCCCAACGAAGTACTGAGGGGGTGGTCATTATAAAGTGGCCAATCAGTGTATACGCTAGCTGTTGGGTACCCGTGAATCTTTGAAATGTTTGATTTTGTTTTGAACTCCAACTGTAGTGATCGTACCGTGGAGGAGTGTGTATATGACCGATGAATCATGCGCTGAAAGACTGCTAACTTATGTTTCATCGTTGTGCAGAACGCATTGGAATAATAGTAGGATAATATGTTGGTTTTCGGTATTCAGAGAAGCTAATTTCTTGTGTTGTAGGGTTTAGTTGAAGAAACCTTAAATATCTAAGAATTGTAGTTTGCAGTCCTGTTCGATTTCCATAGAAAATATAGAATATATTTGTATAGCTATACAAAATTAATCAATTATCTCCTGTAGCCTGAAGAATCTGTTAGGGAAATTTCATTTGAATAGCGCGATACATTCTGCTGTTGACATACTGAAAAACAGTAGTGTAATTTAGATCGATGTATTTTGAACTAATGAAATAATAAAGGTATCACATACCTATTATTGAACCAAATGAAGCACGTTACAAACTCGGTGGAAACACGTGTTCCAGCCCCGAGAGAAGCCTAACTTACGTAACTGGTCTTTGTTAGCTAAAATATTTACAATCTAAAAGTTGCATATCGGGATCGAAAGAAAGGGTGTGGCACATTTACTACTTATCATGGTGAATTACCTCAGTGCCGCCATCTGTTAGAGGTGTTGGTAGATATAACTGTCATAAGTATGAACTCAGTTTCTTTTTATATAGGAATAAATATAATATTACTGAACTTTTTGTTAAACAGTGTAATTTTGAATGTAAAATATCTAGCTGTCCTTCATTTGCGATAGATCAACTAAATGAATCATGAACATCTGAATATGTAATTTATTGAAGTGGAGTTTCAAATTGCCAATATAATTTCTTACTATTGCCAGAGTGTTGATTCAAATTTAAAATAACTTTCATATTATCTCAAATGGGATGCAATAAATCGCGAATATTTGTTCTTGCAATTACTAAAATACAGATTTGGATTCCTCATATATGTTCACATTATTTCCAAAGTGGTGCTGTACATTTCAGATATGTTTTCTTAACTCTACCTATGGCATGATTTTAATTTCTTATTGAAGTTTTTCGTACTATTCTAAAAGAGGCACTCTAAATTTTGAATAATATTCTTTTTTACCTTAAACTTTACTTAAAAAAATTATGCTTCGCATTAAAATTACAAACAAAGTTACCTTTGAAAAAATATGTCCTCTCTGGATAAATGCTTACGTAGAAACAAGGAGTTCAGTGTGATGGTCAAACATTTCACAAATTATTAAATTATATTGTATGGGGAAAAGATTAACACTATATCATAAAGCGAAAAATTGGAAATATAAAAATAATAAGGATTCCTCGTGCGCTAAACAATATTTTAATTCGAAAAGCCTTTCAGCACGATAAGATATATTTATTAATACAGTCTGTACTAAAAAATAGACATTTATAAGGCACAACAACTTACAAGATCTTTCAAAGCACCAAGTGCTCCATTGTCAGGTATTTCAATATACATAAACAAAACAACGGATAAAAGCAAGAAGCATTTTCAAATTACGCGAGCACGTGATAACAATAACGAGGTTTACATTAAATATAGTAGAATTTTTGTCATGCGTTAAAGGGTTTCAACAAATGATACTATGAATTGCTATTACATATGCGAAGAAAATATATACACAGACGATAATTAATAAGTTGACATTATTCGTCAAACTGTAAGTGAATTATTAGGAGTTAAGTGTTGCTGGATAGGAGTATGCTGTTCTGGCCGCATTAACATGGCCCAAGGCACTGGAACGAAACGTGGAGTTTCTTCATTACAGCAGTCAGAGTTGTGCGATAATACACATAAACTTTCAGCGAATCGAAGAGATCGCTTTGTACGATTTGAGCTCAGCACACTGGCATTGGTCCAGACTGGTCGGTAGATACCTCTATTAACTAATCGTGCAAGAGAGGTAGCATCAGAGTTATTAGTGATTGAGTACTTGTGCTCATATATTCTTGTTCGCAATGGGCGTGCAGTGGATCCTATATATGCAATTGCTGGATCTTCTGGGTCAATAGGAATTAAGGGTATTTTGTAAACCCCATGTCTGTTTAGTGTGGAAACTTGGTCACGGTCTTTTTGCACGATGGTTCGAATACGTTTTGTACTTTCACCAAACGCAATGTGGTGTTTTTTGCATATGTTCTTTAGTATTGTAGTGACTTCAGGTATATAGTCCACAGTGCCAACATATTTTGTAATTCTGGTTTCCCTTTGTAAGGTACTTTTGTCTAGACATTTCACTGATCGAGCAATTTTTTCAACGATCGTTTTATGGTAGCCATGCGCCATCGTAATCATCTGGATATGATTTAACTCATTTCTTCTAGCGTGGATATTGGAAGAGTGGGTGAAGGCTCTTCGGACCATGTACTCTATAGCTCCTAGTTTTTGTTTTCTTGGGTGCGATGAATTATGCGGAATAATAGCACATTGTGTTGCAGGCTTTTTGTACACTGAATAGGATAAACAATTGGTATCGGGGTGTCTTTTTAGTAATATGTCCAAGAATGGAAGAGTATTACCTTTTTCATGCTCAATGGTAAAATTTATGGAACTGTAATGTTTTGAGAGCTCTTTAGCAAACTCTTCAATTTTGTTTTTATGATGCGGCCAGAAAACAAGTATGTCGTCTACATATCTAATGTAAAAATCAGGCTTGAGTTGGAAATATTGTAAAACATTGTTTTCTAGGTCTTGCATTAACAATTCAGCGAGCACCCCTGAAAGTGGGGAACCCATCGGCGCACATCCAGTCTGGCGGTAAATGGTTCCTTCATACCGGAAGAATGTGTGTTTCTGTACAAAACGTAGATCGTTTATAATTGCTTGGATTTCATTAATAGTATAAAAATTCAAAGCCAATAGACGGTTCTCAATAATGGAGTGTACATCTCCAATCGGCACATTGGAGTACAAAGAGACAACATCAAGTGATGCCATAGCAAACGGCTTTCCCTTTCGTAAGAATGGCTTAATGTTGTCAATAGCCTTAACAGAGCTATTAACTGAGTAGGAGGAACCTGTAGTTAATGGTTTTAGGAATTTTGCTAGAGCACTTTCGAGCTGGCGGGTTGGGCTTGCATATCCTGATAGAAGTGGGCGTACAGGAAGACCCTCCTTATGAGTCTTTACTTGGCCAAATAATTCAGGTATTCGAGGGCCTATAGTAGGGTATATATCCTTAGCAACATTTGCAGGTAAGCCTCCATGTTTTCTGAGTTTTGCCACTGCTGCTACTGTAGATGATGTTGGATCCGAAGATAGGATCTTGTGCGGTATACTCGCAATGGCATCATTCATCTTATTAACATAGTCTGCTTTGTTTAAGATGACAATTTGTTGCGTCTTGTCAGCTTTTAAAATGGAGATAGTTTCATCAGACTTCAATAACTTCAGCTGTTTAATCTCATTACAAAATTTACGGTCATCCGGTGTTCTAGGCTTATTGGCTAACTTTTGTACGGATTTTGCCAGTTTATATCGTACGTGTTCTCTTTCAGTTTGATGAATGGTTTCAACGATAATTTCCATCTGCGTAATAAGGTGACATTTATTAACTTTGTTTGTCGGGTAAGCAAACTTTAGTCCTCGTTTTAGAGCCTCAGACTGTGTGGGGTTAAGTACTAGGTTACTCAGGTTTAAGAATTGTGTCTGATATAGACCATTTGCATTTTTGCTCATATTCGATGGTTCTCGTTGAGATTCAACCTTGTCAGCAATGAGATTTCTCAGTTTTCTAATGTGTCTTTCTTGCATTGTTGCAACTCTCTGAAGAAGTTTAGACGTAAGTAAAACCATAGTTCTATCTTGAATAATAGGGTGAGTGCAAGACATAAAAGTTTTGTAGGCAGAATACGTGTTACGTTGCAGAATATTTATATAAGACCACTTTCTTCTTATTTCGGCCGTTAGTCGTTTATATTCTGCTTTTTGAATAACAGTTCTATCGCGTATAGAAACTGTATGGCATCTTATCCATAAGTACTTAGGAATAATTTGAAGGTCTCGGCAATTTATTAGAAAAACAAGATGGGCTTCTTCTGTTACCAGGCGTCGCTTACATTTGAAGAACATTTTTTCTTTCTCATCCGTCATTACAAATAGTTCGAAAACGAAGCAAATGTAAATAGAAGTTTTACAAGGCGTTGACTTTAATAAGGATTCTTCGTGCGCTAAACAATATTTTAATTCGAAAAGCCTTTCAGCACGATAAGATATATTTATTAATACAGTCTGTACTAAAAAATAGACATTTATAAGGCACAACAACTTACAAGATCTTTCAAAGCACCAAGTGCTCCATCGTCAGGTATTTCAATATACATAAACAAAACAACGGATAAAAGCAAGAAGCATTTTCAAATTACGCGAGCACGTGATAACAATAACGAGGTTTACATTAAATATAGTAGAAGTTTTGTCATGCGTTATTGTTATCACGTGCTCGCGTAATTTGAAAATGCTTCTTGCTTATATCCGTTGTTTTGTTTATGTATATTGAAATAACTGACGATGGAGCACTTGGTGCTTTGAAAGATATTGTAAGTTTTTGTGCCTTATAAATGTCTATTTTTTAGTACAGACTGTATTAATAAATATATCTTATCGTGCTGAAAGGCTTTTCGAATTAAAATATTATATAAAAATAAATTTAACAGTCGTTGGGTATTGGGTATGACGACAGGAATTCTACATTGCAGGGATACTATGTAATCCATTCAATAAATTGTAATAATGATTCCGACAGTTGTCTAAATTATTTTAGCTCATAAAAATCTAAAATAAATGGTCTGAGATTGAAAGTTTCTCTTTATTTTCATTTCTCCTTCTGCGTTCAAAAGTAGAAATAGACCAAGAATTAGTTAGATCTTACAAGTATCGTGAAAGCTGATCGTATCTGTGATTGCAAAAAATGAACTCGTACGTTAGATCGAATTTAAAACCAGTAATCTCGTATATGCGCTCACATCAAAAGCGAATTAAATCGTAGTTCAGAGGCTCTTAACAAGAATAAAGTGATAAATAAGCTAATACTTTGCTAAACAACTTTCACCGAAGGTACAGAAAAAATCATTTACATGCAGCCATTGCAATTACATTAAATGGGATACAGCCTGGAACGCCGCCTCTATATTTCCACAAATATTTTTCCAAGGTCGTTTTTAGAACCGACTTTCGATATATGAAAATATATTTTTATACCAGTAGAAATGCAGATGAAAGTAGAAGGAGGACCTTTACCGCATTGACAAGGGTGCAGAGAACTACTAAGGCTCATTAACAGGGGATAAATAAGTGTTCTTATTTGCAGCATTAATTACTCGACACGGAACGATCGATCGAGGCACTCTAAGAGGCCGCAAAATACTTACAAATTGCTCTATGTTCTGAATTTCAGAATTAAATATTTTGGATATTAATTTCGCGCTCTAGCTGCAAGGTGACATCAAACCCTGTATGTGAACTGAAAGTTCATCGTGAATCAAAGTATATTCGTTGTAATGCATTTTATTGAAATAAATGAAGTTTAAACTTTTATTCATCTTAAAGTTTAAACTCATGAGGGTTTCCGTGAAATCTTATCGCTGAATGTTAATGACATCCACCCAAGGGATTAAACATTTTTCGATGAAGGTACAAGAAAAGAAAATTATTAGAAAATTACTTCTGAAAACGCCATATTCATAAAACGAGAAATCGTGAACTTCATCTTAAAAATAATAATTTTTTGTGGTAAATTAAACACATATTTCTTATGAGAAAAAGTTCAAAGTAAAAATCCAATTTTTCGAAAAACACATGACCGGTACTGTTTCTATAATGGTTGTTTAATGCAGAATGCCATTTAAAATTAAATGTAAAATGCAGAAGATACGTTATAGAATTACGCATTTTATACAGATGCACACACACGCACGCGCGTATATTCATACAGTTCACAGATCAGTATTTGCTTTATTTTTCCCGAATAATGAAATCCTTAAACAAATTTTGTATTTGACGCCGTATTACTTCAAGGGTTATTTTGTGATTAAAAAGTTTGTAACTTTGAGTATTACGTCGAAAGAACTGCTGCCATCTGTGTGGCCAAGAAAAAAGTTTTCGCATCTGTCACGCTTAATTTATGTTCGTAAGGAGGACACATGAGAAACAAAAGTTTCAGTATTTTATGCAAAACAATAATTAAATATACTTCAAATATTAATTATTTAATACTTTTTTCGTGTTGCTTACTAATTTTTAATGTGTAACTTGTACACCAGAAAGCTTTATTGAGATTATTGTTTCAAAATAAATCCTAAAATGTCGTATTCTCACTGTATTCGGGAAAAGTACTAAACTTCTCCCCGGTGTAGTTCAATTTCTACAATGAACAGCACTTTGAAAAGATTTGCAACCATTCTGTTATGTGGTTCAATAACTTTCATATTACTAAATATCTGAGTTGCTTTCTGGCTTATTCGGAATATTATGCTTATGATGATCTTTCATCTATGAAATAAAACAATTCGTATAGATTTAATTAACAACTATTTGTGATTAGACGGTAATAAAAATGTTAAAATGTTAGAAAGTTTCCAAATGTCTGTATGCCGTGTGTATTAATTTAAAAGGTTTTTCTCGATTTTTCAACTTTGCCTTAAAAATAAATTCAACGTTAACACTAAACTCACTAGTTGTAGAAACTTATTTTCATACAGATATGTTGAAAATGCTAAATCCCTCATTCTGGTGATAAAAGGTACCTTTTTTTAATAGAATTTATTTCGAAGTGAAATTACGCTAAATTATAGAGTATCTTCATTATATGTGACCTATGAAGGAGCTTCTATATGTAGAAAAAGGTCTCCGGGCATACCCATCTGTAACAAAAATGAAACGCTGGCCGTTGGTAGCTGTTGGTTGAAACATAAACGCCATGAAGTGCCGGTACATTCTAGACAACACCGCAATGTCTACATTTTACTACTTTATACGGAGACGGGCCATTCATGTTACAGCAACACACCGCACCGAGCCTTAGTACTCTACAATTCTTCAGGGTTTGAGGATATGGGTATACAGAATTTGAAGTGGACAGCTAAACGTGTCGAAATCAATCCTATAGAGGCCCTTCGGCATGAAAATGAATATCGGATTCGGGAAAGAACGACACGTCCGTTGGCGGTTTGAAGACGTTCATATAAAGAAGTGTAAAACTTATTGAATGACAGCATAAAAAACAAATTAAGCATTCATTCTTATATAACGGATCTCTTCTGTTGAAAGCTTGCTTTCTCAACACGACAAAGGACAATCACATATGGCGCTGAATATCGTTTAGCCCCTGTATGCCAGATATCTGCACGTATTCCTTAACCGCCCGGGCGTTCGTATGATTTTTTGCCCATTGCATACAGGTGAGATATGGTCCACACCAGTTGTGTAAGGCGAGCTTCCAGTACGAAACGGGACATCGTGCTCTGACCTTCCAGAAGGCGGTACTCAGAACCAAGTCCAGTAGTTACCTGGATTTGGTTCGATCGCCCTCATGGTGGATATCATCACTTACAAGTATGTTTTTTTTTTTTAATTGAATGTTTAACGACCATCGTGAGGCCGCCCCGGTGGCGCATTGGACTAAGCGATAGCCTCTGATCATTCGTCCGAAAGGGGTCCGGGTTGCAATTCCGGTGAGGCATCGATGTTGTGTTTGTTTTACGGCACTGGCTATGTCCCTTCCCTGGAACCAGTGACTTTAAATTAGGGACGGGCGACTGCTTATAGCTCATTGAGTTGCTCACGGTGGTCGTTAAAACTCCAATAAAAAAAACATCGTGAGCAACTCAGTGGGCTATAAGCAGTCGCCGTCCCTAATTTAGGGTCACTGGTTTCAGGGAAGGAAGTTAGACAGTGCCGTTAGACAAACACAACATCTATGCCTCACCGTGATTCGAATACAGACTCTTCACGGAAGAATGATCATAAGCCATCGCTTAGACCATTCCGCCACCGGGACGGCTGTGTATTTCTGAACACTTACGCCTTGTGTCATAATAAGAAATGTACGTTACAAATTTTGATTCAGTATTACAGATCTTTCTTGGTGCTTCGCTGTCAAACAGCAGCAGTCTTTGTTGCAATTAATCAGGAGGCCACGGTCTTTCGTTTTGCCAAAATTATTTCATAACGTCACAGCGCGAACATTCACACACTGAACGGAACAATATGTGTGGAAAGAGCACCACAGTGAACGGGAATCAAGACAAAAAGGCTTCATTTTGTTTAAGGGTCGAAAAACGTTTTTTTATTATTAAAGGTTCACATCAGAAGGAATATTATTGTCATTTTCCCCGTAACACAGTGTTTTCCAAGTGTAGCTGAAAATATTTTTACATATGCCTTATGCCATTAAAGCTTGTAATGTACACTAACAAAATATTCTTTCTACCTTCATTAAACTTCAAGTGAAAACGATATTCATTTAAATTCAACCGATTCAGATTACAAACTGCGAGGCTAGCTAGTAGTACTATCCTATTCACGGACTGCTAAAATAAATATCATTTTGAAACATGTGCTTCAACACAACCGAACATAATTTCTGTATTCAAGAGTACAAATATAAAATGTTCAGACAAAACTCAACCAATTCAGATTACAACATACGAAGCTACAGAAAATTGCAATTTTGATCAAGCATTGTTACGAATAATTATATTTTAGAACGCATTCTTCCACACAACTGCACACGATTTCTGTTTTCTGAAATCGTGTTCGGTTGTAAATCTCCCAGTAAAACTTCGCATTTCGTGAAACCGTAGAAGTAAGAAGCCACCAAGTTTTCAAACAAAGTTTCTTTAAATATATTTCTTTATAAATATTGCACTGTAAATGCAATACGAAATGTTTGAATGTACAGCATACATCGTCACGAAATAAATCAAAGTACTGGATGAAAAAAATGAAAAACATAAGAAACAAATTTTTAATTTTATAATTTGG
Organism: Macrothele yani; assembly: GCA_039090855.1. Classification (NCBI taxonomy): domain Eukaryota; kingdom Metazoa; phylum Arthropoda; class Arachnida; order Araneae; family Macrothelidae; genus Macrothele; species Macrothele yani. The sequence goes on from CM077018.1 coordinate 40,206,791, forward strand.
CTAATGTCCGTGATATGCCTAATTTTATGTTCGTATAACATTTCTTATGAAGGAAGTAATTGCTCTCTGTTACTGAAACATTTAGAAATATCATTACCCAGAGAGTATATCCTTGAATTTGCGATACATAGTGCGTGTCGTGATTCCTCACATAATCACCATAAATATTTCCACCATGTTTTTGTGCGGAAAAATATGTCAGCGACAACTGCATAAGTCATTTCATATTCAAGGCACCCAAACGTTTTATACCGGAAATGTCTCAAGAGATTTCTCTACAGTTCTTCTATGTATTTTCCCTGCTTCTGAATGAAGATGTTCCAACGTTTAGGGAGGTCCACAATTCCAGTCAGGTAACTTCTTTTGTTCATCTGGGTAACTGCTGCAGAAATATCGCACAGAGGGGAAACTTGTTGACCACGTATAAGTTGTTTCAGCTAGATGAACAAATCAAAGCCTGGTGGACTCATATCTGGGATACCAGATGCGTGAGATAAAACTTCCCTCCTGTACGTCTCCATAAAAGCTGTCACCGCACCACTTTCCCCATGTGTTGTATTGCAACGTCGTGCAAAATGACAGGCCAATCTCTGAGCAAGTCAAGTCGGTTGCTGCGTAGTTTACTGCGCCAGTTTTGGAAGGAGTTATGGTAATAGGCCGCACTGACACTTGTTCCTTGTGGTTCTTTCTTTATCTATCATAATCATGACCAGTTGATCATACGCTAAGGTCATCAGTTGCTTAAACATCGATTATGCGTGTACGAATTTTCAGGGGAAGGGGATCGTGGTATGCATGGACTTTCCAACTCACTCGACTATGATTTCAACTCAGGTTCGGAGTCCCTAAACCCCGTTTCATCAGTAGCGACAATTCACAACGTCAAGGTGTCGCCTTTAGCTAAAAGTATTTGCTTAAGCTATGCTGCATTGTACACAGGAGTCTGTTTCTGTGCGGCTGTAAAGCCATGAGGGATCCACCTCATCGAGACTTTTCTTTTCTGCAAATCGTTCGTTAAAAAAACGGAATGCGGATAGTGCTAAAATTCGTGTAACTTCTGTAATTCTCTCGCATGCTGTTCAACGGCCTTGTTCGACAGAATCCGCGACAAGTTTCACACTGAGCTCATCAGTTGCGGTTTTAGGCTTCCCATGATTCCGGGTTGCTGTTTTTTATGCTTAAACGTCCTTTACATAAAACTAGTAGCACAACGGGAAACTACTCAGGTATCCTGTTTCATCACCACAAACCTCGCGCAAAACATAGTAAATGTCGGATTTTTGCCAAGACATGTTTCAATCTTGATGTACACCGTTGATCTTCACGCATCACAATAGCTGAGTATTATGCATGGGCATCCTTCAGCACTCGGAAATCCAGAGCGACACGTACTGCAAGAGTAATAAGGCTACGCGCCACTTACTTAAGTACCACTGTAAAACTGCGCAAACGGCGTTTGGATTGCATCCTCAAACCTGCAGCGTTGCCACGTCGTGCATTTCATGCGAAATGACCCCCATTCATTTCGTCTGGTGCATATGAAACTTCAAGTGCATGAAGGTCTTTTATATCTTTCTAAGTTGTTTTCATATAACATCTTTCATAGTTTTTATCGTTTTTTGTAATAATCTAGAAAAGCATGTTATATTTGGATTTTGGATTTTTTACTGAATGCAATTCATTTCCATGTATGCTTTAAACTGCGAAATTGAAATGTAAAATTAAAATACTAGTTACGTTTAGTAAAAATAACTAAAATGAATTTTCTGCAATGAAAATATATTTTTCAATTTATTACTGCAAAGAATATATTAGATTACTAAAATGTGACGGAATAGGGAAACTTTTGTGATAATATCCATTTTGGAATTCGTTCAAAACAAACATAGGGTGGATATTTCTCCATTATGATACAAGCATTTTTTTATCCTTGCTCTCACACAAAAGCTGGTGTATCATTTTTTATATTTTGTTCAGTTATACGAGAAATTTGACAGGACGTGGAATTTTGCCCAAAAAAAAAATGGGGGAAACAGGCAGAACACATTAAAATATTCAAATTCGTTTATTAAGATAAAACTTATCGCTAATGATATGGATGAAATGTGATTAACTCTGTGCACAGGTGATCTAAACATTTCCGGTGCAGCCAAAAGTACTTTGTCGAACATTTTTTTTGTCAGCGCTCAAATCCCTTTGTCGAGACACCTGTACTACCTTGAATTTCGCCACCACGAATCTTTCACAACTTGGCAGTGATCCGCCGAGGGAACTCATGCATGCTTGTGGGTCGGGGAGAATTCGGTACTTCACTGCAACAAGTGACAGATTTGCAATTTTTTTAGGTGTGGTATGTCTATGTACCCTAACAATGGTGACTGCCAAACATCAGTATTTCGTAAGACGCTGTCTCGGGCCGGTGTTTCCAGGACTCTTGTAAACAGCAGTTGCATGTTCTCCTCTTCTATTATGGCCAAAAACCTATAGAATGAATGGTTTCGGATATATATCGTGCTGTTTCGCTCTCAGTTGGGTTATGTTACTAACTACAGTAGATCTGATCTTCTACCAGGGTAATGTGCTTTTCTGTGACATTTTTATTGCGTTGTTGCCATACACAAGGGTTTATCTTTAAGCTCATCAAATTATCATACGCTTAATCGTTGTGTCCTCTTACGATATTTGGTTGGTTGGTTGGTTAGTGGATTTTAGTGGCGCAAGGGCCAGGTTTGGCCAAAGAGCGCCAGACAAAGAACTATCAGCCACAGATTTTTAAAAGCGTGGAAAATGATTAAGAGCAGACAGGCTTGGTAAAAGTTGAAAAAGAGTATGATGAAAGCTGTGAAGACAAGGTAGTTAATTAGGTTTATATAAAAATTTATTAATTTACTATTAGAATTATATATATATATATATATATATTTTTTTTTTTAAACACAACTACACAAAGGATGAGTCACTCTCCTCCCCCCACACTCCTCTGCAATGCTGGTAGAGGGCGGGGACGAACTGTCACTCTCCTCCCCCCATGTTCCTCTGCAATGTTGTTTGAGGCTGGGGACAAACTGTCACTCTCCTCCCCCTATGTTCCTCTATAATGTTGGTTGAGGGTGGGGACCTCGCTGAGGCCGAGACAGTTGGATGGACACTGCACACCTTTGCGGATTGAGGGCCGGGTCTTCCGCACGTGCAGGCTTTCTGCTGGAAACTGGAAGAGACGGTCGGCTGCAAAAGAGAAGGCCCAGAATCAGGTATTCGAAAAATTTCGAGCTCCGGGAAAAACACCTGTGTCGCTTGATCAGCTGTAGATCGCTTGGCAAGGGCGGCGAGAGCTACAGGGCGCGGAACAAAGGGCTGCACGGGTTGTGGCAGAGACTGAACTACTGCGGCAAAAGTACGCTGTCGGGTGGTGGGTATACCCAACTTGGCCTTGGCAGCAGGGTAGGAGAGGCCTTCCAGGGTCTTGAGGCGCTGGATCGCCATCTCGTCCTTCCATTTCATACAGTTGCGGGAGTAAGCTGCATGGGCCTCACCACAGTTAACACAGCAGGCCGCAGAAGTGCAACCTTTCCCGTCATGTTCACTGGAGCCACAATTAGCGCAACGAGCGGAACTCTTACAGAAACGTTGTGAATGCCCGTACCTCTGGCATCTGAAACAGCGCAGAGGACTGGGAATGTACGGGCGAACTCCACAGACCAAGTAGCCAGCCTTGATTTCGGTTGGAACTTTCGGGGAGTTAAAAGTCAAGATCACATTTTTAGACTTAATCAAAGAACCATCGCGCCGAAACATCATACGACGTGCAGCAATAACACCTTGATCTGCAAGTTCTGTCACCAATTCTTCTTCACTGCATGGCAAGAGATCAAACTACGAAATAACACCCCGAGAGGTGTTAAGAAACGGGTGAGGTGTCACTTTGACAGGAATGCCTTGAAGACTAGTGAGGGGCAGAAAAGTGTTACTCTGAGAAACACTGCAAGTTTGGACAAGCAGGTCCCCAGAGCGAAGCTTCTTCACAGACCTCAAGGGGCCAACCGCAGCGTCCAAAGCTTTACAAATGAAAAAGGGAGATTTGGTAGACAGTCTCTCATTCGGATCGATGGATTCCACAACTAAGTGTGTAGCATGCGTAGTCACAGTAAACGAGGAGACGACGCTTCGGAGCGACTGGAACAGCTGCCGAAGAAGAGGTTCCACATTCTTGGTCCAGGTCAAGGTCTAAAGATCGTTTAAGGTTATGAGACTTGGTAGGTTGAGAAGACGAAGGAGAGTCATTGTCAATAATCATTTTCTCAGGCGACTTAAATTTGGAGTTTTTCTTTTTGTTTTTACCCATGGAAAAAAGGAAGAGGATTCGTCTGCAAACTACTCCACCCACCACCGAGCCCTACGAGGGAGAACTGGAGGTCTGCAAGTCAAGAAAATGACGCTGGACACAGTTCTGGAGCTTATACGTTGCAGATATAGTCCGTTGGCTGTGATCACACGCACTCGGCGGACACTTCGGCCTCCGGGTACCGTCATGCCAACGCCTTTGGCATGATCCCACAGCCCCCGGGCTTACCCTGCCGTGCTATACGACAAAAAAGCCGCTAAAGCCCTGTACACAACTTGGTACAAGACTTCTGACTAGAGGTGGGTTAGACTCTAGCCTCCCGTTTACAGCGAAGCCGGGGTCGAAGAGGAGTGTTGGTACACAGGAGGCACTTAACCGGTCTCCTGCGACCTCAGCCGCCAGACATCCCATTTCCGCCTCACGGGTCTCCGCACGCGGCAAACATGCAGGTAGGTCTAGCACCCAAACCAGCTAAAAGGAAAAAAGAAATCTAAAGAAGACAAATCCTGGCAGGGAACCTAAACGGAATCTCAGCAACCTACGAACTGAGCGGTTAATATAAATCAGTTAGTGGTGGAGGGCAACAAAACCACAAGACCGGGGTGTTAGTACATAACGTGGTAGCGATTAGGTAGAGAATACCACACAAGCAACTAGCCAGTGGAGAAAATAAATAAAAACGAAAAAGCGAGACACAAGACCAGCTCGGGAACGTGGGGACGCGACTCCCCAACAGCCGGATGAACAGCTGTCCCTGCAAACACCAAAATAAAAAACAAGCGGTGGCGTGACATCAGATGGTGACCAGTCACAAGGTCAGCTCGGGCCGTGGGGGCGCCGCTCCCCAAATAACTGGAAAACCAGTTATCCCCGTGCGGGGTACGATATTTGGCTATCATCTCATTCGTTACCTCTCCTTTTCTTTATATACTTAAATTTCGATTGGCTTGTTGACTCCGCAAGGCTGTTTCAACTGATCTGTTATCGAATGTAAAATATCATAATTCTGCTTGGCTGATATTATACAAGCTTCCGGTACACTGAGTTTTTTTTTTTCTTACTTACAAAATCCTTTCCTGCGTGGAAATTGGGTCATTAGAGACATTTCCAATAATTTGGAAATTTCTTTAATGATCCAGTTTCTGTCATGCATTTGACTTCTAGGGGTGCTACATTTCAAAATTATTTAAACTATTTAGTAATGTACTTAGTAAAATACAATTAATTTTTACTGAAATTCGAATTTCTTCTGGTCTGTCGCGTACGATTCACGTCCATAAATTGCAAACAGACAAATTGTAATTTCTTCGGATTGGATTTTGGAATTTCCGAGATTTTTGTACTATGTAATGTGTTCATTTTCGGCACTAAAAATATTTCGGACATTCCAGTCTTTCGCCATTACAAATTATTTTAACGGAAAAAAAGTTTCCGACATGTCTTTTTTATGAATTAAGTGCAGTATCTTTTTCAAAAGCATTGTGAATTTATCATAGAATGCGTTTAACCAAATCATGTGAATCCATTAATAAACAGGTAATAAAAAATATATAAGTGCTTCATGAAAAACATACAGACACACAAAGGATTTAAAGCCTAGTTTTCAGGAAACATTCTATCTACTCAATACTGAAGAAAGTTAAATAAAGTCGAAAATGTGTTTATTCCAGGCGGAGTTTTTGTTTACAATAAAATTTCCTCAAATTGGGCAATTCAAAATTTAGTTTTCTTTCTTTTTTTTTTTTTGTTCTTTTGCGTGTAATATCGTTGTTTCAGATATCAAAGATTGTTCACTACATATCGTACATCTTCGGTACCATAATCCTAAACCTCGTTACAGTGTTTATAGGAACATTTGTATAGAAAAGTGACGTTACTGATTGTAAATGAGACTAAACTCTGCAAGACGGGCAATTATGTCTTCAATACTTTGACAGATCGTTTGAAATAAAAGTTAGATGTAAAATGTTACGCAAATCATGGAGAAAAAGTGTTCATTTTCATGAAATCCAGCAACTAAACGCAATTACGTACAGTAAAGTTTTATTTGATCGAATTCGAACGCTTCTGCCGTTTCTGTTTCATTCGATATGCAAATATGTGTCCGTAAGACATATATATAAAATTTCGTTTAATAAACGTGCTTTGACGTGAAAGGGATGGGTTCTCACAAGCACGTTTCCAAATTATAATAGGCCGATTAGCGTGGCGCATTGTTGCTATGGTAAAAACCAGAGTTGGTCAGTTATATTAATAACTTAGCTGCTCAGTTTACATGTTATCACAAACATTCCTTATAAACATCTTTTTTATTTTGCTAAACATCTTTATTTTGCTGTTGGCAAATCGCCAATCTCATGTCTGTGTGCGACCGAGGTCGCTAATTTATATAGTTTTAGGGACATTAAGGACCATTTTGCTATTCGTTGCAGAATAATACCCGTTTCTAATAACGCTCCCGAATTTAAAGCTAAAATAAAGTCCTGCAAAACCAAAGGTTAAAATTTCAGAATGTGTAAGCTACATTGGTAATCATTAAAACAAGTAAATATTTCATTGAAATAAGGAGACACTACTTTGAAATACGTAGATAGCAATAATTGGAAACATGATATCCGTTTTAAAAAATCTTGTTTTCAAGTGATTTTTGATCAAGGTTATGGCTAACGACGTTTTTCCGAGGTTTGAAAATGGTGTTTGGAAAACACCTCATTTTCTCATTTTGAAAATGAGAAAATGACTCATAATTGTAGCTCTGAACAGCAGTAATGCAAACAAATAGACACATATGTATTTTAAGAAACATACGGAACTTAGGTTTATATTGCTATATAATATTTCATAAATACATCATGGCAGGAATTCATTTTTCCGGGGTGTACTTTTTCTCCCTGCGGTCATATCTTTAACAGTTGAAATAGACATGTTACAAAGCGTTATTAAATCATCTCTTTTGCAAGTTTTTCAGTGGTGATAATTTCAGAACAAAATTACGTGTATTTTATATCACATTTGGTTGTGAATGCAGTTTTAAATTATTCGTGTTCAAGATATTTAAGATAGTTTCAATTTTCTCCTGTTTAGATAGATTTTAAGGATATGTGAGAGTTTTCTAACGCATGACTTTCGTGATAACTGTATTCTTGTTAAAATATATTTTATTAGGGTCTTAGTGTTTCTTCTGTCAAAAATAAGAAAATTATTAGTCATCGCTTGACGAATGAGCATCTCATCTACATGATTCACAACCTGTGTAAACTTTTATATGTGTAAAAACATATATTTCCTTGATTTAAAATTTATTAACGAAGTTTTTGTATTATTTTCAACCTGTCTTCAATTTTCCTAAAACAATTTGTTTAATGATGATATTGATATCCTAATCGGTAACAAGAGATACGGTTTTTCTCTTTTCTTTCCCATGCTACAACTTTTCATCTGAGGAAACACATTTTTGTTTTTTAGTGGAAACAATACAATCGAAAAGAAACAATTCTACGTTCACGAACACATGGGGATTTTTGCGAGTGTCTGTCAGGTAGGAAATGCATTTCTCCCACATTTTCTACTTGTGATAAGGATGCTATAGCTGGAACCGTAGAACAAAAAAAAGACAGTATCCTCCTGCAAAAAACAAATTTTATAGTTCTCAATCTTTTACTTAAAATTTTGATTAATAGATGCCGCCAGATGTACATCGCACAGCAGAGACTGTATGATGTAAGGCCGCCACTTCCAGATTCGCGTCCGTAGAGAGAGCTTGTCTGGAGTTTTGTAGAGAAGAGCTTATCGTGTCTACATGTTATCTTTGCGTAATATTAAAGTGTTATGTTTTAAAATGTTAATGTGGTATGTCATTTAAGGTGGAGTAATGCTTCGGATATATCGCAGCAATAAAGATTAAACAGGAAATATAAATAAATACAATATAATCAACTGAACCACTTTCAACGTACTCACTGCTAACAGAAAACAATACCCCTTAAATATGGCTACCAAATGTTTCCCCAAAAGCGTGGTTAAAATCACCCTATACAACTTCAATTTAATTTAATTCGGCATTTAGCCAAATTTTCTGTAAAAAATATACACCATTATATTCAAAGTTTACATTTTACGTGTTTTTAATACATTATTTTTTTAAAGAATAATGCAAACGTTTAATTTGTTGTTAGGAAATTTTAAATTAAAACAGAGGACCTTTAATTTATCTCGTACTTGATTTACATAAAATTGTCCGGAGCAAGTGAATAACTAATGGACAAAAACATAGAAAATTTACTAATATATGAGATTGTGGTTTATGTTATTCTACTACGATGTATGTTAAAAAAAACCAAGCGCCTGAGCAATTGAAATCCAAAGTTTTGCTGCTCTATATCAGTTCAGATAGAATTATCAACATTCATTCTTTCTTAATAAAGTTTCTACCATTTGAGCGTTAGATAGTATATCTGTTCATTGAATCACACTATTTGAATTTCTTAACGGTTGAAGAACCGAAAACTTTTCATTAAAATTTGTCCAACTTTTGATCTCAACGAGAATTTAGATGCTTTTTCGGGATAAAAATGTAGTGAAACATCATTTTGATATCAAAGTAACTCATAGTCTGAAATATTAAAATGTGAATTGCAAAAGAACATATTTTTCTCCATACAGAAAATGCCAATATGCGATATATCTTTTGAACTTTATGTAAATGGGTGTGTTAATGTCGGCAGTTTGAATATTATAATTTTTTCAGCTACGAGCGAAGCACGTCATTCATGACGGAAATAAAAGAACAAAACGGTTCAGTATTTTTCTTTAACTTCTTTTCTGTACTTGGCTTCTGTATCATTACATCGGCGTGATATCGGTGGCGAAAGCCCGTGTAAGAAGTGTCAATATCAGGACAAAAATTTCAAAAGTGTTATTACCACACATCCGCATTTACTGAATGTTGAATCAAACGGATATGTACGACAGGTTGCTAACTGAGTTGCACCACGAAGGAAATACGTCGGAATGTTGGAAGTGCCTTGTGACACTGGTTAAGAAAGATCGCGTGCTTCATCGTGGTGGAACTGGAGCATGACGACGGACGTCTAAGCTGCTTAATTGACTATTTGGACAGCAAGCCAAACAAACCCCGGTATCCACAGTGGTCAGCAATCGACGAGTTGCATAAACAGCTATTGAAATCTCCCTATCAATAAGACATTGCGACGATTGACACATCGTCTTGCAAGTTTACAGAGACACCGTGCCAGATTTGCATCAGGAGACGAATGAAACTACTGTATGTCTCATTTAATGACTAACCTTTCTTCTACATCAGAGAGGACGACTGCTGATTGAGATTAATGAGACGAGTTGATCTAAGGGATGGACTTCCTGCCATCCATCAGCGTCTTAAAGTTTCTCAGACTAGTGTCCTGATTGAGTCATTGTCTGTTCCACGAGACATCACCGCTCGTAGAAATAATGGATAGAATAAGATCATGAGGGTACGTCGATGAGGTTCTAGAGGAGGTTTTTCTCACATATATGCGGAATATATGATGCCTAATTTCAACAGAATAACACATGCACGCATATTTTCAATTTCAAGATATAGTACCTAAAATGCGTCCACCTTTGTCAGAACGATATGCAGAATTTTCCGCAATAGGAAATGCGTTGGATGTCATCGGCAGGCAACTTATCTCCTCGGGATGTGGTGATGTCCATTAATTGCTGAATGTTCACTACAGGAGAATCACTGCTACGAATGAATATCTGTCTGTATTTCTTCAGGTCTTCAACTGAGTTACAATATGACACCGTAAGTGTCATCTAAGTGTCATCTGAGAAAATGTTGAAATGTATTCATATCGCACGTTCGCGAGAAAAGTGACACAAGTCAAAATTTTATATATTTAATTTTATATTTGCTATGACAGTAAAAAGGTGTAAATTATGATCTAGATAAGTGCCACAAGTCTAATTGTAAACGGTTCCACTAGAAAGCATTGATGTTGTTTTCCTGTTAGCTAAACACAGATGGCCATGGCAATCTATTTTTGGTGTTCCTGTAAAATTGCACTTTTTTACCTTTGTCCCTTTTCTCTCGCAGCAGCGATATTTTACTGTGAAAGACGGGTCCAATATGAAGCTTCTTTTCTGCAAAGATGAAAACGTCCTATAACTAATTCGAATGTCTTAACGGAACATAACCTAAACCAAAGCTAAAAAGAAATCAATTTTACTCAAAATTAATATTCAGAGAAAAAAATAGGTCTGAAATAGGAAAGCATTAAATAATGGGGGAAGCTTGATGATTACTGGGTAGTTCTGCATTTTGGGGCAGTTTGGGTTTCACTGGCTAAACATGGGTGGAAGCGTTGTAACCATTAGTACAGCTTTAGCAGAATGTGAAAACCTTTCTTAATGAGTAAATCAGAAGAAATGAATTTGAATCACAGAATTATCTGTTACAGAAGAAAGACTTTTCATTTTGAAGCAAAAGGTTTCTAGTTTTTAATATTTTAATATTCTATCGAACTCATTCCGGTAAAAAAGTAAAAAATGAAGAGTATAATTTTTCCGTCCATTTATAACGTTCGCAGGAAAAAGTGACTTTGACCTTGCTGAAACTTTCGTTATTTTGTAAGAAAAAAATAAATATATATAAAATGTAAAATATTTAAACTTGTAAAATTATTTAATGTAAATACAGTGTTGTTTGATGAGACAGAAAAACGACGGAAACGTTTGTGATGATACAGAACCGAGCAAGAAGTGTACGTCACATGAAGAGGCGCAGATCATTGAAGCCGTAGCATTGATGCAAATTATATGTGTCTCCGGTTTGTGTCGCTTAGGTGGTATAAAAACAGTAACAGTATGATAATAATATTTTTCTTTTATATTGCTTTCGGAAATCATTTTGTTAGCCACAAGACCTACGTTGAGAAAGAAATTCTTTAAATTTTCAGATTACGTTCATACACAATTGCAGATCTGGGAAGCTTGCATTATCATTACTAGTTAAAGTGACATGACGTAATTTAATAAAATCATGGCTCTCTATGTAAACCTTTAAGTTTCTTTTTGGACTTAAAATGATGCTTATTTTCACATAGTAATACAGACATCTCAAAATTTTAAAATATACTAATGGTTTAAAATTTATATTTGAAATATGAGAAATTCTTCAAAAGAGGTACCCATTACATAGCATAATTCCTGCTCATCCAGTTTGGGTGCGGTGTTAGAAAATTATATTTTAATTCACTCTTTTTTACGGGCTCAACATAAACTGCATGGGTTGCCTTCAAACCTCACGGCGCCAAATTTCATTTTCCACAGTATGTTTGTTACCTGCGGGATTCGGATTTGGTTCACGATCCGCATCCATGCAGCAGGTTACCAGAAGAGTTGGCTGAAAAGTCAAGTTATCATCTTTAACATGACGTCTAATTAAGGAAATTAATTTTGAAATCCAAGTGATTGAAATTTTATATTTGGAAAACTGTAGTCCAAATATGGACAGCGTCAAAGAGGGGGCAAGAGAACTATAATAAGAAACACCCCAACCAATTTGCATCTCACAGAAGAGCGATTGCAAGTATTTTCATATCTTTAATTTTGATACAATTAATGATCAAAATTTTCATAATACCACGCTGTTAGTTGAATCCTTATGAAAATATACGGATAAAAGAGAAAAAGACTTTTCCTTATTAGCAAACAACCCTTTTAAAATAGCGTAACTAAGATTTCTGGTGTAAAGTCGAAATTTGTCACATCAAGGTGTCATGTAACAAGTTCAATGCGCAACTGAAATGGTCAAGACAGCTCCTCTCTCTCTATTTAAACGTTGCACAGCATGCAGCTATTGAAACTCAAAAGTAGGAGTCAAAAACCTCTTGTTTAAAAGCACCTTGATCAATCATGATATCATGGTTAAATGGAAATTATGTGTGTAGCTTGGCAGACTACTTCAACAGATACCAATTAGTTTAGAAACACCCCAACCAATTTGACTACTTCAACAGATACCAACTATAATAAGAAACACCCCAACCAATTTGCATCTCACAGAAGAGCGATTGCAAGTATTTTCATATCTGTAATTTTGATACAATTAATGATCTAAATTTGCAAAATACCACGCTGTTAGTTGAATCCTTATGAAAAGATATGGATAAAAGAGAACAAGACCTTTCCTTATTAGCAAGCAACCCTTTTAAAATAGCGTAACTGAAATTTCTGGTGTAAAGTCGAAATTTGTCACATCAAGGTGTCATGTAACACGTTCAATGCGCAACTGAAATGGTCAACACAGCTCCTCTCTCTCTATTTAAACTTTGCACAGCATGCAGCTATTGAAACTCAAAAGTAGGAGTCAAAAACCTCTTGTTTAAAAGCACCTTGATCAATCATGATATCATGGTTAAATGGAAATTATGTGTGTAGCTTGGCAGACTACTTCAACAGATACCAATTATTTTTGAAATTATGCTTATTTATAAATCACTGAACGAGACTCCAAAGTGACTTACCTACATTTTAGATTTTAGTTTGGTAAGTTGGTTCTCCTGCCTCTCGAACGCAGTTTTCTCCGAATGTTACTGGATAATAAATGAAATGGTCATATATCTACGCCGGGTTGTGCACATATGGACATTTGTGTAGATGTGTTGCTCTTTCTTCGACCACTCGCACAAAAAAAATTAACGAAGAGAAGATGTAAGTTCTCATTACAGCTGCTGAAACAAACTTTCACTCAGTTACCATGCCTCCGCTGGCGACGTGGGACTGCCCCTACACAACACTTAGAATTTATTTTATTTTATCGGCTGCCTATTCGGAACGTATGTTATTGCTGCTTAGAATTATGCTGTTGTAATGTGCACCAACATTTCTTCGACTTTGGATGCCAAAAATTTGCGCTGAGAAGATTTTTTTTTCTTCATCACTGTTTTATTAATATGCCCACTGCCTACTAAGCATCACAGTCTTACAAAAAATATCTATGCTGAAGAGGATTGTTATCATTAATCACTAGAAATATAGATAAGTTAGACATTTCTTTAAAGACACACACTATATTTTTTGCGGTCCAACTTGATTTTTTAAAATACTCTTCGTTTTGTATAGTCATCGATCAGTCCAGAACAAATGCTGTTTTTTATTAACCGATAGCTTGCAACAGTTTAAGCTTGCTATACAGGGCTTCTCTTGCCACCGGGTGGCTAATCCCACGTAATCTACTTTTCAAATTTAGGTTTACCCATCCTCACTTGCTTACCTGGTTCTTAGTGATGAAAATATGACATTACTTAACATAAGGAAATTCTCTTGTGTGTTTTTTTTTCTGCAGAGCTGTTCTCAGTTTTTATATCACTTTCTTTTAGAATTTCTGTCAGGTGTTGGAACACTTTGATGCAATTTTAAGAGTTCTTTATTCGACTACAATTTCCTTTTCTCTGAAGAAGCATGTTGTCTCTGCACCTTTCTTCCTTTAACCGTGATCCTTTCCTCATGTTTTGTACTGCTTTCATAATGAAATTTTAAACTATGATGGACACAGGGTGCCTGATGTTCATCTTATTCGTATTCCGACTCGATAGTGTGGGAATTCATTATTGATGTTCCAGTCATTGCAACGCTCCTTGTCTTATTTTCACAGCTTCAACTCACAGACATTAACTAGGCGTAGATAGCTCCAATGAACCGCAAATGTTCGTTGCAGCAATACAATCTCCCAACGTTTTTAGGACCCAAAGAACTTTTCATTAAGTGATTTCATCTGCATGCTTAGGAACCAATGAGATTTATAAATATTGGCTGTTGGAAAATATATATACTTCTTTATTGCAATATTTTACTAAACATAAAGAGCTCAATTTGAAGGCTGCAATTTGTGCAAAATGACAGAGAGGTTTTTATTGATTTCTATTTAACAACTTGAAATGCAGTATTTTGTGACAGTTAAACATCAATATTTATTAAAAAGTTTTTAAAAAATCTGTTTCTTCAGATTTTAATGGTGAGCTTAATATCGTTATCTTTATCTTTGTTTCAGGGTTTAACGATCGTCTTCAGGAACTTCAAGCGAAACAATGTGTATCCCTACTTAAATTCAACACCTGTGGTTCTAAGGAAATTAGAGCGGTTGCAAGCTGGCACGCAACCCCACAAACATCATCGAATTCGAAACCAGACCCATCTTAATCGGCATTTAGCCACAGACAGCGATCTATACAATTGATCAGCGGGAAGCCTTTATTAGCTGCGTTTCAAATTATTTTAATATATTAGAGCGTCCATCATGTGATAACAAATGGCTTTAGTAGATTTCAATTTGAAGTATAATACTGGGTTGTCGGAAAATTCATAACGTATTTTGGCACCCGATGGCAGTTGGGCGGTTTCGGAAGTACTAGAGTCATGCGCAGCTCTGTTATCGCTATGGCATTCGACAGGTGCCAGTTCTAGCTGCAGTCTAAAAGGAATAGTGAAAGAATTGGTTGAATTACGGATATTTGACAGCAAGTTGAAGATGGAAGACCAAACTGTGCATTTTCGCTATATTTTACTGTTTTACTTCCGTAAAGGGAAGACGGCGTGCCAAGCTTGTGAAAAGTTACGTAAAGTGTGCGGTGATAATGCTCTAGTACAAGAACGTCAGTGCCAGCGGTGGCTCACAAAATTCCGTGAAGGTGATTTTAACCTCAACGATGCTCCTCGGTCAGCAAGGCCCACCGAGGTTGATGACGACCAAATCAAGGCATTCAGCGAGTCCAACCCACGTTACACGACACGAATGATTGCATACACATTGCAGATCCATCATTCAAGCGTTCACGTCCACCTGAAGATGCTGGGATACGTGAGCAAACTCGATGTGTGGGTCCCTCATGAACTCAAAGAAGCTCAATTGACGGCGCGTATAGACATCTGCGATATGCTCATTAAACGTGACGAAAACGATCCATTTTCGAAGCGACTGATAACTGGTGACGAAAAGTGGCTTGTGTACAACAATGTGCTGCGGAAACGGTCTTGGTTCCGACGTGCTGCTTTGCCTCAAACTACATCCAAAGCAGAAATTCATCAGCGGAAGGTTCTGGTCTCAGTGCGGTAGGATTTTTTAGGTGTCGTGTTGTTCGAGCTCCTACCACGGAACCAAACAATCAATTCGAATGTGTACTGTCGGCAATTGGACAGTTTGAACGAATCCATCATCCAAAAACCTCCAGAGCTCGTTCGTCGTAAAGGTGTCTTCCATCACGACAACGGGAGACCACACACAAGTTTGATCACTCGCCAAAAATTATTGGAGCTTGGGTGGGATGTGTTGCCACACCCAGCATACTCGCCTGACCTTGCGCCGTCAGACTTCCACTTGTTTCGCTCTCTTCAACCTTTCTTCCGTGGTATAACGTCAATTCAGATGAAGCTGTAAATCAGCACCTTGTACAGATTTTCGCCACGAAAGACAGGTCCATTTATGAACGAGGCATTCTGCAGCTCACTGAAAGATGGCAAAATGTTATCGAACAAAACGGGCATTATATCATTGATTGATCTTTGTTCTTTCTATCAATAAATGACCTTTCCAAAACATGGCTAAAATACGTCATGACTTTTGCGGGAACCTAATATTTCATTGTGCTTATGGGTAACGATATGATTGTGGAATTCGCCATTTTACCTAGAAATTGGGTGTCTGACGCAATTGTTTTTCAACGAGAATATAAAATAAATTTGGCGAAGATGTACTAATTGTTTTCCTTTATAACAGTAAGTTCAGTGAACATGCTTGTAGATTAAAAAATTACCAGTTGAAATTTAATCTTAAAACTTTATAATCAATCAAATTAATATTGTGAGAATCAAATCTAAGATATTTTTCTGAAATATAATGAACCTGCAGCTGAGATCGTATTATGTTTGAAATTTCACTCTCTGGAACTTTAAAACGTAGCCGTTGAAGATTAGGAAATTAGCACGTTTAAAGCATTATCTTACTAGAATCTAAATAAATTTGTATATCTGTACTCAATATATTTTCAACGTACAGTGTTTTATGAGAAATATTTAGTATTTAAATTTCCAATTACAGCTTTTTTGGACTTCCAACTTTGAAGGTGTTTACGCTTGTTTGCCGAGGGTGTTTACCCACTTAATACTTACATGATAATAAGGCGTAATTACGTTTTTGTATGTTATACTTCCAATGGCGCCCGTAGTATGTGGTAGAGTAATTATTGCTGAGGTGCTGCCGCCTTGCTGCTAAGGTGAAATGCTAAGCACTGAAGTCATGATCATATGTAGAGGATTATATGGAAGGATTGTCTGACCCCAGGTCTTAAACAACCCTTAGAGATAGGAAACTAGGAGATTTGGGCTAGAGCGCCCGTAAGAAGGTGACACGGAAGCGAAGTAGAAAGGGGAGGAATACGCCCTTATTTATTACCGGGATGGCCAATACCTGGGGATAATCACTAAAGTATTATGTTTTTACTTATATTTACATATTTATTTCTATATATTACTGCTCGAAAATTGGGTAATAATCCGTTGGGGAGACAACGCCTGAAAGGTCATTCAAATATTTGATTATATTTTACAAAACAATGAATCGTAATGATTTATTGAGGTAGAAATTTCGAAAGCAACTTTTTAAAAGAGCTTTCAAATGTTTCGTATTACTATCGAAGAAAAGTATATCACAATTCCTAAAAAAAACATTGACATATATTTGAATTGAAGATGCAAAGTAATGTCCATATTGGGAAACAGAAAAGTATGTTTTTATTACAGAGAAATATGTGTAACAAACCCATTTACAAAAATATTTAGAAAAATTCTTCGAAAAAGGATTGGAGGAATTGAGCAGAGTGAACGAAAAAGGATTGGAGAAATTGATCAGAGTGAACGAAAAAGGATTGGAGAACAGTATGGAGGAGTTGAGGAGCAGAGTGAATTCACAGCTGGTAGGTCATGTATAGACCATACTGTATATTTACAATGAGACAGATACTAGAAAAACAAATAGAAAAATTGAGAGTCATAGAATTAATATTCATTGACTTAGAAAAGGCTTACGATAGTGTTCTTCGAAAACTACTTTGGAAGACATTGGGGATGGCAGATATTGGTGAAGAAATAATCAGTGATATTCAAGAGATACATAGTGACAACAAATGTATTATCAATTGTGAACAACAACCATCAGAGGTTTTTGTTTAGTACCGTTCTTTTACAGGGATGCAGTATGTTCTCTACATTATTTAAAATCTGTGTTAAGGTTTGTCTCAGGGAATGGTCAACGAAGTGCAGAAATTCGGGGTTACGGATTCGGAATGATTTCGTGCACCATTTTCTCTTTATGGATGATCAAGTAATCTTGGCAGAAAAAAGGATGACATACTGTAACTTAAATGTTTCGTAAACTGATCTCCGAATATGACCGTTGGGGACTTAAAATTAACGAAAATAAAACTGAAAACTTGTCCTATTATCCCGGACAATTCATTGAAATAACCGATATTACATTGAGAACAGTTGAGGAATTGAAATACTTCGGATCCATAATAAATCAGGATGGTACATGTCATCATAACATTGATCGGAGAATTGCGGAGAGCAGGAAAGCTATTTCTGTTTTGAATGCTGTTCTCTGGAAAAGCAATGTCTTTCCAAGAGTAAAAAGGCACATTTTATCTGCGAGTGTACAGAGTATCATTTTATATGGTGCGGAGACCTAGACACTGAATAAAAGACATCAACAACGATTACTGGCTATAGAGATGGACATTTGGAAGCGTTCTGCTAGAAAATCCAGATGTGAAGGAGTGCGTAATACAATAATTCGAGATATTATGAGTGTTAAAGTAGACATTCTTCAAACTATTGGAATGCGGAGATTGCAATGGTTCGGCCATGTGAAGAGAATGTCATAAGATAGATTTCCTAAAATTTTTATGGAGCTGGTGGCTACAGGAAAGATGGAAAGAGGACGTCCAAGAGGAAAGTGGATGGAGAAGATTAAATCAAGTTTAAAAAATAACGAGCCGGATGAAATGATGGTCTTGGATAGCGAGATGTGGTGGAAGATTCTGACTGAACTATATGGTCAAGCAAATACGCTTAGTAGTGGAAATTCCTGCTGCTGCTGCTGCTGATGATGATGAATTTCAGTATTGTTATTATCAACAGTACTGAAACGTAAGAGACTATATTGCTATTATCATTGCCAGACGACTAACGGCACTGGGATTACATTCGAGGAGGCCACTCAGCCGCCGACAACTGAGCAGAAGTAATCGCTGGCACCGGTCGCAGTAGAATTGGGCCTGAACAACGTGGGATAGTGTACAGTGGCATCGGGTTCTCTTTAATGAGGAGTCATCGTTTGCACTTCGCGCCGTTCATCAGCGATTGCTTGTATGGAGGTGAATAGGCCAGCTCACGGATACTGCCTTTAGCGCTGAACGGCACACAGCCCACACTCTACGTGTGACTGTCTGGGGAACTATTTCCTACGATAGCCAAATACCTTTGGCATTCCTCTGTACCACCAACACGGCTCAATTGTACATGGACGACATTCTGCGATCTGTTATGCTGCCATTCCTGTCGCAGCATCACCGAGCATGTTTTCAACAAGATAATCGCCGGCCACACACAGTACGGCTCTCCAAGTCATGCCTCCGTAATGCCGACACAGTTCTCCGGCCAGCCTGATCACCCGACTTCTCACATATCGAAAATCTTTGGGACATGACCGGACGCCACTTACACACTACCCAAAATTTAGAAGAACCGGCCCGAAATTTTGGCGACATTTGTCTCGCTGTATTTCAGGAATGTATACCTGAATTGTCCATCGATGGTCTGAATGTATACAATGGTTGTCCATCGATGGTCTGAATGTATACAATGGTTGTCCATCGATGGTCTGTTCTTCTGACAATGGGCTGGACATACTGCCAGAAGGACAGACCATCGATGGACAGCCGACATTTTAGAATGGATTCCAAGGGACAGGAAAAGACCCAGAAGAAGACTACATGGGAGATGGTTGGATGAAATTCAAAAGTATGTGGGAGTAACATGGAGGAGAATGACAAAAGACAGACCGTTGTGGAAGAGTGTTGGAAAGACCTTCGTCCAGCAGTGGATTGATAATGCTTGACGATGATGATAATGACGATACGTGAATTTTACCTGCGTATGCCACGCTGGGAAATCGATTGTTACCATCCAGAGGTGGTGTCACAAACTAGTAACTGGTTCTACACCTTTAGCTGTTGGAATGAACGGACCAACTGGTTTGGAATTGTAATCAGTTGCTTTCTTATATATGTACATTGCGCACACCAATTTTCATTTCGACTGGGTGCTTCGTTATTATTTTGTCTTTCGCTTTTTTTTACAGAGAGTGCACATCCGCCTCTCTGATAGCAACGACTGGGTTTCAGCTTTCTAGAAATTACAAAGTAAATGAGATCTTGCATTACCCGAATAACGAAACGAAGTCATGGCTATCCAGGAACAGCGTTTTTATCAGATATGGAAGACAATTCCATATTATTGCACTTCAAAAAGTACAAAAGTACATTCTTAAACATTTTGTGGTAGGTTGCACCTAAACGTGATGTTACAACAGCTGCACCACTTTCTGCAACGAGATACGACATTGTGTGATGCAAACAAAACCCAGGAAGATTGTGCAACTTTACGTTAGTAACCTACACCAGCTTCACCACTTTCTGACAAAAGATACGGCATTATGCAACCACGTTACGGTTCAAATTTTTACCACATTATGGTGCACGATTGCACCCTACCGTATCTTTTGTCAGAAAGTGGTGAAGCTGGTGTAGCACAACGTTTTGGTGTAATGTACCACACAATTTTCAACAGTGTACTTCCTGTGATTACTGAGCCATTCTGAGCACCATGCTAAACGATTCGCACACGTTGTAGCATTTTTTCCGTAGGATCTCTTGTAGGGGAGCTCCTGGTAACGTATTGCCAGAGGAATTTTATTCTGACTTGAAATATATTATGATTCAATCATATTTTTCAAATATACAGGAGACTGGCAGAAGACAGACCGTTGTGGAAGATGCTTGGAGAGACCTTCCTCCAGCAGTGGATTGATAATGGTTGACAATGATGATGATGATGATGATGATGCGTGAATTTTACGTGCGTATGCCACGCTGGGAAACCGATTGTTCCCATCCAGAGGTGGTGTCACAAACTATTAACTGGTTCCACACCTTTAGCTCTTGGAATCAACGGCGCAACTGGTTTGGAATTGTAATCATTTGCTTTCTTATATACACTGACGGAAAAAAATCCCAACACCAAGAAGGGGTTGTGTTAGATAAACGACAGTTGGTAGGCGGTGAGAGTACATCTGTAAGATGACGTCTACGCAAATTTCGCGCTCGGTGCATACGTGGGGCGCTAGTAGCACCCCTAGGAACATGCAAAGCAGGTTTGCTGTAAATACGCGCTGTAACGTTCGTGAGCGTTAGTTATCGTTTAGATTCGACGTAGGGTGTTGATGTTAGTCAAGAATGCCTTTAAGAAGACGAAGAAGCCGTTATCAACCGCCCACGGAGTTTGAACGTGGTCGTGTAATAGGGCTACGAGAAGGTGGATTTTCTTTCCGCAATATTACAGAACGACTTGGCAGGAATGTAGCCACTCTGCATGACTGTTGGCAGCGGTGGTCAAAGGAAGGTACTGCCTCAAGATCACCAGGTTCCGGTCGGACGCGTGGCACTACTGAGAGAGAAGACCGCCGTGTGCAGAGTATGGCCGTGGTGCATCGTACCGCGTCTGCGGCAGCAATTCGAGCTGCAGTTGCCACCACAGTGACACAACGAACTGTTACAAATCGGTTACTTGAAGGACAGCCCCGGGCCAGACGCCCTGTAGAGTGCATTCCACTTACTCCAAACCACTGCCGTTTGCGACGTCAGTGGAGTCAAGCTAGAGCTCATTGGAGGACGGAGTGGAGATCTGTTGTGTTTTCTGATGAATGTCGGTTCTGCCTGGGTGCCAGTGATGGCCGTGTGTTGGTTAGAAGGCGGCCAGGTGAGCGCCTGCAACCAACCTGTCTGCGGCTGAGACACACTGGACTTACACCTGGAGTTATGGTCTGGGTAGCAATTTCCTATGACAGCAGGAGCACTCTCGTGGTTATCCCACGCACCCTGACGGCACAGTTGTACGTCTGTCTATTTATTCAACCTGTTGTACTGCCATTCATGA
Source organism: Macrothele yani (assembly GCA_039090855.1). Taxonomy (NCBI): domain Eukaryota; kingdom Metazoa; phylum Arthropoda; class Arachnida; order Araneae; family Macrothelidae; genus Macrothele; species Macrothele yani. Next base: position 40,228,407 of record CM077018.1, read on the forward strand.
ACAGCATTCCAGGGGGCGTTTTCCAACAGGATAACCCTCGTCCGCATACCGCTGTTGTAACTCAACATGTTCTACAGAGTGTCGACATGTTGCCGTAGCCTGCTAGATCACCAGATCTTTCACCAATAGAGCACGTATTGGACATATTTGGACGACAACTCCAGCGTCACCCCCAACCAGCATTAATCGTCCCTGTATTGACCGACCAAGTGGAACAGGCATGGAACTCCATCCCACAAACTGGCATCCAGCACCTGTACAACAAAATGCATGAACGTTTGCGTGCTTGCATTCAACATTCTGGCGGTTACACCGGTTATTATTGTACCAGCATTTCACATTTAAAATGGCTTTTCTCGCGCTTACAATAAGCTGTGATTTTGAAACCTTAATCGATTAAATATGTTACCTGTACAAATGTATTGCCGCCATTTCATTTCTCTACAACTATTTTTTCGTGGTGTTGGGATTTTTTTCCGTCAGTGTATGTACATTGCACACACCATTTTTCATTTCAACTGGGCGCTTCGTTATTCTTTTCTTTCGTTGTTTTTTCTTTTTACAGAGACTGGATATTCGCCTTCCTAATAGCAACGACTATGTTTCAGCTTTCTGGAAATTACAAAGTAAAAGAGATGTTGCTATTACCCGAATAACGAAACGAAGTCATGGCTATCCAGGAACAGCATTTTTATCAGATATGGAAGAAAATTTCATATTATTGCCTATCAAAAAGTACAGAAGTACATTGTTAAACATTTTGTGGTAGGTGTCACCTAAACGTGATGTTACACCAGCTACACCACTTTCTGCAACGAGATACGCCATTGTGTGATGCAAACAAAACCCAGGAACATTGTGCAACTTTACGTTAGTACGCTACACCAGTTTCACCACTTTCTGACAAAAGATACGACATTATGCAACCACGTTACGGTGCAAGTTTTTACCACATTAGGGTGCAAGATTGCACCCCACCGTATCTTTTGTCAGAAAGTGGTGAAGCTGGTGTAGCACAAAGTTTTGGTGTAATGTACCACAACATTTTCAACAGTGTACTTCCTGTGATTACTGAGCCATTCTGAGTACCATGCTAAACGATTCAAACACGCTGTAGCATTTTGTCCGTAGGATCTCTTGTAGGGGAGCTCCTGGTAACGTATTGCCAGATGAATTTTATTCTGACTTGGAACATACACTGCTGGACAATTGCTAAGGACGGATCATAAACGGCTATACAGCGCATAAAAAAGTAAGTGTGGTTGAATGCCAAGTGAAATAAAATAATGTCAGAATGCCATGACATTACAAGAAAGACAATTTATTGTGCTCTGAAATCCAGAAGGCTTTGTAACGTGCTCAAGGGACAAACAGGCCATTTTGTGCAGAATACGTAAACGTTAAAAGAATGCAATTACCTTCCGCAGGCGTTCCGGAGTAAGATGTCAATACTAGATATGGCCACCATGGAGGGCGATGCTAGATTCCACACGCCGTGTCATGCTTTATACAATATTATCAAGCAGCTGTTGGGGTAATTTATCCCATTCCTCTGTCAGTGCACGGATGAGGGTGTCCTTGTTTATTGGAGGGCCATGGCGACCAGCAGGACTCTTCCATAAAGCATCCCACACATTTTCAATGAGATTCAGATCTTTAGAACGTGCTGGCCATACTAGGCGTTGAATATCCTCGCTCTCAAGACACTCCTGGACAGCGACTGTTCGATGACATGTTGCGTTGTCGTCCATGAAAATGAATCTACCACCGACCGCCCCACGGTACATGCTAACATGAGGTAGCAGAACATCATTAATGTATCGTTGGCCAGTCATAGTCCCAGTTGGAAGCACATAGAGGGACGTACGGCCATTGATCATGATGCCAGCCCATACCATGACACTACATGTCGGATATCGGTCCTTTTCCTCTATGTTTACTGGACAATATGCAGTACCACTGTCACGCCAGATCAGTTGTCGTCGACAATAAGACGATAGACTGTATCTACTCTCATCTGAGAAGAGGACAGCAGACCAGTCGTTATCAGTCCATTTGCGATATTGATGGCACCATTGCAAACGGGCGGTATGGTGACGTCTGGACAATGGGATGTACACAACAGGACGGCGGGCGTATAGTCCTCCTTCATGCAAACGTCTGGCGACAGTTTTTTGGGAGATCCGCTTGCCAGTAGCAGCCATAAACTGATTTGCTTCCTCACTAGCTGTGCTGCGCCGGTGTCTTTTTGTTGATAGCACTATGTACCGATCTTCTGCAGGTATCGAACTGCGAACACGACCTCCCCCGTGACGTTTGCTACACTCTCCATTTGTTTGAAATTATTTCCAAAGCCTTGAAACAACACTGTGGCTGACGTCAAACTCCCTGGCAACATCTGTTATTTTTCGCCCTTCTTCAATCTTGCCAATAACACGTCCACGCGCAAAATCATCTAGGTTATGTCAGGAACACATACTGAAAATTTCAAGTTCGTCAATTGATTCTTTCCCTTTCAACTTTGCGTTTGAACAACAACGGTCAATACGCGTCAAATCCTTTATATCTCTTATCAGCGCTATGATGTCACGAACAAGTTCGGCAATCCAAAATTTGCATACGCACAACACGTCTTACTGTATCTCGCACTTATGCTAATTTCCACATTTTCCTGCCTTCCATTCTATGGTTGCTATCGTTGCTATTATTATCCGTCCTTAGCAATTGTCCGATAGTGTATTATGATTCAATCATATTTTTCAAAATATGCTTTGATTGTTAATTGCGGTTTAATGATATCCTGAGGGGGAAAGAGCAACACTATTGACATAATAGTGTTTAACGAAATGTTTGGAATATATTCTCACATACGACCAGGATATTATTCCATTTGGACTAGCATCATGGTCTTAAAACATTTTTTATATATTCACATTTTTTTCTGCCATATGCGCCAAATGGACCTTTAGTTGAATGGATTCGTGTCATCGAAAAAGGTTGAAACCTTAAGCAAAATCTCATAGATACCAGATAAATGTACGTTATGTTAGTCGACGTATTCGACAGGCAGTTTTTATCATTTCGATAGCACAAAAACCGGCTAATGTAGAATTGTCCGAATGTTTGATTTGTGTGCATTATTTTGGGTTTTCTTTTTTTCTTTTGTTTTGAAATTGAACAACTATTTGAAGTGAAAGTTTTTCTTTTCGTATTTTGTGCAAAAAGAAAAATATCTAAATTTTATTTAAACATTAATGAGCATTTACACGACATCTTTAGTTTACCTGGGCAGCGAGTAATTGCTTGCTAAATTAAGAAATGTGTTTTGCGTGCTAAATAATATAGGTATGAATTAGAAGATGATCACTACACATAACGCGAGGTAATTGGAATGTCCAGATGATAGGTTACGAATACTTTGTGTGTTGACCCACCAATTAACATTTAAGTTACCATTATGCCATAAAATAAACACATAACATCTGTTCCTCAGGACACTCTGGTGATTCATACGTTGTAATATGCAAGGTGAAAAGACAGTGAACAAGATATCGACCAACATTCCATGATGGATATCTTGCGGTAGGTTACCCTGAAATTTTAAAGAGGAGAACACAAGTTATATGACGGATATGGTTACGAATATGAGCATTTGCACATCGTTAAAATAAGGAAATTCACAATACACTGAAAGTTTACTAGTAATCGAGCATCTTTACTAAAGCGCTAGTCTCTAAATCGGATTGATTTCATGTTTCATACTAAATGTAAAGTTTGATTTTCAAATTTAATTAGCAAATGAAAATTTGTTTAAAGGAAAACAAACTGTGATCAGTTTTAATTTAAATAAGCAGTTTTCAAACTTTTTTCGTCCACAGTTCTCTCGACCTGAATTCAGATCCCCGCGGCTCATTTGTATGAAAAGCAACTTTCACAAAAACATATTTTATTCGCTTTTGTATTGGCATATGTTAAATCCATTTTTGCAAAATATATGAAAATAGCTTTACTTCTTATGTATATTTAACCGACACGAAGGGTGGGGTCAATAAATTTAAGTTTCGACGCAAATCAATAATATTATGTTAATTTTCTAAATCAAACATTAACATATTTTTATCAATTTATAATATTATCAAATCTTATTCTTGTAACAAAGTCAATGGGAAGGATAACCGGATAATCTTGCTTCACCATCAGGCCTTGGTATCCCAAGGGAAAAATAAAAAGTTCAAAAACTAGGCAAAAGTTTAGAAACTGAGTTTCGCATCAGTTTCTCCACGTTCACTCGCAATTTGTATTTACATAATTAGAATTACTGCCATTGCTGAAAACCCTGCCTCATATAAGTAGGATGTAGCAAAAAGAATCGAAACTCGCACTGCCTTTTTACTTACTTCTGGATACTACTGCTTCACCAAGCTTTGAAACTTAGGTTCGGATGTTGACACAAACTTCGGTTTGAACATGGAATCTGATGAAATATCAATAGGTTGCTCTTGTTCTCCAGTGGTGAGTGGTGATGAGAATTCTGTACGGAAGGGATCTTTGATCCAGTTGTGCTGCTTAACCTCGTCTGAAAAGTACTTGTCAAAGTAAACACTGAGCTGTGTGAAATGGTCCACAAACACGGACTTCAGTCCTTCACTCAACTTCAAGTCATTGTCTTCTAAATGCGTGTGCAGAGCAAGAAAGCAGTAATTTATGGATTTATCATCCAACCTTTTCTTCGACGATGGCTATTTTCCTTCTGAAGGATGAAATTTTGTCTAGCAGTTGCAGAGTGTGAGTCATAGTATCTTGAAGGGACACATTTAATAAACTGTGTTTTTCAAAGTTATCGAAATGATATGCCAGCTTCAAAAGAAAGTCGCTGTCCATGAACTTCTCGGAACTGAAATGTTTTTCTTCAACAAGATAAGAATTAAGGTCACTCCTGAATTCATATACCCTTTTTAGACAATCTCCACGTAAAAGCTAGCGAGAGTTGCAATAATAGAGTAGGGAAGTGTGTTCACCTCAGGTATCAGTGAACATTTATTCAAAACGCCTAGACTTACGTGGTCGAGTTTAAATGGTTTTAATGAAGTTTACCATTTCGATCACTGACTGAAGGACCACATTAAGGGCAGAGCTAATGTTTTTCGATGCAAGTGGTGTCTTGTAAGTGATGCAGTGAGTCCAAACAGCGTAAAAGCTTTTGGGCACACCCTAGCGTAAGGAGCTGTTTTACCGATCAGAACTTGCAGTCTATCATAACAACCAGCCAAAGAACTACTTCATCTGTATACACAGCTGTACATTTCTCACAGTTAATGTCGTTTTCTTCCATAAATGAATCTAGTATTTCAAAGAAGTCTGCTGCCTTTATTCCAGATTTTATACTTTTGCAGCAAACATCTTCGTGAACCTTGTTATTATCATATATAAAAGGCACATAACAAATTAGATGCGCATCATTGTGACTATCATTAAGCTCAACCAAATGAATGTCAAAATAATTTTTCAGTGTTTCAATCATGTGGCCATTAATTTCGTCAGTCATACAAAGTATTCGATAATCGGATAATGTTATCTGGCAAATATACGCTCAGCAGCTGTTTGGCAGCAGAATTGCCTATCATAATGACACTATGTCTACAGCAGCTGGTCACATGAGATTTTCCGCAATAGTGTGAAGTTTCTTGCACTTCGCTAAACGGCAAGTAGCTTTGTAAAATGAAAGAAGGTACTTTGTGGGAATCGTAACTTGCTTAAAGAAAGTTGCTTTCTGTTCAGTCATTTCTTTTAACTTGTGAGAAAAATACTCGCGTCGTTTACTAAAACACCATGAACAGACTCCAAATGTCGTTTCATTTTATTGGGAAGCATTATCTCAAAAAATGACTTACTCTGGACGTTCTTCATTTCCTACAGTAATTCTCGTAACCCCGAAATTCAAGTTACTGTCGTCATACTTCCTGGGTTTTAAAGGTAACCTCGTATACGACCCGTGGCAGTACGATTCAACCGCAAATACGCCAGTGATTCGACTCGACGCGAAATTCATCTTGGCAAGCAGATCAATGCGTGCTTTTGCCAAGCCACCGCGACGCTCCTTGGATCTGCGACGCACAGTTTGAAAACCAAAACAATAAGGTTTTTATTTTATAACAAGTATTTTATAAGAGTTTCTGTGTGTTCCTTTAAAGTGTGGCAAGACAGCATAACACAAGGAATGGAAATTATTTCGAAATAAATGGGGAAAAAAAACCCCTTTTTTTTGTGCTTAAAATATAAAAATCATATCATTTGGTTTGTGTTACTATCTATAAACACGATTCATTATATATTCCTTTCGTAAGAAATATACTGATCTGAGTTTTTGAACCATATAGAAAGGTCTGATATACTCGTTCCTTCGTTTGTGCTCCCGCTATGGAGTCACGGTTACCACAATCCTGAATTCTGTATTTAAATATTGTTTTAGGCTGATATCGTGATTAACTTTCTTAGAAACAAATGCGCATGAAAATATGTAGCATTCCATAGTGTACATAGATTTTGCACTTACTGCTGCAGAATATCATTCCAAATATGCGTTCAAAATATGGTTCCTAACAAATTCATGTACCGTGTCCGTTTAAAAAAGTACATTTAGATGTTTTGATATTATGAGCAATCATTGCTGGTATCATTCGGTCAACACGGAAAACATTTACCTCTAAAAGAACTTCTTCACAATGTAGTGAAGAACGGAACTTGAATGTACACCAGGAGATGTAAGTTTTGAAATCTTAATGGAAAAAAATCATTATCGTGATCTGAGAAACGCAATTTATGAGCATCAAAATTCATAATTGCATGAATTACACGGAACTAAAGTTTAAACAATGTCATTTCGATAAATATGCTTCCTTGTAGATGAATATCAAGAAATATGATGTCATATTTAGCATTTTGTGAATTTTCAGTAAAATTTTGCATCTTTTAGAGAGAAATTCGTAGTATGTAGCAGGATACAAACAGTGTCCATGATCTTATCCAATACATTTTGAGGTATTTATAATATTTTAACCTATTTACTTAATTTAAATGATTGCTTTCGGGAAATGTAGAAGAGACTAATGCCTACGTTTTCCTTCGACCACAGATATACAGTAAGGGGCAAAAAATTTGGAAAAAAAAAGTAGGTGTGCAAAACTTAATTTCAGAACATCTGGGATAACTAATACAATTTCCAATGCTAAAGTACCGTTATTTCTGTAAATCAAAAGTGTTTAATCAATGCATTCTTACAGTTCTACAGATATGGACTTCAAAAATGAACGTTCCGCGGTAAAACTCAAAGCTGGCTGCAGAGGTTCCTTCTTGGTGTAATTTTGAAAATAGCACAAAGAACTCATGGATCAGTATAATGGCAAATATTGATTGTATCGTGATCAAATGAAAATCCCTGCAATGTTGAATGGCTGCATATATTGCCGGATAAACAGATCATACGTGATTTCGTGAATTAAAATATAAGATTCGATACCAAGACCAGTAGAAACGGGAGTTACATTGGAAAGACTTGATCAACGAAGAAAGCTGGGGTAGAGACTTGGTTTAAATATTATCAAGTAATAGACTGAGAATGATGGTTAATGCTGACATGACATAAATGTTCACACACTGACAAGTTTTGCATAACAATCATAGCTTGCATTCTTACATATGGCTTTACCTTTATTTCTAATTGTTAGGAACCCGACAAATAACACATAAATAACAATTACATAGAAATGGTATTACATATATATTTGCATTTTAAATTGTAACCGTACCTCTGATTCTGCACCTCTGGTAAATATAAACAATCTACGAAACATAAAGGGGCCTAAAGGTTATCTTTGCTTTATTTTATTTTTTATTTTCGATTGGAGGTTTAACGACCAACATGGGCAACTCAATGGGCTATAAGCAGTCGCCCGTCCCTTATTTAGGGCCAATGACTCCAGGGAAGGGAGATAGTCAGCGCCGTAAGACAAACACTACATCCATGCTTTATCGGGATTCAAACCCTGACTCTTCTCGGACGAATGGTCATAAGCCATCCCTTATGCTACTGCGCCATCGGCGCGGCCTTCAAATTTTCAAGAATAATTTCTACAAAAAAGTGCTATTAAAAAATTTTAAAATTGTAAATATGTTTTTGTTATACGTAAATATAAGATAAAACGTAAAATAAACGTTTTGTTCAATGACAAATTTCTCTTCGACTACGGTAGTTCCTACTTCTGTATTCCAGAGGCTAGTTGAACCAGATATCACTCGATGTGTAATACAAAAACATCCTGAATTAGTAGGCTCCGCTACCGCTGATAATTCGTACCAAAATATTTGTCATAGGTCATTTTGTATTAACACTTCAAACTCACGATGTTTTAAGAAATTGCCTCATCTTAATTTAAGAAATTGCCAAATCGTAATTTAATTAAAGCGATCCGATTAAAATTTTGGTCCACATCACGGCTGACGCAACTACGATACCGGTGTCAACGGTGGCAAGATAAAAACTTTTATTTGTGCGCCGCATGCGTCACCATCCCTTGATTTCTTAAACCGTATTCATGAGAAATATATAGAGGAATATATAGCGAAATAAGAAAGGCTTTTTTCCAATTACACGGATTTGGGTGAAATGCCCAAAAATAGTCTTCCAGTGAGATTATGACAATTCGCGGGTCAAACATAGAACACGAAATGATTCTCTTAAGCCGTATCTCTATGGTACAGCAGTGGACAAACGGACAGAGGACGGCTCATATACAGCTGTAGCGTTCTCAATTACCCCTCTATTCAGACTAGGGGGCCCCACATTCAGACTAGGGGGCCCCGCCCTACACTTTTAAATAATCTTAAAAAAAGCTTATTATATTCTTTCACTCCGTGTTCCCAGATGAAAAATGAAACATCTCAAACTGATTATCGTCTTTCCTAAAGTTATTTCTGCTAACGTACTTTAGGTTTGCTCCAACGTTGATGCCGCAAAGTGAAATATTACTTGAAATATTAGCTGTTTAATTCCAGGTTTTAAAGGGCACAGTATTGTCGTCGGCATTTCGCAACTTTCACTACTTCCTCTGTCAATTATACTTCCGACTCGTATTTCGTATTTGTAGGCAATTCTTTGCACGTTATTATGTAGAACTATAGTTGGTCTAAGGTTTTCCAGTTTTTTATTACGTTTCTTACCCGGCATCCTCAATTATCTTGACAGTCGGACGAATTAGTCCATCGTAGATGATGATAAAATAGCGCACGGTGAATGATTTTTTCGAAATTTATCGATCAACTTAAATTCTACTTAAAAATACATGTCTGTATGGAATGGCGTATGTAAATGAAATGACAGCACGTTGATAGAAGAACAAGTGAAAGAATTCGAATGCAGAATAAAGTACTGTCCTCTGTCATAACCTAGAATTAGCAATTAACACCTAAGAAAGAATGCATTATTTCTCAAATTCTTGTAGAAGATCATGATGTGATTAGATGTTTAGTGATATCTACACGTATTTCCGGACAAGATGTCCTTTATGTTACGCACTTAATGAACTCCTATGTTCATAAATGGTCACACAAACTTGAAACTACAGAATATACAAGTACGAATTGAAAGAAATGCTGCATCTATAATAGCTTATGTTTCCTATATTTTACTGGCATCTGTAACTCTTTAAACGGAAAATGGAACTTAACCAAATAGTTTTTACAGCTTCCTACGCTCTTCACACCCAAGATAACAGGGTGATTCAAAAGTCATTGTCATTTTCTGAGAGTTTTCGAAAACATGTAAAAAAGCATAAACGTAAACGTTTGATCTTCGAAATTGAGTACGTCTTGTTCGATGATCCTTCATAATCGTAATGCCACGTTTTGAAACACACTGAGAAAAACTTTCTTTGGTTTCGAGGCAAAAATGTTTTAAACCCCAATTTCAAAATCCTGGATGTTCTGAGAATGTTTTCCTTGTAGGAAATGTGCCTTGAATCTGAATATGTGGTAGTTCGAAGACAGAAGATTCGGACTACAAGCACTGCGGGGCATTAGCACAAAACCCTCAAGTTCTTGTATTTCTTTCTGAGTTGACCTGACACTTATCCTCAAATCATTACCCTGTTTGAGACTTATCCTCAGATCATTACCCTGTTTGAGGATAACTCCTTTACGGTTCAGCAGGGCAGTGTACCTTTGGCTTAAAGCGGCATACATCCGCTCCATCTGACCGGTGTACAGCTGCTCATTATTGCCTCGGCCATCTGAAACCAATTTCCAATGAAAGGGGCCCTCAGACTTCCACCGTACGTATACCATGACTTTCTGTTCAAACCGTCCTTTTTGGGACTATTTCTCTTGGCTCTTAGGTATCGAACTATTGTGTTTTTCATGTCAGGATTCCGAAAAAATACCCACCTTCTATCACACGTCCTAGGTCCCCAAACAAATAGTCGTCCTCAGGTTTTTCTAGCAATTGGGGATACACATTCATTTGTTGCTGAGCTTGAGCAGCAATTAGTTTATGGGTGTACTTACTGAGAATTCCTGTGCGTATTTTCGAGCTCGTGCATTTTGCAAAATACTGTGTGCTGTGGTACTCCGAGCTCTTTTGAGAGTTATCGAGTGCGTGTGCTTGGATTTGATTCTACTGCTAGGCGTACCGCCTTAGATTTCACCTTCAAAGGTCTCCCACTAGGTGCTTTGTCTTCAAGGCCACAAGGTAACAGTCCCCATCATTACCAAATAGCGTGCTGGTCCTCTCCAAGCGTGAATAGCAGTCTGTAAGCGCAGAGACATCGACTACACTAGATGCTGGAGTGATTCAGGAGGTAATACCTTCCATGCCTGTTGCAACATTGGCCACAACTCGGCCCGAAATGTCGGTCTAGGGTCCATGATTCTGATGTTCCGCTCCACAGCATGCATCCCAGAGAGCTTCCATAGGGTTTAAATCCGTGACCTCGGGAACACGTGATGTCTTCATACACACATGGTGGTCCCCCGAGTCATCCCTGGGCTGCGCATTGTCCTGCTGGAAGAGACCATCGGCCGCAATAAGCGCGAAGGAAAAGCGTGTTGGTAATTCTTTATGCGCAACTGTTAAGAACCTCTTTTTTATGCGCAACTGTTAAGGACCTCTCCAGACACAGTATGAAACAAATGTGTCCCAGAAAAGGTTTCCCAAACCATCACAAAGCCACCAGAGCTTCAAACATAACCAACCTAGTACGACATGGCCAAAGCGTCATGTTATCCATGCTACACACTCACCCTCTCGTCACCTGGGTACTGCTGAAAACGAGTTCATCCGATAACGCGTTGCGGCAGCACACTTCAGATGTCCAATTTTCATGTTTCGGGCAGCAAGCAGAGCGTTATTTCCAATTACGAGTAGTCAACAGTTGTCCACGAGTTGAGCGTCGGGCCCCCTAGCCCTGGGTATGCAACATACCTGGTACCGTCCGATCGATGACGCTTCTTAAGCCTCCGATATTTAACCTATGTATCATTTACGCCGCTGTTGTCAAGTTTTCTGTCTGTACGAACCTGTATAATATCGTGGATCCCGATCAACAGTGGCGTTTCCTTGGCTACTGCTTGCTCTCTGGGACCTGTTACTTCCGTCAATGGTATACTCGCTATAGGTACCTGACATATTTACCCTTGGGAACCCTAGGGTTCTTACCACTCGAGAGATAGAATGCCGCGAGTGTCTTGCTCTGATTATGCGTCCCCGATCAAAGCTTATCGGACAACCACGTTTACCCATGTTCTTTTATGGCGAAGCATTCATGCAAAGCCCTGCTATCCGCATATATGTAGTCGGCATTGGATTTAGGTATGTTCCACGCTGCACTGGGGGTGTTCATGTGAACTGACCACCACCACTTTTTCTAATGTTTTTTCTGCTGTGTGCGTATGTTTTTTCTACTGGGGTTTAAAGACCACCATGAACAACTCATAGCGCTGGTTTCCCCGTTCCTAATGTAATGTCACTAGTTTAAGAAAAAGGGAGAAAGCCAGTGCTGTAAGGCAGACACAACATCCAGGCTTCACAGGTACTCGAACCCGGACCCAACCCATACACATGCTCAAAGACTAATGGGCCACCAGGGCGGCGTCAGTTATATCATGAGCTGTATTCCAGCCTCTCTTATGGGGGACATGTATGGGTAATTATTCTAATGAATGATTATTTTGTTCTCAAAATATCGTAAAGAAATGCTGTGAGTTCTGTGAACCAACGGAGTACATGCGCCTGAGAAGGAGATGATGATCTCACACCGAATAAAAAAGAAGAAAAAAGATTGTCTTCTTACTTATTTACGCAGATTATCCACATTGCGTTCTTCCTATTTTAGTCAAGTTTTATTGAAATATGTATATGTGCATTAACAAAAAAACCGAGTACTTTGCGCATTTCGCTGATGAATCACTAAAATCGTGTAGTCGCACACGTAGAGACCCAATCCCAAAGAAAAACAAACCTCCGTGCAACTGATGTGGAAGTATTCACGATACTTCGAAAGTACTTCCAGACCTTGTTACGGTTCCTCATTCTTTCGCTTGTTTTAGCACTAAACGCGGATTGTGATTAGAATTACTGGAAACAAGGCATTTGAGGTGCACAATTTAAACAACTGGAGCAAGTTTTATATCAGGAGAAATAGAAAAAGCATGTCCTTCCACCTCATAAATTTTACAAGCCAAGTGAAGTTTTTGAGTAGGCAGGCTTTCTTTGTACCACGTTTCCTTAAATGCTGATTGACATCTGAAGATGTGTATGATCTGCGAAGCAGAGCTTGCTTGATTAGATTAATTGCGTCCTTTTCTTCCAAGTTGGTTGGAACTCAGACCACAAGAAAGTTAAATATTCTGTATGAGGTGAAAATGAATTATATTAAACTTGCAATTTGCCACAGAGAGTGTAAACGGATGAAGAGAAACATTGTTTAGAATTAACACAACAAATTTCAATTTCGCATGAAGTGTGTTAGAAACAACTAAAGACTGTTTTTCTTTGCCACGTCCTGTTTTGCATTTAGATATTAAGAGACAATTCATTTTCAGTCCAATTGATTGTAAACGTTTTCTCAGAGACGTAACAGAGGTATAACAAATCGTACATGGCAGCAAAAAATTGTTAATACGACTGTAATGCGTTTTGTTGTCGATTAGTTAAAAGCATTTGCTATTCAATGCGTTCGCGACTGCAAAGTGCAAGAATATTCTTGTACGCGTTTCAAAAATGTCTGCACGCTGCAGCGTCCTGCAGATGGGAGCCAAATAACCGTCTCTTATACATTGCTTTTATTGGTGAAATCATCGGTGCCTCATAAAACTGACAATATTTGCAGATAGCCGCAAACCTAGGTGTCACTGTGTTTTAAAACACGTTCACTTTCTTTTAGCGTACACGAAAAACTACTTTCATTTCCAGCTATGTTATAAATGAATAAATCTAGAAAAAGGAAATTTAGAGCTAGAGATGTAGATTCAATCTTTAGAAAGATATATACACTCGCGGAAAAATGAAAAAAGAACACCAAGAAGGAGACGTCTGATACCAACGAAATTAATACAGCATAATAACGGAATACAGAGGATAACGTGATCAAAACAGTATGGCAAATTACAGCTGTATTTGCTGGTAAACTGAAAAATAACATTTTCCATGTAACATGGTTAGTACGAGGTTGAACCGCCATGAACTGCGTCACACTGTGCAATTCTGGCATGGAGTCTGTCGTACAGATGTTGGATGTAAGTCTGGGGTATTGAGTTCCAAGCATCCTCAACCTGGTCGCGTAAATCGGGGATGGTCGTGGCTGGCCTTGGAGACCGGATAAGTCGTTGTCCCATGAAATCCCTCTCGTGCTCAATTAGGGACAAATCCGGTGAACATGCAGGCCATGGAAGTTGTCTCACAACCTGAAGTGCGTGTTGCGTTGCACGTGCCGTGTGTAGGCGTGCGTTATCTTGCTGGAAAACACCACGATGGACTGATCTGAAAAATGGCACAACAACGGGCTGAATAATGTTGTGGATGAGGAGGTGCTGTTTAACATACTCGGTAAAAACACTAGTTGTGTACGGGAGTGGTAGCTGATCGCTCCCCACACCAGGAGACCAGGTGTAGGCCCTTGTGTGTCGCTGACGGATGCAAGAAGGGTGGAGACGCTCCCCTGTGCGTCTGTGAACACGCATACGGCCATCGGAGGCTCCCAAGCAGAATCTGATTTCGTCGCTGATCACGACAGATCGCCATTGCGTTGTCCAGTGCAGACATTGGTGACACCACTGCAGCCGTTCCTGACGGTGGGTTGGAGTCAGAGGTACACATGCCAGAGGCACACGTGCACGTAGTCCTGCATCCAATAGACGGTTGTGGATATTTGCACAGTCACCTCAGGTGCAACGGCAGCTCGGATTTGCGTCGCAGTGGATGTTCTTCTGGATAACGCCGCTCTACTTATGCGTCGATTGGTCCGCTCATCAGTCCGTCTGTGAATCCCGGTTACACGTCTTCTCGTGAGGGAATGTTCCTCGGACCTTCTACACCACTATCGGCACCACCACCGATACTTCCCGTCCAATTCGCTCCGCAAAACAACGATACGACCACCCGGCCTCGCGGAGTCCGACTAGACGACCTCACTCAAACTCCGATATTTGCTGAAAACGTACACGTCTTACATGTCCAGGCATTGCAGCTTCTTCAGGGTGTTCGTACGTGTCCGTACGCCGACGACTGATTACATTCACTTCGCCGTACTCCTTAAACACCACCGACGATAATTTGCATATTATGCCGTGATGTGGCGTAAACGCTCACTGGTTGGTCCCGAAATAACCATCACACCTACGTAAACTTGACCCCATCAACATATGTAAATTTCATGATCGTCCGCCAATTCCTTCTTCGTGTTCTTTTTTCACTTTCCGCCAGTGTATGTGTAATATACAGGGACAGATTGCCTTCTCCTCCATGTCACTGTATATTATGATATTTAAGTTTTAAATGTGAAGAGACGAATTTTGTGATCTGAGGAAGTATTACTGTCTTGAAGATAAAATGTGCATTACGTCAATTTAGACGCTACTGTTAGAAAATAATTTGGAAAAAAGATCATCATCATCATCATCATTGTCAACCATTATCAATCCACTGCGGGACGAAGGTCTCCCCAAGTTTCCTCCACAACGGTCTGTCTTGTGCCAGTCTTCTCCATGTCACTCCCGCATACTTTCGAATTTCATCCACCCATCTTCCATGTGGTCTTCTTCTGGGTCTTTTCCTGTCCCTTGGAATCCAATCTAAAATTTCGGCTGTCCATCGATGGTCTGTTCTTCGGGCAGTATGTCCAGCCCATTGCCATTTCAGGGATTTAACTCTGATCATGATGTCTTCCACTCTTGTCATTTTTCGGATCCATGTGTTCCTCTTCTTATCTCTCCTGGTTACACCAAGCATGCACCTCTCCATGCTTTTTTGAGTTGTCTGCAGCCTTTGTATGTCTCTTTTAGCTAAGGTCCACGTCTCTGCACCATACGTAAGCACTGGAAGGATGCATTGATCAAACACTTTTCTTTTAAGACATAATGGCATATTGCTCTTGAAAATTATGCTGTTTCTTCCAAAAGCTCTCCAGGCAAGTTTTGTACGCCGATTAATTTCTTCACCAATGTGACCCTCACTTGATATCTGCTGTCCAAGATAAACGTACGTGTCTGTTATCTCCAGCTTTTCTCCATCAATCGATAAATCTTCATTTCTTGTAAAAGCATTGTACATCACTTTTGTCTTCTGAAAGTTCATTTTTAATCCCACTTCTTTACTCTTGTCAGCAAGTTCCTGGATCATACTTTGTAGCTCTGATGGGGTAGTTGCAAAAATGACTATGTCATCAGCAAAACGAAGGTGGGTTAGATAATCTCCATTAATCTTTATCCCTTTGTTTTCCCAGTTCAGTGACTGAAAGACATTTTCCAATGTGGCATTAAAGAGCTTCGGAGATATGGTGTCACCTTGTCTCACTCCTTTTCCAATTTTTATGTGTGTTGTATTTTCAAAAATTTTTATGTGGAAAAAAGATATTACTGTGGAAGTACAGCACTTTAAATTCTTTACACAAATTGTACAAACTAGCACTTCTTTTTAATTGTCCAATGCTCCATGTTGAAACAACATACTGCCAGTAAATTATTTGTAAAAAGTATGATGTACAATATAAAACAACAGACTGATTATGATTACATTGTTTTGAAACTTTCTTTAAGAAGCGAATTGATTCGCTTATATCATATAATATTATCTGGCCGAAACTCCTTGAATATTTAGTTTCCTTTGAAATAAGTTGCTTTCAGAAATATTTATTAATGAGAGTGAAATGGTAAACAATTTGTAACATCGAATAAAGCAAACATACATGCAATACTTGGAACCTGAAAATCCATTACATCGAATTATTATTAGAAATAAAAAGCATTTGGAATTTGGAGCGGTGAATTGGCATGGACGTTTAATATTCCTAAGCAGAGATAATAAATTGAGCTACAATTTTGTTTATCTTTTTAAGTTTATAACGTCAAAAATAGAAAACCTACTAAAGCTCTATTCAAATGTTAATCTCAAGAAATTTAGAAGCCATTGTGTAAGACATTTTGTGGGAGAAAAATCGCAACACATAAAATGAATCAAAATTTCATGACGCATATTTATAGTTATTATATTCTGATATTTCTCAAAGTAAAACAAATCAGATTACAAAAAATTAGAAGAAACAATTGCACGGTTTAGTTTATGTTAGTTCGTGTATTGCAGCAGCTACATCACATTCTAAAGATTATTAAAAATAACATCCAGCAAGAATGAACTTCAAATTTCTATTAAGTATGTCCTAGATCAGGGGTGGGCAAGTAATTTTAGGCGGGGTCCGGATACTTTTGAAAATTTTTATCGAGGTCCAGAAAAAAACTCATATTCCTTACTACTTTTTTATTTTAATTTTCACTCACAAAATAATATGAAATACAATAGATAGGCATATTCGTTATCAAAAATCAATGGGAGAAACTACATTTGCGGTCTTGAGCCAGTTTTTTAAAGTTAGGTTCACGGGGGAGCAGCTTATGCGAAGAGTGTCTTCAAGGTGGGTGGCCGTTAATTTTGAGCAATATTGGTCCAAAAAAAAATTCATTTTTGAAAATGAAGTTTCACAAACATATGTGGAGCCAAACATAGTAGCCAGGTAAATGGCTAATTTTTTGCAATTTCCATATTTTTCTGGGACATGTTTACTCCAAAATATTTCGGCGGATGCAGTTTTATATGTTTGCAAGGAAATGTCTTCCTTCAAGTCTATTATCTCCATCTGGAATAAAGGCTTTGAAAGGCGGAACAACTTCACATCCACATCAGTACATTCTGCCGCTGGAGAAACTTCAAAAGGCGATTTTAAGAATCGCTACAACTTCTCTATCTTTCCGAAGTCTTGGAATCTTGCTGCAAATTCCTTCCTAAGATCTGGCATAAAATTTGAAAATGCTGCAAATTCCTTCCTAAGATCTGGCATAAAATTTGAAAATACTGCAATGTCTATTTCAGAATTATTTTTATATTCAAGAATTGTTGGAAAGTGAATACATTCTTGACTTGCATTGTCTTTTTCAAAGATATCCAGCTTGCGACGGAAAGAAGACACACTTTTTATCAGATCACATATTAATTTCCCATTTCCCTGTAGCTCGGTATTGAGCGCATTTAAATGTTTCAGAATGTCTTTCAGGAAAGCCACAGCTAGCATATTGCGTTTGTTTGCTAGGAACTCCAAATGCTTCCTTGCTTCTTGTGTATCCAAGTTGTCTAAGAATAAGGTTACTTCTTTTATTTGCCAAAAACGTTCAATCACTTGACCTTTACTTAGCCAACGAACACTGATGTATTGCAGTAAGTCAGAATGCGCCGAATCACACTTATATAGAAACTCTTTGAACTGTCTGTGCTGAAGAGCAGAACGAGACCTCAGAAAATTAATCAACTTGATCAAGGTGTCCATTACTTCTTTCAGAGTGGCACTAAGTTTTCCACAAAGGGTTGCCTGGTGAATTATGCACGGATAAGATAGTAGCCCAGCATTCTTATCCTTGATTCTCTTTACTAGTCCCTTTTCTTTGCCGATCATCGCTGGGGCCCCGTCAGTTGAAAGAGACACCATTTTATCATAACTAATGTTTGATTTTGTCATGAAGTCATCAAAAGTCTTGAATAAATCTTCTCCGCGAGTCTTGCCTTTAAACGGCAATATTGCTAGTAATTCTTCCCTAAATGTTTTAGTTTTAATATCCAAAAATCGCACGAAAAATGACATTTGGTCTTCATCAACAATGTCACATGATTCATCAAGTGCTATGGCGTAGCAAGGCGCCTTCTGCAGAAGTTCGAGCAAACTACTTTTATTGTCAGCAGCCAAAATTTTGGTTCTTCTTGTATTGGTTCTTGCCGACAGTGGAACGCCTTGAATTGCGTCAACAACATCCATTTTCTCTTCAAAAAGTGCCGCGGCCACTTCCAAGATACATTTTTTTACTAACTCAGAGTCTGAAAATGGCTTCTGGGGTTTATTACGCGTCCAACACACACGCAACGCTGCTTCTGCTGATTTTTCTTGCTCGCTCATAGAGCGAACTAGTAAGGCCGTGCTTTTTTTGTAAGAAGCTAGATATGCCTGGAGTTTTTCTTGACGAGCTTCACTACCCAGAGGAATTTTTTTATGGAACTGCTGATGGGTTGTTTCGTAGTGTCGCGTTAAATTGGCACTTTTAACACGAGCGACAGTTTTGTTGCATATGAGGCAAACTGGAACAGCTCCAGGCCTATCAGGCAGCGTAAAACAATAATGTTTAGTCCACTCAGTCCAAAACTTCCTATTTTCACTATCAACTTTACGTTTTTTAGGATCCATATCGATGCAAAAAAAAACGTTATAAGCCTCGACAATAACAAAACAAATTAAGAAAAGCTCCGTATGAGCTCGCAACAACTACTGACGAAGTGACGATAAAATTTGTCTATTTTATTTAGATTCGTTCTTTATAAGAATACTGCCGCCCGGCACAAAGCGCGTGCCGACGCACCGCAAAGAAGTTGCTTCCGTGTCAAAGTGTATGGTATGCAGACGCACCGCAAAGGAGCCACTTCCATGTCAAAGGTCGCCGCCGCCGAGTACACCCGCACGAAAGATAAAATTGTTATTTCACAAAAAAGGTTCATAACGTGGCGTTAAGTTTTCGTTCGATTTACAAGGACGAAAATTGTGTTGATATGAATATGCCTGCTCCGATTAAAAGAGGCTTCAGAGGTTGCCAGAGTCAGAGATCGATTTATAAAATTTCCTATTTCATTATATAAAATTCTTGTGTTGCCTTCGGGTGAACAGAGCTTTTATGTGGATATATAAATGATAAGGGTGGCGCTTAAACGTATTGTTATCTACAGAAAAATATTTAAAAAAAATTATTTGAGTAAATTATACATTCAAAAATTTTTTGACGGTCCAGTTTTTGACCTTCCGCCGTCCGCATCTGGACCGCGGTCCGCCAGTTGCCGACCGTGGTCCTAGAGAATAACATAAGTAAGGAAATCGGAAATGTATTACAGTATATGGGATCTGTGGGATGTAAGGTCAGGGGATGCGTAACATCACAGCCTATCCTTGACAAATGTCAACCGCGCCCTCTCGTGGTGCATCCTGTTCCCAGTAAAGGGGCTCTGAGGACCGCCAATAGCAGTACAACTATACCATCGGGATTAGAGGAAATGCTATCCCACACTCACCAACCAGCTTGGCCAACGTGGTGAGTTATGGCCAAACCCTTCCAAAACGACTCCACAACTTAAATCTTTGCCTTCAGTCTCCGGCAGCTGGAATGCGACATGAAGGCAGAGGGTGCTAAGAATCCCCGGAGGACCGGACTAGGCTGCCATCTGATGCTGATCTTGGCTACGTATAGTAGACGCTCCTTATCTTCTGATTCAAAGCTTCTTGAATTGGAAGAGGAACTACAAAGGATCAAGTGGGACATCATCGGACTGAGTGAGGTAAGGAGAAAAGGTGAAGATCTCATTGAACTGAAAAGTGTACATCTCTTCTACTATCGTGCGACAGATACTGGCAGAACTAGTGGTGTTTTACTTATAATAAACAAGAAACTGAAGGATAAAGTTGTAGAAGATGAAAGTTCCTCTGACAAAGCTGCACGACTCGTTATCCAACTCTCGAGAAGATACCAGGCTCAGATTATTCAAACTTATGCACCCACAACAAGTCATCCTGAAGAAGAAATTGAAGAATTTTATGAGGAAATTCGGCAACTAAATAATAAAGGTAATCAGCACTTGAAGATAATTATGGGAGATTTCAAGGCAAAAATAGGGCAACGGCAACAGAATAAAACTTCAGTAGGTAAATTCGGTCCCGGCAACAGAAACCAGCGTGGAAATACTCTAGTTGAGTTTGCAGAGACAGAAGGGTTTTTCATCATGAACTCCTTTTTCAAGAAAAAGCCGCACAGGAATAGGATATGGACACATCCAAATGGGACTACAGGTGAAATTGATTTTATTACGTGTAACAAAAAATTCGTCATAGAATACTGCAGTGTGCTAAAGAAGTTTAACACAGGTAGTGACCATAGAGTGGTGAGATGTAAGATGCACCTCCACACTAAACTTGAACGTGGCAAGCTCATAAGACAAACAAAATGTATTGACATAACCAACCTTAAAAAACACCATAATGCCTTCAAGTTGGAACTGAAGAACAGATTCTCTGCTTTAGAAGGCCTAACATCGGAAGAAGTGGACATCTCTGAAGTTAACAGAAAAGTAATCAAAGTTCTTATGGAAACAGCAACAAAATTAGCTGGGTCTAAGAACAAGTTGCATGTGAACAAATTATTAGGAAAGACCAAAATGTTGATGCAAAAAAGAACAGAGTTGAGGACAACTAAAGAAGATCTGACTTCCAAAGTGGAATATATAGAGCAATGCAAGACAGTACGAAAAAGTATCACTGAAGACGTAAGGAAATTCAACTGTGAACTAGTGAGGAGAGAAATTAAAAACAACCAAAGCCTAAAGATAGCAAAGGGCAACTCAGTAATGGAAGAAAACAGATTATGACACTGAGAAAAGAAGATGGTTCTGTAACAAGAAATAAAGGCGAAATTTTGACAAGAGTGAAAGATTTCTACTCCACATTATATGAAAGGGATTATACATGTCCTCCAGACATCATGAAAGGTACCAGTACCAGAGTTCCTCCAGTCCTCCCAGCAGAAGTTGCACATGCAATCAAGAACATGAAGCGAGGAAAAGCTCCAGGAGAAGATGGAATTACTGTAGACATCATACAAGAAGCAAGTGGAGAAATCGAAACAGTACTCGCCCAAATTTTCAATCGATGCCTTAATGAAGGGAAGATTCCTGAGGATTGGAACAACGTTACAATGATCCTTTTACATAAAAAGGTGACATTGAGGATCTCGAAAACTACAGACCTATCAGGCTCCTATCAGTGGTTTATAAAATCTTCACTAAAGTTCTTTCACACCACTTGAAGGTAACCCTGTACTTGGCTCTACCGAGAGAACAAGCTGGATTCAGGAGTGGCTACAGCACTATAGATCATATACACGTACTGAGAGAACTAATTGAAAGAGCCCGAGGGAATAAGAACTTCCATTGTGCATGGCTTTTATCTTTTATGAAAAAGCCTCTGCTTCTGTGAAACCATCAGCAGTTACAATGGCTCTGGAATCCTGCTGTATTGATGATGCATACATTACTATTATTAATAACATCTATGAAAATACTAGTGCAAAGATTCGGCTGTTTGAAAATACAACACACATAAAAATTGGAAAGGGTGAGTACAAGGTGACACCATATCTCCGAAGCTCTTTAATGCCATATTGGAGGGTGTCTTTCAGTAGCTGAGCTGGGAAAACCAGGGGATAAAGAATAATGGAGTTTATCTAACCCACCTTCGTTTTGCTGACGACGTAGTCATTTTTGCAACTACCCCATCAGAGCTGCAGGGTATGATCCAGGAACTTGCTGACAAGAGTAAAGAAGTGGGATTAAAAATTAACTTTCAGAAGACAAAAGTGATGTTCAATGCTTTTACAAGAAATGAAGATTTATCGATTGATGGAGAAAAGCTGGAGATAACAGACACGTAAGTTTATCTCGGACAGCAAATATCAAGAGAGGGTCACATTGACGAAGAAATTAATCGGCGTACAACACTTGCCTGGAGAGCTTTTGGAAGAAACAGCATAATTTTCAAGAGCAATATGCCAATATGTCTTAAAAGAAAAGTGATCAATGCATCCTTTAAGTGCTTACGTATGGTGCAGAGACATGGACCTTAACTAAAAGAGACATACAAAGGCTGCAGACAAATCAAATAAGCATGGAGAGGTGCATGCTTGGTTTAACCAGGAGAGATAAGAAGAGGAACTCGTGGATCCGAAAAATGACAAGAGTGGATGATAATATGATCAGAGTTAAATCCCTGAAATGGCAATGGGCTGGACATACTGCCAGAAGGACAGTTCGTCGATGGACAGCCGAAATTTTAGATTGGATTCCAAGGGACAGGAAAATACCCCGAAGAAGACCACATGGGAGATGGGTGGATGGAATTCGAAAGTATGCGGGAGTGCCATAGAGGAGAGTGGCACAAGACAGACCGTTGTGGAGAAAACTTGGGGAGACTTTCGTCCAGCAGTGGATTGATAATGGTTGACAATGATAATGATGATGATATGGGATCTGTAGCAATGCCAGGTATTTCTAGACTTTCATTGCGTAAAATTCGAACTCATTGCTACATTTCGCAACAATGCACTATACACTGAAGAGCAATTCAATTAGAGACAGCTGGCGTTATGCAAATCTGGCGCTGTGGGCGGCCCTGTAAACAGAAACGACATGACATATGAAGTGATCCGACAGTATAAGGAGTGATGAGACGGGAATCAGTAAACGTCGGACGCAATATAGGGAAGACGAAGGATCTAAGCGCATTCAATCGTAAGCAACTTGACGGAACCCGACGAATGGGTCACTCCATCTCGTAAGTCGTGCAGGCACTGGGATTTTCACGAGCCATTGTGTCACGGTGCACCGTGAGTACATCGAATTCGGTAAAACCATCCCTGTAAGGGCCAACTGCCGTGGACAACAGCGTGTGGATGAGCGGGGTAATCGTCGGCTAGCTCGCATTGACACAGCGGATAGAGGGGCAGCAGCGCAAGAAATCCCTCGGCAATTTGACCCTGGTGCACAGAAACGTGTAAGGAGCTACACTATCCAGAACCATCTCCTCGGAATGAGGTACAGAAGCCATCGTCCCACGAGGGTACCGCTGCTGACCGCACATCGCATGGTGCAAAAATTAGCATGGGCGCCTGGAACATCGCCACTGGACCCTAGACATGTGGAAATATGTTGCCTGGACTGATGAGTCGAGATTCACGTTAACACATGCGGATGTCAGAATACGAGCACGGCGGAAACCAGATGAAGCGATGGATCCTTCTTCCCAGCAGGGTACTCTTCAAGCTGGTGGGGGTGGCATTCTCGTCTATGGACTGTTTAGATGGACTGAAATGGGACCCTGGTACGTGGGACATCGTCCGTCACAGGTCAACGTTACTGGGGTATTCTGGACCACCATTTGCTCTCGTTTGTGCGTCCTCAACATCCCACTGGGGACCTCATCCTTCAACACGAAATGCACAGTGCCATCGCTCCCGAATTTTATCCGCATGGTTGGATGAACACTCCACCAACGTGACCTCGCTTCTTGGCCGGCTAGGTCACCTGACCTCAATCCCATCGACCACATCTGGGATGCCGTCGAGAGAGATGTTCGAGGCTCTGACCACCTCCATTAAATCTTCGTGAACTGTTGAAGCTTGTTCAGGGGTCGTAGATCCGTATGGCTTCTTAAAGCTTCCGGTTTGTCGTGTCCATGCCGAGACGAATAGCCGTCGTCATCAAGACGAAAGGTGGTGCTACACGTTACTAGACAGGTATCTCTAATTCAATTGCTCTTCAGTGTTATACACTTAAAACTCGGTAAATCGGGTTCAATATCTCTCTAATATTTTTAAGCTGACGAAGAGCTGTGCATGAGTGAAACTGTAAAAATTGCAAATTACAGTAACTGCTATGCTCCTGGCATGCAAAAGAAAGGGTTTGTTTTTTGAAGTGCTAGCATTATGTTGCAGTTTTACCGTACTGAACACAGTTCTACCCTCCCGAACGCAACTGATCACAACATCTCATTCCTACGTCACCATGTATAACTTGCGGCTGACACAAATGGAGGATTTTAGGAAGAACGTAGTTAACACGAATGTAAAACTGGAAGTATTAATTGTGAACTAGGCGATTTGTAATTCAGGAAGTGGGAAATAAATACGGAAATGTAATTTAGAAATGGTTTCATATTTTTCAGATAAGTTTATGCAGATTGATAATTGGACACTAGGAAGGGAGAAAATGTATTTAACCCATTAAGAGACTTTGATACACCCGCACAACCAGCAAACTACATCCGTGAGATTGTCTCTGTTCCTTAAATCATGTTTATTAAAGAGCTAGAAACATACTTAGGTTATAATGAAATATATCGCAAACAAATAGCATAAGCAGTGCTTGAAAATTGAGATGCTGGATCACCAGTCAGGCAAATATCTCACTCGCCATCTGAATAACTCACGGCATTTGCTGTCCAATTTATTCTAGGAGAAACTGCTTTTCCATGCTGAAGCATTAGTTCGGTGAATTAACATAAGCTTTATAAAAGAAAAGCTGATATTCTTATGCATCCAAAAATAGGCATAGTAGAGTATCAGTTATAGTCGATTGAACTTAAATTGCTCAACGGATTTTTTGTACTCGTTAACTAAAATTTTTCACTCGTCACTGATCAATCTCTGATCTTTCAGTTTCTGGTCACAGCATTACGAAATCATTTTAAGACATAACTATAAATAAGCTCGTAAAGCTATCGTAAGACTATAAAGCTATACGGAATTTTTTTACTCGTCAACTAAAATATTTCACTCGTCACTGATCAGTCTCTGATCTTTCAGTCTCTGATCATAGCATTACGAAATCATTTTAAGACCCAACTATAAATAAGTTAGTAAAGCTATCGTAAAACTATGAAGCTCTACGGAATTTTTTTACTCGTCAACTAAAATTTTTCACTCGTCAGTGATCAATCTCTGATCTTTCAGTCTCTAATCGTAGCATTACGAAATCATTTTAAGACCCAACTAAAAATAAGCTCGTAAAGCTATCGTAAGACTATAAACCTCTACAGAATTTTTTTACTCGTCAACTACAATTTTTCACTCGTCACTGATCAATCTCTGATCTTTCAGTCTCTGATCATAACATTACGAAATCATTTTAAGACCCAACTATAAATAAGCTCGTAAAGTTATCGTAAGAGAATAAAGTTCTACGGAATTTTTTTACTCGTCAACTGAAATTTTTCAGTCGTCACTGATCAATCTCTGATCTTTCAGTCTCTGATCATAGCATTACGAAATCATTTCAAGACCCAACTATAAATAAGCTCGTAAAGCTATCGTAAGACAATAAAGCTGTACGGAATTTTTTTACTCGTCAACTAAAATTTTTCACGCGTCACTGATCAGTCTCTGATCATAGCATTACAAAATCATTTTAAGACCCAACTATAAATTAGCTCGTAAAGCTTTTGTAAGACAATAAAGCGACTGTGAATGCAAGATGCTTCGATCGATAGAAAGATCGATAGAGTTGCCACTGCTGAGTGATAACTGGATATATCGAAAGCAAGCAAAGTGGTGCAATTTTTATATATCGAAAGAAAAAAGCAATCTCCCAGAGCTTATTTATGTCTGACATACACACAGATGGTGCAGGGTATCTTTAATGATTAAAAGGTGTTTGAGGAACTATAGTTCTGCAAGCATGGTGGTCACTATAGCTTTAAATAAACACTCCGAATATTTTATTATGTACCTTAGTATGAAAACATAATTTATTTTGCCTCTCATAATTCCTTTCATTTTATATTTCAATTATAAAAAGCTATTTATTTTCTGCATCAAACAGGCAATTCAGAAGCATGATGAATTGGGAAATTTTTATGTAGGTGGAACAAAAAATAATTTAAATTATCAGAATTTCCTGTAGGATAACAGAAATATATAAACTTCGATAGGATGCCTGTCGAGATTGCAACTTGCCCTGCTAGAGCACGTCCATCAGTAGGTCGAAAACAAAGCACGTATACTAAGCACATTTTACTACAGGTATGTCTATTTTTTCACATAGGAATTTCAAAGAATGAAATCCGACTTTTGTTTTAATATCCTAAATATACACTGCTGGCCACCCAAAATGCAACACCACGAAGGACACGAGATAGCAAAGCCAGATTTACTGGACATATAACAACAGATACAAAGATGAAACGATTGAGCTTAGAGGCCCGTGCGATTTGCGGAACACGCAGACATCAATAGTTCGTGTGGCCCCCATGGCTGGCAATAACGGCCGCTACATGCCGCGGCATCGAACGAAAGAGGCTTTGGATGTGGGCTTGGGGTATGTTAGTCCAGGCTGCTTCCACACGTTGCCACAGTTCATCAGGCGTAGCCGCGGGTGGTGCTTGATGGGCCACTCGGTTGTCGATCAGCGACCAGACGTGTTCGATGGGCGACATATCGAAAGAACAGGCGGGCGGCCACGGCAGCAGTGACACCTGGTGGGCCGTGAATAATTGTTGCACGATGCATGGCACGTGCAGGCGCGCATTGTCTTGTTGAAACGTGGCCGCTGACTGGTCCTGCAGGTAAGGGAGTACTTCACGCTCCAAAAAGTCGGAGATGTAGCGGTGGCATTTAAGTGTACCGGCGATGCGTACCAGAAGGGTGCAGGTTTCATATCCAATTGTGCGCTAAACCATAACGCCAGGCGACGGACCGGTATGGCGATGCATAATGCAGGCGTCATACAGTCCTTCGCCGCTGTACCACCACACGCGGATCCGACTACCGTGGTCACGCAAGCAAAAGCAGAATTCGTCGGAGAAGACAACGTCGTGCCATTCTGTAGTTCAGGTGTGGCGTTCAACGGCCCACTGCCCCCGCACCCGCCGGTGGTGTAACGTCAATGGTAATCGCAGCAATGGGCACCGTGCTACAAATCTACGCTCCTGCAGACGACGTCGAACGGTACGTGCAGACACAGGTTGTTGCGCAACACGCCCTAATTCCTGCGCTAACGTTCGTGACGTGGCGGTGCGAGCCGTCAATGCCCGCCGCACAACATGACAGTCCTCTTGTTTGGTGGTGTGCCGCGGATGCGGCATTCGCTCACGTCTGTCCGTCCGTCTCTCCTGCATCCACCGAATTCATACTCGCCCCGCTGTGGCTGGATGCCGTCCCACGCGGGCGCCGATGTTTGGGTAAGATAAACCGCTGTCGCGATAAGCCACTATTCGTCCGTTGTGGAACTGCGAAACGTGCTGGAATGACTGCCGTATTCTGCAACGAGGCATCAGGAAGCTTCCCAGGCACAGGTCCGGCAGCACAACACACTTCCACTACTTACACCCTGCTTTCTGTGTGTATATTTAAGTGCCCGTTTCCTTCAACAAATACTTCACAAAACACATAACAATCCTAGAAGCGCAGAAGACTGAATTCTGATTAATATTCTTATGCACAATGCGGCAAAATCAAAAACCAAAAATGTATAACTGCGTATTCTTAAAAGGAAATATTTATTTCCATTTGCCTAGAGCAGTAGGGAAACGGGATGTTCCATGGCTGCTAAGGGATGGCACTCTGACACATAACGAATATTAGGAAAGATTCCATTGCAATCAACTATTGTGTGAATTATTCGGTTCATTAACAACGGGTACTGAAAACAACTTCAAATTTTACCGAAACTTATGTTTTACGTATTTCCGGAGCAAAGCGTAATTTAACACAAAAACAAAACAAAACAAGTCCACAGATTATTGTCCTGCATTACAAGACGGTGTTGTGAAGACATATCGCCTAGGAAGCATGAGTTTTGTGATTGCAGAAGAGTATGTCCAATTGTTTTATGACCTTGCGTTTTTCTATCACACCGAGGGAAACCCGGTTAAAGCAAATTCCTGTCAGTCGCTATAAACTTAGCTAAGACTTAATGTCTTTCCTTTGACGAAACAGCACATTTGTTAAGCATTACCTAATTTCGGTAATTATTCCTTTCCAATCTGAAAAGATTTATAGCATCCATTTGAGAATCCAGGCTCATGGTTTCTTAAATTAGGCAATTTTGTCAGTATTAATAACCTAACAGATTTCATTGCCAGTAGTAATTAGGAAAATTTTCAGTTATATAACTTTTCACATCAGCGGAGAAAATATTTGTCACGTCCCTGCAATTACATGTTTACGCCTTGCATAGGCACGGAACATTGGGAAAGTAGCACAAAAAAAGGCGTGAAAAATATTAGCATTTTAGTCAATCACTTTATGAGCGACTGAGAAATTAATTTGAAACGAAGCCAGCGGAGGAAAGCAGCATTAAAGAGAAGGCTGGCCGAAGTGGAGAAGGTTCTTAAGAAAAAAAGGGAGACAAGTAGACCCCCGGAGATTCAATCCGGCAGTGTTGCACAAACATCAGTAGAGAATGAAAATTCGGAAGATTCTGACAATAGTCAGGAAATTTTGCCTGTATCTTTGAAGAGGGTCTCGCAATCTTTCGGAGTCTTCTTCCGGTGGAGAGGCAAACCAAGAAAATGCGGAAATGTAAAGGAGTATATAGTGATCTTGTAAATAAATAAATAAAATAAAATTCACGGTAAACATGGTATCATTTAACATCTATGTGCTAAAGAAGGCAGAAATACTGAACTGGCTTGAATGCTTTCTTTCGCTGAATGAAACAGACTTTTGTTTTATTCAGGAGACTCATTTTAAAGTCTTTAAAGTAGTTTCAGCATTCAAGCAATTAACGACATTTAAATGCGTATTTTCCTTGGCTAGTTCAAACTACAGTGATGTGATGTTGTTATACCGCAAAGCTCTTCTGGTGAATTTCCAGTTCGATGGAGAAGGAAGTGTGGTTGCTGCTACTTTGGAAAAGAATGGGTTCCTATTTAAACTCATATGTGTATATGCACCTCCTTCGATTCCAGCGCGGAAGGACTTCTTTAGAAGCCTTCCGTACTACTTGACCGGAACCTATGACTTTTTGTTCATTGCAGCGGACTTCAATACTGTAATGGATACCAGTCTTGACCGCCAGAGTCGGGCTGTGTACTCAGATGCAAGCCGATCGGATTTCAGGAAATGGGCACAAGCCAACGATTTGAAAGATGTATGGAGGTATCTCCAACACAATACACCAGCATTTACGTGGGAGTCCAGAGGCTTGGCCTCCAGGATTGACTATGTGTTTACACAAGAGACAGATGTCCTCAAGAAAATTACCATAATTTATCCGAATGCTCCTCCGGTGCATATCTCGGACCACCATGTGCTGAAATGGAATATAAGTGTTCATACCTCAATTCGAAGGCAGCGAATGCCTTGGAGAATGAACACTTTACATCTAGAAAACGAAGATATAAAGAAAGAAATAGTGAGCTATACCAACGATCTACTGGAGAGTTCTGAAAACCTATAACAAAGATGGTTTGACTTCAAAGGAAAATTGAGTGGGTTCCTTCAGGGAAACGGCAGAGAATTTGCAGAGGAAAAAAGAATCAATTTTGGTTGGCTAAATAGCGTTCTGAGAGCACTGATTAAAGGTAACAACCAGGATTGTAACCAAGAAGCTATAATTAACATTAAAACTCAATTAATGGAAATTACAACAAAAGTAGGCACGGCATTTGAGAAGGGATTGCCGTAACTGACCTGGAAACTGAAGAGAATATGGTTAATGTATACCAGAAGAACAAAAGAAAGTATAGGGCAATAAGTCTCCCCTTGTCGTTTATTGATAAACATAACA
The DNA here is from genome assembly GCA_039090855.1 of Macrothele yani. Taxonomy (NCBI): domain Eukaryota; kingdom Metazoa; phylum Arthropoda; class Arachnida; order Araneae; family Macrothelidae; genus Macrothele; species Macrothele yani. The sequence goes on from CM077018.1 coordinate 40,258,525, forward strand.
GAAAACATAACACAATCACAGAAACACAGGTTTTCTTTCAAGATCTCTATAGAAAACAGGTGACACTCTCAACAAATATCTCCGGATAAGTTGAAGTTCCAAAACTAGAAGAACTTGAGAAAGAGATGCTGGAAAACTTAGTTACGTTAACTGAAGTTAAAAAGGCTATTCAAAAGCAAAACAATCAGAGGTCCCCAGGACCGGATATTATAATGGCAGAATATTATAAAATGTTTGAAAATGAAATAGCAATGTTCTTGGTCCAGTTGTTTAATGAGATGATCCAGCAGGGAATTCCGAAAGAATTTAAAGAAGGGTATATCAAATTTATTAAAAAAGAAGATTCGGAAGAAATTAATTTTGATAAAATAAGACCAATCAATTACATTACTAAATGTAGATTACAAAATGTTTGCAACAATCATTAATTCCAGAGTTCGAAGTGTCATTAAGAAATTGATTAATTGTCAACAGTATTGTGCTATTCCAAAAAGAAATATCTCCCAGAGCTTATTTCTCACAAGAGATATCATCTATTTACTAAATGAAAGAAAAATAAAGTTTGGACTTTTTTCGTTAGACCAAGCTAAGGCATTTGATTCCGTTGATCAAGAGGCGCTTTTAAGTATTTTGGTAGAGTACGGTTTTCCTGAATCCATGGTGAAAATCATTGAAGAGTTACATAGAGAATCATTTGCTCAGGTCTTGATAAGTGGACACAAGACAAAGCAAATTAAAATCGAAAGAGGTATCAAGCAGGTTTCGCCCCTATCTCCAACATTGTTTGTGCTGACTATAGAGCTACATTTAAGGAAAATTTTGTCTAACACCAGAATCCGTGGATTCCCAATCCCGGCCCAGAACGATGAAGAAATTAAGTTTTCAGCATATGCAAATGATGTACTGCTCTACCTAACAGATGAACAGTCTATAATCGAAGCCCTCCAGGCCTTTGAAGAATACGGTGCAACCACAGGTGCCAGTCTTAATGTCACAAAATCCAAATCCCTCCTTTGGGAAAAATGGACATACCAAGGAAGAATTCACAGTGTGAAAGAGTTGAAGATTCTACGGATTCACTTTACCCATTTTGGGACAAGTGACACTACCTTTTGGGAAATATTTGACCAACTGACAAAAGTGATAACACAGTGGCAGGTCCACAGAATCTCGTTCAGCAATAGAGCCAAATTGATCAACACTTTGCTGGTGACTAAATGTGCCTATGCGGGGCTTCTCTGGGACCCACCAAGAACGATAATGGTGCAAATGACTAGACTTCTGTTCAAATTCCTTTGGAATGGAAAAGTCAAAGAAGACATTGGCCGAAAAGTGATGTATCAAAGAATTATACGGAATTTAAAAACTTGGTTTAAAACCATCCGTTTTTAGCTAATCCGACAATGGTTTGTGGAAAAGACCTACCCAAACTATAACTTCCTTAAGTTTTTAACGGGTCTGGACTCAAATAAATATGTGACAAATGAACCTCAGTGGCATGGTCCGGTTAAAAACACTGTTCCTGTATTTTACAGGGAAGAACTTGTTTTTTTTACAGTGCAATAACTTTGAAAAGGCTAAAAGTGTTAAAGATTTGTATTGTTTCATGCTTCCTCCAAGTAATATTCAGATATATGAGTTTCATGTTCCTCCGACGTTTTGTAATGAGAAAGCTTAGGAAAATGTGGCAGGTCGCTTCTTGTACTCTACAAGAAGGGACTTTGTCTTTCAGCTGGCTCACGACGTGCTTCCGACCCGACAGAGAACCTGCCGTTTTGCAGGAATTTCAAATTCTCACTGCTGGTATTGCGGTTTTGTAGAAGATGGACTTCAATTTTTTGTGAACTGTCGTTTCGTCAAACGTGCTTGGGCGGCAGTATCGTCGTGGGCAGGCTTCGCTTCCCCGAGTGTTTCTCAGATAATTAAACTGCATCCAATACCCTCCGGGTAAATATTGTGTATCAAATCATAGTAGTTAAAACAAGTTACGAGATTTGGCTAGAACAAAACAAAGTTATACATAATGAAAAATTAAATGGTAAGTCATCTGGCACATTAAGGGGTTGATCTCAGCAAGTCATCTGGCACATTAAGGGGTGATCAGAAATCGGACAGTGACAGACCACGCCCGATTATCCGAATCACAGTTCATTCGACGATGAATGCCTTGGAGGAGAATAATTGGAGGTTCTCCGCAAGCTCCATACATCATCTGGAATTAAAATAAATTGTGGCTTCTCCACCATGTACAAGTCAGGGCCGGACCTCGGGAGAATGAGCCAGGATGTAAGGGTGGATTTGTTTTGAGCCTGTAGTAAGAATTACTATTATTCGTTTGTTAAAAATTGAAATATTTTAATAGCTTCTTGAAAATTAGTAATACGTTAATGAAATGTAGGAGATTAATCCTGTCTCTTCCTGTGTAAATAAAATTAGTACATTTGTAGTTAAATTATTCTGTTGAACGTCCTGAAAGATTTGTACAGGATTTAGGATGGTAATAGTTCTTAAGTTATAGAAATAACATAATTGTTTATCCAATTTAGTATAGTGTTTAGAAGTGAGTGTTTAAAAGTTGTTAATTTTAAATTAGATACGTACTAAGTGTTCAAATTCCTAAATGTCACTTTGGGGAAATTTAACAATTAGAGAATATAGCGTAGAAGTCCAGAGATGCCTTGAGGTCTCGAGCTCAGGGCTTCCTGAGGAGGGTGCGCCCTTTCCTCAGGTTTTTTTTTTATTTTTATTTTTTTGCTTTCCGAATCTGCCTCTAAATTCACGTCGGAGCTGCTTTCATTCCAGGTTGACAACCGGGGATGACTGCCTGCTTTCGATCGGCTGGAATGAGGTAAAGTAGGATAATAAATTCTGTATGGTGTGTGTAAGATCGTTTATGGTGAGTAAAAGAGAAAGAAAGTTGGGTGAAAGGTTGAATAAATGTTTATTTGTCAGAGTTCTGACTCTAGAAGCCGTTCCATGTGTTGAATGGTGGACAGAGTTCTTTGGTGTTTCTGGTTATTAATCTCTGTGGCCCCCTCGCCTTTGGGGGAGAGGGCTACTAGGACTTCAGAAATCCTCACTGGGGCACACACTGTAGTGTGTCCCAAGAGGACACTTTATCTTTGAAGACAAAGATCTTTCAATCCAATGTCTCAAATTTGATTCAAAAATTGAACTAAATAAGAGAACGCATTATTTCTCTTATATAGATATTTTTAAAAACAGTTTTCTTTATTTTATTCGAAAGTTGGGCAATAAAATAATTTTAAAGAGGGATGTGGAGTTCTTTTTCTGCTATCCGTATTTTGACAAGCAAGGCAACTTGTTACAGGATAAAATTCCGTTTAATAAATAAGACATGAGCAAAGATGATTTTTTCGGTATTATTGAAACTAAGCGTTTAAAGTTCCCATTAATAGCCACCGGTCTTGTGTAGCAGTTATACAGGATATTTGAAATCAAAACTCTTGAGAAGTGACACCGAAAATGATGTGTACATTTTATCGTTCCAAATCCGGACCCACATACGTATGGCCTCGCGGAAGTTGGCTGAACAACTAGGGACTACCCATACGAGCATTGTCACACAACTGAGTCAACTTGAGAAGATGCACATGAGAGGAATTTGGGTACCCAATTAAATCACAGTTGAGCAGAAAACAAATCGCACGAGTGCTTGCGTTTTTCTGAATGCACGTAAGCAAGTTGAACAGTTGTTGGAACACGTTGCGATAGGTGAAGATAAATGGGTCCTGTACGACATCAGCGACCATAAACAGTGGTTGGACCCAAAGCAGATGCCCGCTTACAACCACGCAAGGTACTGCTGTCTGTTTCGTGTGACATGTCGTTTGGTGCGACATGTGGGGGCATGTAGTGATCTTTTATTTTAGCTGCTGCCGGACACCACCACTATCATCCTGGATATGTGATGACGTCAGCTCGACGAACTGCCCGCATCACGTAGATCAAAACATCCAGCAAAGCTGAATTGCAACGGGATCCTCCTATAGCAGGATGTATGGAGACCTAACACAGCACAGCTAACCTGTCACAAGTTCAGTGACCTGGGCTGGAAGATAATCCCGCGTCCAGTCTGTTCCTCGGACATTTCTCCAAGCAATATCCACCTGTTCTGGTCGTTGCACTAAGTCCTGGACAGACAGTCGTACACACACCGAGACAATGTCGAACGCGCACTTCAGGGACAGTATCCAGTTGTGCCACACGATGGGAGCAGATCGTTGCAAACAGTAGCGACTACATTTTGGACTAATTTCTACTTATATATACTGTAATTGGAAGTTTTCTGTTGGCTTGCATTTGTAGACATCGGTACCGTCGAGGTATCTTCTAGGAAAACTCAACCAACATAATTTATTACGATTGATCAAATGCTTATAATTTCTAAATTATAACAAATAGCTAAAATCCAATAACGGACGTAAAAAGAGTAATAAGAAATGATTCCAAAAATATCAACTTCAAGGTCATGCGCATGAGCTGGGAGAGGGGAGAGAGTCTGCCATTTTAGAGTCGAATATGCTGAGTCAAGCGCTTAGAAATCTGTATAACTAGAGATTGCCTAAAAGTAGGATCGTGATATTAGTTTCAAACCATTCGTCTGGATGAGATCTATCTAAAAACTAATAACTCATAAACATTTAATAAGTACTTTATAAGTTATAAGTGATAAACGAAAAAAAAATATTTGTGAGAAAATGAAAATATCTAAATATTTGAAGCAAAAGTACGACTCAAAATACTAAAAACGTAAATCAGAAGAGAGAACTCAAAAGGTATCAAATAAGCCCAAAACGACTAATACAGAACAATGTAGGGCTTATAGATTGAAGATGAAACCCGAAGTGGTGCAACGCGTGGAGCCAAAACCAAACACTTTTACAGCTAGTACATGTGAACCAGTGGACTACTTGGCGGTGAGTGAAACTTGGATGAATGATTCTTGTCCCATATATATTCCAGGTTTCGAACTCAAGACGAGAAGAAATAGGGCAGTAGCCCAACACAAACTATCCACTTCCAAACGTACTACTTCGACCACAAAACGAACTGCAGGGGCAGTTGCCTTTTGCAGTAAGGTCAACAGTCTAACAGACTACCAACCCGTAAATGTCTCAGTCAACAACAGATTAACAATTGAAGGTGACTAGGTGCGTGACATATTTCTAATTGATGTGACAGTGTTTGCTCGAACTCGCTTCAGACTTGCTTCGGTTTAAATTCATGTTAAAGTTTGGCAAATATCACCAGAGACCTTTATGCTCCGGATGCTATGCGATTACACTGAAAAATCACGAAAATCATACTAAGAATGGTACCGAATACCCAAGTGCCTATCATTCTCACTAGTGACTTTAACATTGATGTACAACAAAACACCAACTTACTCGACTTCATAAAAGACAATTTCGGCTTGACTTATACACGGTCGAGTCACATTACTGTGACCACCAGACACCAGCTAATTTCAAGAGTAACCGCCGTGTTCAGCGCAGACAGCAGTTTGACGGAATGAGTGTGACTCAATATTGTGCTGGAAGGAATTAACAGGAATGTGCAGCTATGCTAACTGCCGTGCATCTGACAGCTGATGGATGTTGCCAGGTGGAGGATCCATAGAGCGAACAACACGATCAAGATGGTCACACAGATACTCAATTGTGTTTACGTCTGGGTAATTAGCGGGCCAGGGAAGTATATTCAACTCTTCATCATGCTCTTCCAACCACTCTCGGACATTTCTAGCTGTGTGACAAGTCGCATTGCCATGCTGGAAGATCCCATCAAACCTAAGGTAGACAATCAGCATGTATGTGAGTACGTGGCCTGCAAGGACGGATACAAACGAATTCGGTCCATAGTGTCTTCTACATGTACGAGTGGACCCAAAGAATGAAAAGAAAAACTTCCCCGGACCATAATGCTGCCCCACCAGCTTGTGTTCTGCCAGCAATGGTTGAATAGTGTTTGTTCTCCGAGGTTACTCGCCATGTACACAAACGTCCGTCCGTTCGATGAAGCAGAAGATGTGTCTCATCGGAGAAGGCAATCCTTTGCCAATCAGTAGAGGTCCAATTGCGATACTGCCGTGCAAATAAATGCCTTTTCTGCCAATGCAACTTCATTAGCAAAGACGTAGTGACCATCCGTCTGCATTGGAGCATCATATGCAGCAAGGTTCGCTGAACTGTCGTTTTAGACACACTTCCGGTAGCACACTTGGTTCATTCAGCCGTGCAGTTGTTCCACTGTAGCGTGTCGATCAACCCTCACGTGCCTTCGAAGCCGACGTTTAACTTTTCACATCAGTGGCACGTTAAGCTCCGCTGTTACCACGTCGCTTATTCGCAATGGTGACATTTCTCCAATCACGATACACTTTCACCACAGCAGTACGCGAACAGTTCACAAACTGCACCGTTTCAAAAATACTGCCACCCTTGTCCCGAAAGCTGTTAATCATCCCTTTCTGCAAATCTGATAAGTCGCTCCTTTTATCCGTAAAAGAAACCAGTGATATGTTTTCAGAATGCCTACAGCACGCCTTATATACCCACCAAGCCAGCTCGCGACACATTCCTTCTTTCATTGGCTACTCGCTATTGACGTGAAAAGTAGGAGGTGATCACAATAATGTGTCTCGATTGTGTATAAATTCTCCACCAACTACCTTTGGCAATACTTGTATCAACTTAACGTTTGTACGAAACATAGATGTGAATTCTATGCCATATGTTTGTTACTTCTCATACAATCGCTCTTTAATAAATAAAATTATACTCTACTGCATTCTTTCTTCATTTATCAACCGACTTAGACCTCACCCCCTTATTATCAAACACGTATCGACGTAAATAAAACCAGCGGCTGTGTTTCGGACACAGTCAACCCCCAATTTTTTTAATTAGAAGAGATATTGCAAAGTACCAAAAACTAAACAGTTTTGAAACTTATAGTGGATAACTCAAACGTATATATTTTGTTAGTATTCTTTCTACATAATGGACAACGGTAACATATCCTAATTTTTTAATATGCAAAATCTTGTAGGCGTATTAAATAGTGCTTCAGTTTCCCAAGTCGTTTCGGTTAGAAATGAAGTTCAACGGGTGACGTTTTACATCACAAAGTAACTTCGAAGAACTCGAGTTACCGTAACGTGTTATTTTTAAATACCGAAAAGAAAAATAATATTTAGATATCGAATTGCTTCCTTAGAATGACATGCAAACAGCGCAGTATTTTACAATTATACGCTGGAAATAAATGTTACTTTTAAACCTAAGTTTTTCAACCCCAATTATTTCCAAAATTGCCATCTTCTGTCACTCAGTCATGCTTCTTTTCGACCGCTATCGAATTAAACATTTAAATTCATCAAATGCGGAATGCTTCACGTGACACTAAAAATGGAAGTGTCTTTACATTATAAAAAATTCTCTCACAACACAATCCGCGCAAAATGTCCGTGTGTGCTTGACGAAACTTGTAACTTACGCATTGTTTTGTTATAAAGTTGAATATTCTTAAATACATGCGTTTAATTTTAGAAGTTTCATTTTACCTTCATCAAGATAGCTCAGAGCTGAAACCCCGAATATGACTCTTCAAGCTGCGCTGCTCAGTGTCGAAAAAACATCGAACTGTCAGTTTACAAATGGCGACGGAAAAGAATGCTTGCCACTGTCTGCGAATTCGTACCAACCTCAGACGTGAGTAGTTGTCAAGAGATCGGGGTAGAAGATACACCTAAACGCAAAAACATGCGAGACTGTTAGACAGAAGTCAGTCAGTGAGGAAAGCGTCTGTCTGTCCAACTTCGAGGAGCATAAAATATTCAGTGACATTTTCTGCACTTCTGGGATCGGAATAATGATGCCACGGAATCCTTTGGGAGAAAAGAAGCCATATTCAGAAAGAAAAACGGAAGCTTCAAGTGTGCGAGCGAGAGAAGCCAGCACGGGTCGCGAAATTTTCATTGTCTGGCTATCAAAAGGATTTCGGTGTGCCATCTACGAGATAATCTTTAACCTCACTCTTCCTGGCCTGCGACTTAACTCGCTTCTGCCTTTGAATTATACAGCAGACCATTTCGTAGAAGACCGAAACATTAAGTGTATGATCGAAAGAGCGGTTATTTTTAGTCTGCACCTCTAAGTGTGTGCGTGTATGTGTGGATTATAGTGCAATAAGGACGGCGGACAAAATGTAAGTACACTGGTGTCAAAAGTCATTGGATAGCAGTATGCTAATATTTACTTGCGCTACCGTCGCATAAAGTTACGTACCACCCCACGATTTTTATCAGGTGCGAGGTGTGTAATCTTAAGAGTCAAGGTGAACAACCACCAGTAAAATTACGGAAATCCGACAAGAACATTTGGAGTTTAAAAGAGAAACAGTAGTTGGAGCCAGACGGATGATACATTCAATTTCCGAAGTTGTGCGAACATGCAACATTCCTTTATCCGCGGTGTCACGTGAGTACCGAGAATACGTTATGGAAGGCATTACCAACCACCGTGGACAACGCAGTGGCCAAAACGTATGCTGAATGACGTTGACCAGCGGCGTCTGACCAGGATTGACGATGCTATCAACCGGCGACACTGGCTAAACTAACATACACAGCAAGAGGTACCACAGATATATGCATCAGGTCAGTGCAGCGTAATTTTGCGTCTATGTCGTATGTGATCCGAAGACCAACCAGAGTACCTTTGTTAACACCACGACATCAGACACAGCGCTACACCTGGGTTCGTAAACACGGTAATTGAACCATGGAAGACTGACAACATGTAGCGTGGGCCGATGAGGCAAACTATCAATTGTTTTGAGCTGATGGAAAGGTTCGGGTGGGGCACAGACCCAATGAGGCTAGGGACCCAAGCTATCAATAAGGCAGTATGCCCGCTGCTGGTGTTTCCATACCAGTGTGGAGTGTCTTTAAGTGGCAAGGTTTGGGTCTTCTGCTCCTCGTAAACACGTCATTAACTGGTAATCGCTTTGTTGCACTGCTGGGTAAACATTTGCATTCCTTCATAGACTTTATGCCCCCCAACTACGATGGGATTTTCCAGGCGGACAATGCACCATGTCATCAATCCCAGGTTGTCCAAAATTTGTTCGAAAAGCATTCTGGACATTTTCGACGGATGATGTGGCCACCACGTTTGCCCGTCATGAACCAAATGGAGCATTTATGGGATGTGGTGGAAAGGTAAATTCGCACCCAAGATTCTGCCCATACAAATACCAGGCAACTGTGGGTGGCTCTTCCGGAAGGATGGCTCAACATCTCTCCAGAAGTCTTGTTCGCGATTGTGGAATCGGTGCCATGTCAAGTTGCTGTACTTCACCGGTGTAGGTGAAGTCCTACACGAGACTAGGTACATATCCCATGAATTTTGGCCCTTCAGTGTAAAATTTGTTCATTTTTCACATGCTCTTTTGACAGCAGATGAATGTAATCAGAGTCGGTTCCGGCTTTTAGAATTGCCAATACTTTTCTGGCATGCTGTCGACATCATTGTCTCATGCCAAAGAAGGCTAAATTAGTGTCATGTGTAAATAATATGTAGTTTTTTAAAATCATTACTATAAATGTACCTGTGTTATTATTAGTCTTGAACGTATGATGGCTGAACAATACAGTATATCTCCAATGGAGCTTTTATTTTCTTCATAAACTGGCGTTCAACCCGCGAAAATCTGAAGTTGGCTGCTTGATTATACATCTAAATCGTTTCCAAAGTCTTCTAACTATAGATTATTTTTTTCACAATTTAGTGAAATATAAGACATATAATATTCTCCAAATTGTATTACCTTCCTGTCCAATTCGCTCCGTAATACGACGATACGACCCACCGATTTTTCCTGTCCAATTCGCTCCGCAATATGACGGTACGACCACCTGGCCTCGCGGAGTCCTACTAGACGACCTCGCTCAAAGTCCGATAACTGTTGAAATCGTACACGTCTTCCATGTCCAGGCATTGCAACTTCTTCAGGGTCTTCGCACGTGTCCGTACACCGACGACTGATTTCATTCACTTCGCTGTACTCCTTAAATACCACCGACGATAATTTGCATATTAGGCCGTGCTATGGCATAAGCGCTCACCGGTTCGTCCCGAAATTAACATCACACCTACGTAAACTCGACCCCATTAACATGTGAAAATTTCATGATCGTCTGCCAATTCCTTCTTGGTGATCTTTTTTTCACTTTCCGCCAGTGTAAATGGTCGTTATCATAGCGTAGATCTCCAGAGGGAGTTGCCTGGCTTCGACGTACTAAAGCGGCGAGCTGTTAGAAACAAATGCCAGTAGTTGTAACTTGTTATGGCTCATGAATGTACTTCTATTGGCCTTCTGGTTATTTTTTCAGTTTCCTGGTATTTTGTCCTGAGATTGGAGACCTCTTGCCTCGACACATTCACCCATCTTATTACTTCAGCTTGCGATTACGCTGCTTCCAATGTACTAATCGCAATCCGTTGAAAAGATTCTTCTAAGCTATGTGCGGAGCCATTCTTGAACTGCAGTCCAACTTACATTTCAATTGCCGCACACTGCGAAAACAAAGTTTAGCAATTGCACATACCTACCAGCTTCAAGACGTACAATCGTCTGAATAAATAATACACACAACTCACGTGGACTACGATCATCAAACAGAAGTCATTGCTCTTTCACGTCTATAAGTGAGTCACGGAAAAATTATCATCGACCGCCACCGGGATCAAACCCAAGGTATTTCAGCTACCCGCTCGGCATGCTACCAGTGCAATTAATTCTTGGGGACCCCAACAATGCTTTCACTTCTTCCGCGACTGACTTATAAATTTTAAAAGAGCGATGTCTCCTGTTTGATGTACAGTCATTTGCCTATTTTCCCAGACACTACTAGAACAATGTTGCTTGAGTATGTGGACTTAGCGATCCCCATGCACATATCGCTGAAAAATATATATATACAGTCCCTATTTTCGTTTTGGACATCTTAACGAATTTTTATTTGTCACTTTAATTCTGGATACCAGTGTATATGTGTAATATACGTCAGAGAAACGTGGATATTCAATGTCTGCAAGGTCAATAAATTGCAACATTTTTTTTACCAGGCGAATGTTTCAAATAATATTCATTATAATATTCGCATATAAGGTTATATGAAAATTAATTTTTCTCTTGCTGCTTACCTTTCTAAAACTTCAGGTATCTACGCAAGGTCCGCATTCAGCCAGCAGATTTTTTTATCTTATTGTCATTCAGCCAGCAGATTTTTTTTATTAATCTTATTGTCATTCAGCCAGCAGATTTTTATCTAGGTGATGGCCAAAGTGAGATTCCGGAAGTATCGGTACTGAAATAAGGTAAACTAAGGACGATCGCTACATAACAGGTAATTCTGCTTCTTCATGCAGTTTACTTTTTTATCATAACGGAATTAACGCATGCGAAACTGAACGCATATGGAAATTAAAGCATACAAAGTTGATTGTAAAAGCTGTTTTGATATTGATACTGCTCATTTTGCGAAATTAAATTACCCCAACCTAAATCTTAGGCATAAACTTTGTAAAAGGGAGTTTTTTGTTTTACGATAATGTTACAAATTTTTCACTGAATGTAAATTAACCTAATCATCAGAATAATTCCTGTAAATTTAGATTTCATATCAAATTTGCGTTTTCCACCTTGAAGAAAACTACGTGATCACATGATATGCAGAATTGAAGTAGACCGGGTCTATTTCATTAATTTATTTTATTTTTGAATAAATTACTGCAAAGCGCTTGTAAATGTGCAAATTACAATTCTTGTTTCTTAAGTCTGGGCACGTTTTTAACAACACTTCGTTTTTAACATATTTCTTGGTTGAAGTAAATTTTCTGGAAAAATTACGATTACTCTAGTTTTCCCATGAATGAGATTTTCAGCAGACACCAGCCCAAAACAATACCAAGGTGACAAGAAAAAGGTGACCCCCCACACAATTTTAAACCATAACAGCATCTATTTTGAAAAGTCATCATCATCATCATCATTGTCAACCATTATCAATCCACTGCTGGACGAAGGTCTCCCCAAGTTTCCTCCACAACAGTCTGTCTTGTGCCAGTCTCCTCCATGTCACCCCTGCATACTTTCGAATTTCATCCACCCATCTCCCATGTGGTCTTCTTCTGGGTCTTTTCCTGTCCCTTGGAATCCAATCTAAAATTTCGGCTGTCCATCGATGATCTGTCCTTCTGGCAGTATGTCCAGCCCATTGCCATTTCAGGGATTTAACTCTGATCATGATGTCTTCCACTCTTGTCATTTTTCGGATCCACGAGTTCCTCTTCTTATCTCTCCTGGTTACACCAAGCATGCACCTCTCCATGCTGCTTTGAGTTGTCTGCAGCCTTTGTATGTCTCTTTTAGTTAAGGTCCACGTCTCCGCACCATACGTAAGCACTGGAAGGATGCATTGATCAAACACTTTTCTTTTAAGACATAATGGCATATTGCTCTTGAAAATTATGCTGTTTCTTCCAAAAACTCTCCAGGCAAGTTTTGTACGCCGATTAATTTCTTCATCAATGTGACCCTCACTTGATATCTGCTGTCCAAGATAAACGTACGTGTCTGTTATCTCCAGCTTTTCTCCATCAATCGATAAATCTTCATTTCTTGTAAAAGCATTGAACATCACTTTTGTCTTCTGAAAGTTCATTTTTAATCCCACTTCTTTACTCTTGTCAGCAAGTTCCTGGATCATACTCTGCAGCTCTGATGGGGTAGTTGCAAAAATGACTATGTCATCAGCAAAACGAAGGTGGGTTAGATAATCTCCATTAATCTTTATCCCCTTGTTTTCCCAGCTCAGTGACTGAAAAACACCCTCCAATGTGGCATTAAAGAGCTTCGGAGATATGGTGTCACCTTGTCTCACTCCCTTTGAAAAGTACTACGTGTTAATACGAGAAAAGAAAAGTCCATGGTTAAAGGTATTAACCAAAGATATCAGCGCACTATTGTTGAGTGCAGATGCTTTTCATTCAACGAAGTGAGTCGGATTGCAATTCGTATGGAGCCCCTCTGAAAACCACGGCTGTGCTTCAGAGATATCTGTTAAACATGTAATTTGCAGACAGGTCCATTAGAGTCCCAGATTTAACAGTCATCGGCAAAAAAAGCTTCTTGTCTTACCGCGATCTGAGGCTCGAGACTTCATTGCATCGCACGTTCGAATTCAAAGTTGCTTAAGTATTGGAACATCACACAGTTTTCACTCACCAGCGATATTTCCTGCCACGTACCCCAAGAAATGTTGTTGCCATATCTTGAAAGCATCCACAACAACCCGTTGTAAACAAGCTATCTGGTTTCAAAAAAGGAACATTCCAAATATATGTCAAAAAGAAATAAACGCATGGAATTTTATTTATAATCCTGTTTCTTAACAAATTAGTGAAAGCATTCTTTTTTATTCCGTAAATATTGTGCTACAAGCTACGAAATTAGTCTGGTTGTAAAATATAATTCAAAAGCAACATCCATTTCTGCATATTTTCACAGATATTTATCACTTCGCACTGCGATGCCTTCTTTCAATTGAGTTCCTCTCTGTATACTTGCATCAGAATGAAATATTATGTGCCAGACGCAGCTTAGCGACGGGTCCCAGGTAGTAGTGTTTCTGATAACATGTTTGTTTTTTCGAAGATCTCAAATTAGTCCACTATCTTGCAGCTTCTGCTTTTAAAATCAAATGTTCTTCAAATTTTAAAAGGAACTACGCACTTTAGATTTTGGGGAAAACGAAGGTGATCAATGTGAACACATTCGCAATACAAATGAAAATGCAATCTTAAATAACAACGATTTGAGACTGTGTAGCGTGGTTTAAAGAAAGTAAAAACTTGTTTGCCGGTCTTTGTAAAAGCTACATTATTTCTTCGCTCTCATCCCTTTGTTAAAATGGACCTTTCTAATAAATTTTGCCTATAGTTCTGAAGTGCGAGTTGTCGTCCGGCTTGTTATCTTATTATATTCTGACTCTCACTGTGGCAATACCTTATACAAATAGTTCCACAACGGAATGTGCATAGATCGCCTGTGTGCGTGAAGTAGGGTAAATACTATAGTTACAATATTTTTAAACTAAAAGTTGCTAGAAAATGCCTTATAAGCCTTTAACTGGCTGAAACGAATTAACTCGGTGTTTCCAAAGTGAGCTGAAATCGCCTCTCACGAATACATTTGCTAAGAAGTGGAATGAACTCGACCGGAACGGGTGAACCTACGCTTCCAGGAGGCACTCTGATCAATGTCTAAGCAATTGCGGTTAATGTTTTATGGGTTGTAACCCATATACACAGGTGAAACTGGAATATGATCAAACAGGGAGGTCCATTTCAGAGAGCAGTTGTGAAGACATATTTCGTCGACTCGTGGATAACGTAGCTGTGAAGGCATTATCATTTGCTCCGATGTTTGTTTATATGCAGAAGCTATTGGTTTTCCTTTTATTTAGTTGTTTCTGAACAGTTCTTTGTGATCAAGAGTCATTTTTATTGTGATGTGATAAATATAACTCTTTTCGTAACAAAAGGTAAGGGTTATAAGATCACTATTGTTTTAAAAAGAAATCGTTCTGTTGTAGTGTATTTGTTTTCTAGAAATTTTGAAGACACCTGCCATATTTAATTGTCTGTAATTATTTTCAATTCCACAACTCTACAAATTTGTAAAGCAGTTTGTGGTTATTGAAAGTTGAATTTCCAAAATTTACGAAAAACAATTATGAAATAACTGCTGAAGATGTTTAATGATGGGTAGCATTTGTGCATGCTTAATTCCTGTTTATTCAGAAATTTTGGAGTTATTCAGCAGATAAAATGTGTGTTAGTTGGGCTGCATCAGCGTGAAAACAACCTGTTGACTGATTTCCTTTCTGGATCATGGACCTCCAACATATAAGAGATCTTAAGAATGTACAAAATCGCCGGTTACTGCAGGCTTGACGTACAAAAAATGGAATAGGGTTTATAATCCGATAGTTGGACATCTGTTAGCGTTATTGAGAATGCACAATATTGAATATTTTCAAACACAAAATTTATGTACGATAGAGGTCTAATCCATCGGCTACATTTAGAGAAAAAAGGAGATTATGAAAAAGCTGTCTGGTTGATGCACGAAAGCTTCGAAACGCTTATGTATATATTCCTACGCTAATAAAACGGATCACTAGTATAATTACTATCTTCTATGAAGGATACTTTTGCCAATAAATACGAAAGTCATATTGCAATAAACAGTAAAGTCTTCTCAATTCTACTTATCAGATAATGACAAAACACCAATTACCCAAAATTTCAAAATGTATGTGTGACCTCTGTTGAATTGTGTCGTTCACTGAACTGAAAATTTCATGGCTTGGATGCTGAGATCATCATCATCATCATTGTCAACCATTATCAATCCACTGCTGGACGAAGGTCTCTCCAAGTTTCCACCACAACGGTCTGTCTTGTGCCAGTCTCCTCCATGTCACTCCCGCATACTTTCGAATTTCATCCACCCATCTTCCATGTGGTCTTCTTCTGGGTCTTTTTCTGTCCCTTGGAATCCAATCTAAACTTTCGGCTGTCCACCGATGGTCTGTCCTTCTGGCAGTATGTCCAGCCCATTGCCATTTCAGGGATTTAACTCTGATCATGATGTCTTCCACTCTTGTCATTTTTCGGATCCACGTGTTCCTCTTCTTATCTCTCCTGGTTACACCAAGCATGCACCTTTCCATGATTCTTTGAGTTGTCTGCAGCCTTTGTATGTCTCTTTTAGCTAAGGTCCACGTCTCTGCACCATACGTAAGCACTGGAAGGATGCATTGATCAAACACTTTACTTTTAAGACATAACGGCATATTGCTCTTGAAAATTATGCTGTTTCTTCCAAAAGCTCTCCAGGCAAGTTTTGTACGCCGATTAATTTCTTCATCAATGTGACCCTCACCTGATATCTGCTGTCCAAGATAAACGTACGTGTCTGTTATCTCCAGCTTTTCTCCATCAATCGATAAATCTTCATTTCTTGTAAAAGCATTGAACATCACTTTTGTCTTCTGAAAGTTCATTTTTAATCCCACTTCTTTACTCTTGTCAGCAAGTTCCTGCATCATACTCTGTAGCTCTGATGGGGTAGTTGCAAAATTGACTATGTCATCAGCAAAACGAAGGTGGGTTAGATAATCTCCATTAATCTTTGTGCCTTTGTTTTCCCAGTTCAGTGATTGAAAGACATTTTAAAATGTGACATTAAAGAGCTTCGGAGATATGGTGTCACCTTGTCTCACTCCTTTTCCAATTTTTATGTGTGTTGTATTTTCAAACAGCCGAATCTTTGCACTTGCATTTTCATAGATGTTATTAATAAAATATGGATAGATATTAGAGATATGAGACTTGGATCCCCAGCGGTGCCCGGATAAAACATTTTTTTCGGTATGTTGACAAAATGTGGAAAAAGCGATGTCTTTGTTTATTAACTGGCGCCATATATTTGGAGGATTTTTATTTTGGATCTCGCCTCTTTGGATTTACCTGCTACATTTAATATATAGCCCGTGCCGTTAATGCCCGTCAGACGGAGACGTCTCAGTAGCTGAGCCCATCTTACGGATTTACCTGCTACATTTAATATATAGCCTGTGCCGGTAATGCCCGTCAGACGGAGACGTCTCAGTAGCTGAGCCCATCTTACGGATTTTTGATTTCAGAAGCTGACAGAAAAACACACATATCGCCGTTGATTGTTAGCCACCCTAAAGCTAACTTTTTCGGCTAGATATCGAGAGATCTGGATTTCGGTTGCTATTTGTTGATAACACGTGGAATGAGCCATGTCTTTATTTATTCACTGTCGCTACGTATATGGAGGATTTGCACTTTGGACAAACATTCTAGCGGAGTTGCATTTGCTTTACAACACGAGAATCATATTTAACTACTTGAATTCGAAGTTCGATTATTTTCCGAAGAAGGTTTGTTCAAAAGAAAAAAAAATTCAGGGAAATGAAGAAAAAGAACGGTGTCACGGATAGCAAACGTGAACATAATGGTTCATTACCGATTATGAATGAAACGGGAAACGTGTGCATATATTTGTTTTCAGAATCCCATTAAGAACGTATTTGTTTCACGAAAGAAAAATATGAAATTATTTTAAGTTGTAACAATTACAGTTTAGAAGACTATTTATTATTTCAAATGCTTCATCGTAACTTTAAGCTTTTCTTTCGAAATAAAGACCTACGAAAAATAATAATTATACACATGAACAGAAAAGCTGGGTGCAAGGAAACGTTCTGTCGAATATTTGTCGCTTGCAAACATAACGAGAATGTGGAAAAATCACACATTATTTTCCTATATCGGTGGGATAAGCTAGGCTGATTACCTTTTCCTGCTCCGCCGAAGTACCGATTAGGCAAGGATATGGGTAACTCTTTCAAAATTTGATAGTGAAGATGTTTCGCAAGCAATCCTGCCAGGATCCGGCAAGTCTTTAACCCGGACAGGATCGGACCAATGACGGGCAGGAGTCTGCTGTTCCCCCATGACCGCAACTTCACACCTTTTAGCCATAGACCGCGCGTGTGACGTGCTAATGGGTGGGGATTATTATCTTTGCGTCTGGCTGGTGGATTCATTCGTCATAGCGATGGATATTGGGATCGAAGTCCTTTATTAGTGTTGACGCTAAAGAAAAAAATATAAACATGTTTATGCACTGCGAGTCTCATGCATTGGAAAACCAATCCTTTATTTTCACTCTCACAGAAATGAAAAAATGAAAATATTTACCCTATGCTACAAATCCATTATAGGCAGCAGCCATCACGCCCTGATGCGGGGATGATTCCTGCCTAGAGTCATCATCGCATCAGGGTGTGTGCTGCGGTGATGACTCTAGGCAGGAGTAATCGTTTTCCTCTTTGCGACAATCTTCGTTTTTCTTCATTCTCAACTCATCTTGTCTCGCGATGAAATCTTTGACAAGTTCTATGAGTCTCTGTCTTGCTCTGGGATGAGAGAGAAGGATCGAGAGGTCCCTCGTCTTTTCTAGCTCTGGGATGAGAGAGAAGGATCGAGAGGTCCCTCGTCTTTTCTAGCTCTGGGACGAGGACTTTTCTGCGGACTAGGCACCGCATCCGCGTTCCCGTTCATTTGTCGTTGGGGTAAAGACTAGCTGATGACCATTAACCTGTACCGTCCAATTGCGTACTCCACAGGGTGAAGTCGTTGGGGTAGATAACTTTTCCTGGATGTATTTTATTCTTCAATACAGAGGACTACAAACGTAGTACAAAAAAATTTGTGCAGCACCTTATTCTTCGCAATATGTTGTCATGTGCTGTATTTGGAAGTTCATACGGTATCTGAAATTCCACACGAAATATCAAATGGGAAATTACTGCACTCGAGAAAAGAAGTAATCCTTCCGTAAAGTACGGTGCATCTCAGAGTAAAATAATTTAATGTATGACTTTAATGGTGTTATTTTATAGGAAACGTTTACCGAAGTGCACATGTTAGGTGTGCTGAAATGTTTTTATTGCAAATCTCCGCAGTTGGGTTACTGATGCGAAATTTGCACAGTACGAAATTATTGTTAAGTATTTGGAATAAGTTACAGTCTCATTTAAGAAAAGTATTAGATATATATCTCTAAGTTCAAATAAGATAATCAGATTTAAGTTACTTTCAGTAGTTTATGAGGAAATTAATTATTAATAAACAAATCTGAAATTTATTCTGATAAAAAATCACAAAAAATAAATTATTTTTGTTTTTAAGTTCCCAATGGGAGGCGCAAAATTTGTGGTTTTCGATAACTCTTGATACCTGTGATAACGGCTAAAAGTATGTCAGCTATTTTTCTCACTGTCACCGTAACTCTTGTTACCTTTTGTGTTTCGTACCTGACGTTATCTTTTAACCAAAAAACGTGACAACTCATATTTCCCGAGTGACGACAATGGGTTCCCAAAGCATTCAGCTAAGTTTGCCGCATTCGAATGAGCGACCCCCGATTGTGATACCTCAACCATATTAATAGTTTATGGGACGAATTGGAAAGGTATGTTAGACCCGCCATACTCCACCGCCAATTGTAAATTCTGTACGATACACAATTCTCGCCTCATTGCGTCAATAATACCTTCCTATCTTCAACGCCACCGTGAGTCAGTACCTTGAAACCTGGTACATCGCGCATTGGTATTTTCAACGCCCTGTGAGTTTTTGCCAGCATATCTGGCTGTTGCTGATGGCAAATTGTGCAACACTTGTTTAGGTGAGCAACGTTTATATTATGATATCTTTTGCAGCTGGAAAAAACTCGCTCTCAGTAAATTTAACATCTGAATTTTGTGCACTCCTTTTTCGTAGGAAATAAAACTGATATAAATATGTTTTGGAACATTTTTCTAAAAATTTTCACTGCATGCTGTTTTATTATTATTATTTTCATTACCTACATGAGCAATTTGAAATTTAAAACAAGAGCACGTTGCAGAGATTCGTATCACTTAAAATGACTAAATATATGCTAATATTTATTTAAAACTGTGTTCCATGATATTACCACACTTGAAATAAAGTTAAATCAATTAATTCAAACACCCGACGTGGATCAGGAAGACCAAACATAAATCCTCGTTCTTGCCATGTAGTTTGGCACTTAATCACATGTGAGTCTGGAGCATTCCCGGCCGCTGTAGTGCAGTGGTAGCATGTCCGGCGCGTAGCTGGAAGACTGGGTTCGATTCCCGGTGGTGGCCGATGCTAATTTTATTTATCCACAAAAAGAAAATGAATTGGCTAATATTAATTTGACTACTTTATTAAGTATAAGGCAGTTTTTTTTAATTTTTATTTGGTTTGTTTACCCTCATTTAAAAATTCTAGTGTAAAGAATTATGTTTGTAAAAAAGGAAGATATTGCGGCGAGAAACATCTTGTTCGATCAGCCAAAAGGAAAGTAGTCTGAGTTCCAAAATAATTTGACAAACAAAAAATGCATTATTCAAAATTCGGACGACACAGTTAACTGATTGCTGGCTAGGATATACGTATATCAATAACGCAGCAGTACACAATATAAAAGCAATGCCATTACCTCATGAGGAGTAAGCTTCGGCCTGAAAGCATAGAAATACAAGAATAATGCGCGAATTGGGATGGATTTCGAAGAGATAATATGGTGTGTGTTTTTCCTGAAGAGGATACGGGTCGCGCAAAAAATCTATACGTCGTTTACAAGGATGTGAATGAAAACCCAACTACCTAAATAATAAGGAAATTGGTAATATTTGTAGCAAAGGTCTAAAGTCTGGATATAAGAAAGATGACATAGACAAAATACATAGAACTGTAAGAAATCGTGTAATGTCAGCAATAACAAAATACCCTAGTAAGACGGTGAGATTCACAGGATCCATCACATATGATCCAGGTTTTACATATTGGTTAAAGAATTTATTACGTAAATACAATGTACTGATAGCACTGAAGTACCCGACTCCGTTACCACATATGATATCAAGTTGCAAGGATATACAGTGTGAGAGAGAAAAGGCAGGTGTATACGCTATACCGTTAGTATACCCTGACAACACGGAAAAGGTATACATCGGAATGACAAAGCGATCCTTGGACACTAGGTGTAAAGAGCACGTGCGAAGTGTCAACCAGGACATGCAGAATACAGCCCTCGCCAGAGAAGTCATGCATTCCTCGGCTGATCCTCAACGGAATAATATTAGAAGAATTGCCCCATACACGAATTTTAAAGAGATTGCCATAAGGGAAACAGTCGAAATCCTATCCAGCAAACTGGCGTGCAATGATATAGTTTCTACTGAACTACCAAGAGCTTGGCATGCGTTATTAAAAGATGGAAACACATCGCGACACACCGTATAATTGCGTTATGAAAATTCGTGTAATACGCTCGTGATGTCACCCGCGCTATTTCAAAAATCGTCTTTGTTCCTTACGTGTTCCAATTCCCTGTATTTTTATGTCTACCATTGCCTTGAGAAAGCCTCCCAGTGGAGTGCGAAAGCTTGGCGAATCTTTATACTTACTACGCCGCAAAAATAAATGGATTTAATACGCTATTTGCGTCTCTTGAGTATTAGCATCCTAAGTTCCACAACTCCAAGAAGTCTCGGAGGGACCTGGGAAGTTAGCTGCCGACATGCAATTTCTCATTTCATGACATCCCAGACAATCTGTATCGGGTTCAGCACCGAAGATCTCACGAACCACTCCAGTAAACGTACTGACTCTTACGGTTTTCGCCGACTAGGCACAACCTGTGGCGATGGGCTTATCGTCCATAAAATGGAAGTGCGTGCCAAGAAACCCTTTGAAATGTCGTACGAATGATTCTAAGATATCATCCCTGTATCGTACAGCAGTCATGATTACTACTGGACACACGTGCACTAGCGTGCGTCCATCGAACAAAATTCCAACACAAACTTTCAGACCGCCAGCGTAATGTTCAATTTTCCTAATGTTGGAATGATAATTCTGACTTTGCGCCTCTCTCCAAATGTACACAGTTCAAGAATTCCCTTTTGGGTTTTACCTCGACTCGTCGCTGAAGAGAACTAAGGCCCATTGATCAAGGGCCCAGGAGTTATATTGTCGGGGCGATTGTGACGAACCCTTCTGTGCGTTGCGGCAAGTATGACAGACTATTGACTTTCTTGCATATATACATCTCTGAATTTGTGAGGTCGGTATAGTGATCATGTCTCAAGAGTAGAGTATAAACGACGTCTGAGGGTGTCATTCACAGTTTCAAGGGAAATCTCGCACGTGTGATCCCCAGATATGTTCCATTTTTGTTGCCAAAGGTTGTGTTCGTATACCCTTTTCACATGGGATATACTGTACATATATCTGATTATAGACAGCTTTCCGAGCAGCCAACGCCCTACTAATACACTATCTACCAACAAGTAATTGGACACCCCTGCAATCGACGATATCTGCGGTCCTGATAAACGTCACGGCCGCCGCCGTTAAATATTGTGTGGGGAAACAACAACGCAACCAGTCGCATGCAAGATGCCATGCAGTTCTGAGCTCTCTGATTTCGAGAAAGGTGTAATCGTCGGGTATCACAGAAATGGCCGATCCATACGTGACATATCCAGCGAGTTGAACTACCGAAAATCGACAGTGGCCTACGTGATTGGCAAGTGGAAGATGAGAGGTGACTGTCGGAATGTGCCTCGACCCGGCAGACCCACAAAACTGGGAGTTACAGACTAACGGCTGCTGGCCAGAGAAATTAGGAAGACCAGCACAAAATCGATGGGCCACACCGCGAGGAGTTTCAACAGGCATCCGGGAGTGTTCTTCCGATGAATACCATCCGTAAGGAAGTCCATCTGCTCTGTTATCATAGACCTGCTGCCGCCCACAAGCCTTTGATCACCAAGTCCAATAGCGCTGCTCGGCTAACGTGGTGCAACGAACGTCAACAGCGGACCATTGAACAGTGGAAACAGGTTCTCTGGAGCGACTAATCAAGGTTCATGCCCTACTGTTCGGATGGCAGGGTCTGGGTTTGGCGTCTGCCTGGAGAACACCTCTTGCCGGAATGTATTGGGACAACCGTGAAGTTCGGCGGCTTTGGAATTATGCTATGGGTTTGTTTCTCCTGGTATGGCACGGGACCCTTGGTCGCAATTCCTGGTAGACTCAACGCCAAGACCTACTGCACCATTTTGGATGACCATGCGCTTCCTATGTTGTGGCAGTTTTATGGGTGGACCCATGTTACTTTCAGGATGACAATGCCACCTGTCATGTTGCGAGGTCCACCATGGCTTGGTATGGTGACAATGTGGTTAATCGAATGGACTGGCCTGCGCAGAGCCCGGACCTTAACCTACCAAGCACCTCTGGGACGAGTTGGAGCGTCGAATTATGGGGTGCCCCCACCTTCCGAAATCGGTGAAGGAACTGACCTGTCTTCTCCAAGCCGAGTGGAAGAAAATACCGCAAGCCGTCGTACAACGCCTGGTTGAGAGTATGCCCCAAAGGGTGGCAGCTGTAATCGCCGCTCGTGGAGGCTCCAGCAACTATTGAAGGTGAATAAACTTCGTTTTCCTTAGCTATCACAGGTGTCCAATTACTTGTTGGTAGATAGTGCATATTGCTTTCTAAAGTTAAACGTTGGGGTTGCTACCACTTAAAAACAGAACTGCTTATATGAATACAACATACCTTAACTTTCCTTTCATTATAGGTATTTATCTTGTCTTTCTATTAAAATACTGCTCCATATACACTCACTTCCAAAAGTTAAGCACGGAGCAGTAAGATGTGAAAAAAATGAAGAAGTACTGCTTGGATTGACACGAAATTCGGCAGGAACGTAGGGAATATATTTATTAATGAATCAAAACAAAGAAATACAGACAGAGATGAAAATAATATTGAAATTTCAGAAATTATAAGATGACGTCAAATTGGAGTCATTTACAAAGTGAGTAATAAAGTCACAACAAACAACAAAACCCGACATTAATAGGGTATGTGAGCACCCCTCATTTGCATACAAAGTTTACAGCGTCTGACCATGCTTTTTATGAGGTGATCAACCACCGCAGAGTCCAGTAATCGCCATTCCTCCTGTAGAGAAGTTTCCAAAGCTGTGAGAGTGGTTGGAGGCGGGAGACGTGAACACACAGCACGGCCGAGGGCATCCCAAAGATTTTCAATGGGATTAAAGTCGGCGAGTACGCCGGCCACGCCATGCGCGCAATCCCCGCACTCTCCAGGTAGTCGTCGATGCTATCAGCTCTATGGGGACGCGCATTATCGTCCATTAAAACGAAGGCAGGACCAACTGCTGCAGCGTATAATCGCACAGTGTGGTCTGGGACTTCATCCCGACACCGTACAGCCGTCACAGAACCCCGTCTGTAGATGTGGAGGACAGTGCGATATCCCAACGAAATTCCTGCCCAGATCATGATGTTTCCACCTCGGAATGCATGACGTTCAGTGATGTTCTGGGGTCGATTGCGTGTCTTCCATCTTCCCTCCACACCCGTACACGCTTGTCATTGGGTTGCAGGGCAAATCTGGACTCATCCGTGAACATAGCGTTGCCCCAATCAGACACAGTCTAATTGACATGTTGGCGACACCACTTTAATCGTTCTCCTCTGGATTGGACGGATAGAGAAACAGAAACCCGTGGTACCCGGGCATACAGCCCCTTCATGTGTAGCCTTCGACGCACAGTAGTGGCAGAAATCGTCTTACCAATGGCCGCCGTAACCATAGATGTCACACGTGTGGACGTCGCTCTTCGATTCCGCTTGGCTACAACAGCAATATATCGGTCTTCCGCGTAGGTCGTAACCCTTGGGCGACTGGCCACAGGTCTGCGGACAACTCTTTGGCTGGTTAGAAATTGTTTCCATAAACGTGAAAAGACGGAATGATTCACGCCGAAGAAACCAGCAACATCTGTGATTGACCGTCCTGCTCCAATGCGTCCGACGGCACGCCAGCGCTCATAATCTTCCAATCGTCTTCTGGAAGCCATAAAATCAAGTCTGCGTTCAAAACAAATCCTCCGACAGTTCTCAACACTTTCTAGCAGCACTTGCATGCAACTCCTGTACACCTTCAGAGTGCTGGCTTCTTATACGACTGCCTGTTTTGCATATTTCTTGGCAAGACACCGTGATTCGCTCTTACCTACCACATTTGCCTACTTCCATCTACCGCTGCGGCGATTTGCAGCCTCTTCAATTCCGATTGGCTTCCGGAAATTAACGTCTCCCTCTGCGTGCTTAGCTTTTGTAAGTGAGTGTATGTATTTGCAAGGAAACCCATTTTTGGAAGTACTTTCAGTTTAATTTGAGTCTGACATTTACAAAATTAAGAAATTCTTCTCCTACAAATACACTTCTCGACAAATAAAATTCCACATATTGATAGAATACACCAAGCGATACAAAATGTACCTCACGAATAGGCGCGTTGGTCGTAAAGAAGTAATTTCATTTCTGGGAGACTGCACGAATGTTACGGGCAAATAGACATTACGATGTGACATGAGCCAAAGCCTCGTATGGCCGCCATGCTGGGTAATACATTCGGCAGCCCGGCGTGACATCGAGTCACATTGTGTGTGTTTATGTGTGAGTGTGAGATAATATCTAATGAATATATAGGTGTCCAGAGGTACCGTTGACCATACCTCATTGACGTTTGTCAACAAGACGCATTGTCGACATTGCGAGGTGGTCAGGCAAAGGTATTAATTCGTCTACTAATGATGTCCAACACGTTTTCTTTTGTAGAGAGCTACTGAAATCGAGATGGACAGTTCACCACCTGGATACATGTAAGCACTATCTCTGATATTGGAAATGTGCGTGTGTTGTTATTGTGGTATACCAAGGATTGCACAAATATTTAGGCAGAAATTGGCAGTAGCACCGTATCGAAGAACTGTCGTACTCTCATTCATCCCACTATGCGTGCTAGCAGTGATCGGCTGTTGAAACCGATCTTCCCACGAACCAGAAAACCAGGCTTAGGATCATTGAGACTCTCAGTGACTACAGGAAGTGGAGCCTGTGGCCATGTCCTTTACATTACCTCAATCAATAATCTTCAGCCTTGAGATACAAGCAAGACTCGTTGCTGAATGCATTGTTTCAATCGTCGCTCTATGCACGTCAGACACTTCACATGTACGAACTGGCACGATAATATGCTGCGGTGATGGCAATCATCGTAACGCCTTCCCGATACTGGGATACACATAGCATGTTCTACACCTTGATGATAGTTGTCCGTTGTGGATTCTGGGTCTTCTACGGTTTGATGTCCGAATAGACACTCGAGTCCATTGAACGATTACCGTGGTGAATGAGTCCCACTACGAAGACGCGCGTGACCTTCTTTCAACAATTTCTGCCTGTTTCGTCCGACATCCCTGTGTATTCCCACCTTGTTACGCCTCAAATACCAAGCAGTCTTAAGTATTCCTATGATTAATTATTAGCTAAAGCTGTCTGTATGATGGTAAGGATTTCGTACGATATCGTCCTGGCATTGTCACGAATTACACGGACTTTTGTCAAAGATATCACTCCTCTGCAGTTCTGCAGAAGCCAATGTGTGGATTAAAATACTTAGAAACCACAGCCAGTTTTATCCTTTTATCTCCTCCACCAATCACGTGGTTGGCTCACGAAAACAACTGCTATTATACCTTACTTGTCGACATATTCCCACCAATTTGCATGACATTCTACAGATATTTCGTTGTTCAGCATCCTCTACGTCGGGCGGTGTATGTTCTTTAGTGATTCACTGATTAATAATTCAGACTTTTAGTTATTTTGCTAACATAAAGATGTTACACTGAATTTTTTATCGAGCAATAACATTTAAATTTTTGTTCGAACACAACAATTCCATAAATTTTAAGGAAAATTGGTCTATTGTTCATCACTGAGAGATTTGAGATGGTGTGATTCTAGTGAGCAGATATGAATTATGCCTGCTAAATTTACAACTTTCACTGGAAAAATGAAGGATATCGGATGTTTCTATTTAAACATATATTCTACAGCTAAATTTAGTCTTAGAAGGCTAATGTGGTTTGGGATTTTTTATGCATGAGTCTTTGCCATAGGTAAACTTTAACAGATTGTAAGACCAAATAATATCAGCGATTAAAGAGGTTCCTGTACATTAGTTTTTGTCAACAAATTATTCATATAATCTAAAATTGTTATATTAAACAAACGCGACACGAATGCAGGGTGAATTTTAAAGAATCTTTGTCATAATTTCAAATTTCCATATAACCGTTTAAATTAAGTTGCGCAGTAATCTATTGAAATTATTTAATATAATTTTTCAATATGAACATGTAATATTTGTTGTTTAAAGATTTTTTCCAGTGAATTTGACATTTTCCAAACTAACAGTAAAACAAATATGTTGTTTTAATAAAAATTGTAAACGATGTTTTATTTTCTGTTGGGAAAAACTGTTATTTGTATTATGCGCCACTACCTATAGCAGTTTTAACGAAATAAGAAAACGACTGAGGGCAAACTGCATTAAAAATAGCAATGATTATAACTAAAGTATCCTTAGAGTAGTATGAAACGTGAAAAAATCATATTCGTTTTTAATACCAACTTTTTCATTTTTTTTTCTTTCATACAAGGAAAAATAAGAAATCGTGCAGAGTGTATTGATTTACTTTTTGTTAATAAAGAAAAAGGAGAATAGTAAAAATGGACATATTCTTATGGTACTTCTTCCTTCATGAACAGAAGGTTCAAAATGTTGAACCACACGCTTTAATAATTTTGAAAAATCTCCTGCTGATAATTTTTCCCTCAAAAGATTAGTCGCCAGCATGTAAACCCAATCTGTTCGTGGAAGACGGGAAAAAGACGTTACGCCATAGGTCCAACAGCCTTAAAAGCAGAAATTTGAACAAATGTTCAAATAGCAAAGTGAAAATGAAAATTAATGAAAAATTAGTGTCAGAGAATATGCATTGTTAATTGTTGGAATGCTGAGCAGGAGACAAGCTGTATGTCATGCTGTAAGGTGGCAAAGTATAAATGTTTGTATAAATGTATAAATGCTTATGAATATGGCAAAACAATGTATAAATGTTTGCATATATGTATAAATGTTTATAAATATGGAAAAACAATGTATGAATGTTTATAAATATGGAAAAACAATGTATGAATGTTTATAAATATGGAAAAACAATGTATGAATGTTTATAAATATGGAAAAACAATGTATAAATGTGACAATGTATGGAAGTTTTGTTTTAAAGAATAGCGGGATCTAAAATTACGAGGGACTTTTCCCATTCTTTTTGAAATCATTTAATATTTTGCATAAATATTTAACCGCTCTAATTCCTTTTGCACGTTCTTTACATTTTTGCTTGTTAAACAACATTCCCTAGAAAAACATATAGCCGACATCACTGTATTTCAGTTATTTAAAAAGAAAGATGAAGTTTCCGTCTGGGGGGTGGGGGTGGAAAAATTATGATTTCATTATTAAAACTTTAAAAACTATGTCCGAAATTCCTTCTAAAGTGTCATTTGGTCCGAGTCCCAGGAGATGATAGAAATTATGAGCTTCCCTGGTGGCCCAGTTGTGTAATCGTTGTCTTATGACCATCCGTCCAATGTTCGCATCTGAGCAAGGCGTGGATATTGTGTTTGTCTTACGGCACTGGGTCTCCCTTCCCTGGAACCACCTACCCTAAATTAGGAATGGGTGACTGCATGTATGCCAGCGAGTTGCACACGGTGGTCGTTAAAACCCAATATAAAAAGAAATATTGTTGAAAATAAATTTGGATCTAATACGTAAAATAATTGAAAAATTATAACCGTGTTTTCCAGTTTTCATGCGAACTTTTGGTCTACATTTCTCGAATCATTCAGCAGCCATATAGGTGCAGTGCGAAACTTCTGACTGTTCTTCTGAAATGAGTCCGGGTTCGTATCCCGGTGATGTATGGATACTGATTTTGTCTCGTGGCACTGGCTCTCTTCCTTCCTTGGAATCCATAGCCATGAATGAAGAACGGGAGATTTCTTTTAGGTCATCGAGTTACTCTCGATGGATGTTAAATCCATATGCAAAAAAGAGGAAGTAAGGACTACACCGTAAAGGTAAGTATTCAGTTTTCTGCAGCACTGAATAAAATCCATCACAGTCAGCAAAATTTAAGAAACATATTATTTTCGAAAATAGAAACAACTCGCGGTGTTGTAATAAATACAGTCATAACAAAAACTCTAGAGTATGATGTTATTATATTTACTCAGAAGACAAAGTAGCGAAGATAAAAAGGAGACACCTATAAATGCATAGCCTAATTATCGTGTATAAGACTTGTTCGTTGTCCAACAGATTGAAGGAGAACAGTGCTGTGCTCTTTCTCTCCCTCTTTCTCAAGACAGTGTACTGTTTCATACTACTCATAATGTTACATATTGGTTTGATTATATGGACGGGAAAACGTTGGATTGGGAATCTATGTGTTCAATCGTGAATTAATTTGGAGAAGGACCATTCCTTTATCACGCAAAGAACTCCCCATTTCATAGAGTTTGCACTATGAAAGATTAGTTTGAGTTCATAGAAGGCAAAACGTTGGACTGTGTAACTAAGTGATCTGACCTGAATAAATTTGGTTAATGCCCGTCTCTTCATCATCAAGACAACGCACCATATCATAGAGATTGCAATGTTAGAGATCGGTTTGAGTACGTGAACGGAAAAACGTTGTTCCGGGTGTCCACAATGTCTTGTTAGCCTCCCTCCTGTAATACGAAATGTAAGTGAGCTATGTATCTGCTGTATGATGTATATGTTGAGTAATGGTCTGTATTGTGTTTATTTACAAATTAGGTACCGGAACCATGTGTGATACCAGCGAATACACCCTGGAACCGCGGTTTGTTGTCAGTGGCTGGGTACACGAACGTCCACACACAGGAAAGACAATTCGTGACTTGCGTGCCGATTTTCAACAACGATTCGACCAAGCGGCTCCTTCAAAACAGACTCTTCTGCAGTGGGAACATAAACTCTTCGAAGCAGGCAACATCAAGGATAAATCACGAAAGGGAAGACCATCAACCAGAGTGCAACAGTGTCAAGCGGTCGAGGAATCAGTTATCAGGTCATCGACGAAGTCGCTCCGCAAACGATCAGCGGAGCCTGTAACACCACGATCGACACTGCAGAAGCACATGAAGAATGACCTGAATTTGCACGCATTCACCCGATGTTCGTTCAGGAGTTATCAGATATCGATTTAAACCACAGACGGGATGTATGGTGCAATGATGCTTCAGACATTTGCCACAATCCCAAAAAGTGGAAAGGTCATTTTCAGTGATGAATGTGCGATTTACCGCAGCTTTCGATCACGGAACGTTGTGTTCTGGTCCAAGGAAAACCCACATTATGTTGAAGAATTGGAACATCATCCTCCGCATGTCATGATATGGGATGCAATGAATAGTCGACATCCGTTTGGACCGTATTTCTTTGATAGCCCAGTGAATCAGAACACTTATCTGGACATGCTGCAAACCTGGTTTGTGCCACAACTTGGAAATCTTTGCATGCTGAATGACGTATGGTTCCAACAGGATGGGGCACCCGCCCATTACGCAATCGCTGTTCGGGAAAACCTTGGTGAGGTCTTTCGGGATCTTTGAATCTGCCGAGGTTCGGCAGTGCTGCCCGCTCCACTTGAATGGCCACCTCGAATCCCAGATCTCTTAGCGAGTGATAATGCCCTTTGGGGTTTCATAAAGGAGGTTGCTGCACAGCAGCGCTACCAAAGCACTGCTGAACTGAAACAAGCAGTGAGACGTGCTTTCTCTCGTATCACCACGCAACTGCTTCGGATAATGTCCCACAGAACATGGCGTAAAATTATTCTCTGTCACGAGAATGACGGAGCCCAAACGGATCCACTGGATGTTAAAAGATTCCTCAACATATAACTCAACATATACATCATACAACAGATACATAGCTTACTTACGTTTCTTATTACAGGGGGGTAACAAGACATTGTAGACACCCTGTACTGGACATCGTGTTCTGTCCTGAATTTGTTTGGAGCAGGACCATTCCTTTATAATCAGGACCACTCCCCATTTAATAGAGTTCGTAGTGTTAGATATTGATTTGACTAAATGAAAAGCAAAACGTTTGAATGGCCAACTAAGTGTATTGACCTAAATGAATTGTATGAAGGTATATTCATCTATCATCAGGACAACGCACCATTTCTTAGAGTCTTAATGTTAGAGACTGGTTTGAGTACATAGGTGGCAACTCGTTTTAGTAGCCAAAAAATTGTTCTTACCTGCATACTATAGGAAGTATCTGAAAAGATTTAAATCATCTGATGATTGGGAAAAGTGATCGGCCTGCAAAGTTGAAGTGATCGTTGCTTTTAAGGTGGAATGGTGGACTTCGTCGGAGGACGAAGAAATAAATCCATGAAATGGACAAATCTAAGGCACAAAATTAAATATTCTGTATGCAGGGATTATTTATAGACACGCACCGTTCCGTTTATTTATGGTAGGAAAGCGTAAATGGGTTGGTGAAGTTTCATAGAATTGAAGCTAAAATGTGAATTGCATCTCTTACTTCCCCAATTTTAATGCGTCGGGGTAGCAAACAAATTCATTACTTACGAGATGTATCAGCATTACGAATTTCAAATTGGATTACTCCAGGTCAGTTACTTTAGTTCTTTTTCTATCACTCTCTGCAAAAACATTATGATGACGCTGAAATATTTAAGGAGAAAATTCCTTGATGATAACCGTGTCTTGAACTACTCCCATAAAGCACATAATATATTTCGAAACTTAGTACATTTCTTGTCGAAAGCCGTCCATGTCCTTTGTGAGATCTAGAAGATCTATTTTGAGACCATCTTTTGCGTAACATCCGATCTGTATATGGGAATATAGGAAAACACCTTTGTGTTCAAAATTCGATGACCAACACATTTTTTTAGCATGAGAGTTGGATGGATTTTTGCTTGATATTTTCGATATCTAGGAACAACATTTTCATATACCGTAACGTTACAATATTGACGGCATTCCTAAAATTGTTCATGCACAAATCGAGAACAGATCACATTTGCCTGAAAATCAAACAAATGGTAAACAATTAAGAACCAAAACGACACTGTTGCACCAAGTTAACGCACGAATACGTGTGATTCGTTTTCGTGGGAACGTATTTTCTCCAGGATGTACCGTAGGACGAAAACAAACCGGTGGTGGTAGCCTAATGCTTAGGGAAATTGTTTGCTCTCAAACCCTTGCTCCAACACTTCACGTTAAGGAAACTGTGGCGTCTACCACCTACGTAAGCATCATTGCAAACCAGCACATCAGTTCACCTTGCACCATTCAATTATATTTTGAAGATTTAAAAGCAAGAAACTGTAATTACACGTACGTTACAGAGGCAACATTGTTAGGGATTGTAAGTAGAGATATTTTTAAAGCATCTCTTTATTTTATCGATGATGATATACTTTTGCATAGAGGACGAATGCCATACATCTTCTGAGATCCCTCCTGTGCTTCCATCGTTCACAGTGACAAAATCTGCTTCTGCCTCACAGTCACCTTTGCTTTCTTGATCTAATAACTCAAATAAGTATTAAACGCATCTTTAATTTAACTCATTAGGCGCTCGCATAATTTTTGAAACTCATTATTTACCTAAGTCCATCCATTCTTTCCTGCAGAAGTTAATCGTGCAATTAAGAACATGCAGCAGGAAAAATGCCAGGAGAAGATGGAATTACCATGGACGTTATACAAGAACCAAGTGGAGAAATTGAAACTACGCTCTCCCAAGTTTTCACCAGATGTCGCAATGATGGGAAGATGCCTGAAAATTGGAACATGGCTACAATTGCCCTGCTACGTAAACCAAGTGACGTTGAGGATCCCAGGAATTACAGGACCATTAGTTACCTATTAGTGGTTTATAAAGTCTTCACTAAAGTTACGTCACATCCCTTGAAGGTAACACTTGAAATGGCTTAACGCAGAGAACAAGCTGGATTCAAGAGTGGCTACATCCCTGTGGATCATGTCGATGTACTGAGAGAACTAATTGAAAGTAAAAGGGAATATGAACTCCCACTATGCATGGCTTTTTATTGATTATGAAAAGGCCTTTGATTTCGTGAAACCATCAGCGGTTACAATGGCTTTAAAATGCTGCGTTATTCAAGATGATTACATTAACATTATTAAAAAAATATGAAAATGCAAGTGCAAAAGTTTGGATATTTTGAGGATACAGCACTAATAAAATTTGGATAGGGAGTTAGACCAAACACCATATATCTCAAACTCTTTAATACCACATTGCAAAATATATTTCAATCATTGAACTGGGAAAAAAAGGGATAAAGATTAATGGAGATTACTTGACTCACCTTCGTTTTGCTGATGACGTAGTCATCTTTGGAATAACACCTGTAACGTACCAGGAGATGTGACGTACCTGCCCGAAGGACGCACACGACATAAAGGCACATAGCAATCAGAACAAATGTCCGCGTAGCTCAACTGGTAGAGTGACTTATTCCGGAATGAGGGGATCCGGGTTCGAATCCTGGCGTGGACAGAAATGACGGAGAAATTTACTTCGTTATAATGGCGCCCGAACTATCCGGATGACCCGACCGTTCAAAATCTCGCATTGGTGTGATGTTATTTCCACACCGCGAGATAGGAAAAATAGGAGAATCCTTTCTCCAGCACTTCGAAAAAAAAAAATAAAAAAAAATAAGAGGGAGATGATGTAACGTACCAGGAGATGTGACGTACCTGCCCGAAGGACGCACACGACATAAAGGCACATAGCAATCAGAACAAATGTCCGCGTAGCTCAACTGGTAGAGTGACTTATTCCGGAATGAGGGGATCCGGGTTCGAATCCTGGCGTGGACAGAAATGACGGAGAAATTTACTTCGTTATACACCTTCACAGCTGCAGAGTATTATCCAAGACCTTGCTGACAAGAGTGAAAAAGTGGGATTAAAGATGAACTTTCAGAAGACAAAAGTGAAGTACAATGCTTTTACAAGAAACGTAAGTTTATCGATTGACGGAGAAAACCTTGAGACAACCAGTACCTACATTTATATTGGGCAGCAGATATCAAGTGAGGGTCACATTGATGAAGAAATGAATCGGCGCATAAATTTTGGATGGAGAGCTTTGGAAGAAACAGTACAATTTTTAAGAATAGAGATACATGCTTGGTGTAACCAGGAAAGATCAGAAGAGGAACTCGCGGATAAGGAAAATCACAGGAATGAACGACAACATGACCATAATCAAATCAGTGAAATCACAAAAGGCTGGATATGTTGCCAGAGAAACAGACCACCGATGGACAACTGAAAATTTAGGCAACTCTGTTCAGAAATTCAGGCCTGTCGGGCTGTGTATTTTCCTGCTGAAAGAGACTATCTACCGCAGACGGCGCGAAGGTCGTGAAAGCGTGCAGTTGATTAGTCATTACATGCTACTAGCGCACAACGTACAGGCGTACAAAGGGACCTAATGTGTCACATGAGAAGGCTCCACAGACAATCACAAAGCACCACCGTCATTTACACAAGCGAATGGACACGACTGAGCCCTGGCCTTGTGATGTTGACACCACACACGCACATTCTCTACGGCTCTGTACAGCTGAAAACGGAATTCATCTGAGAGAGTCCATCACAGAGAAAGATTTCAACTGTACAGAGTCCAGTTTTGAAGTTCCTGGTAGCACGCGAGTCATGATTTCTGATGACGAGAAGTCAACATTGGCACAAATGTAGGGCGTCAGTTTCCATAAAACAGAATGTAAAAATTGCGCAGTACCGTTGGCTTGCTGAAGCTGCTTCGTCCTCCGACATTTGACATGTAAGTGGTCTGCTCCGTCGTTGCCAAGAGGTGTCTGTCGTTGACAAGCATGGAAGTGATCTGCTCCGTCGTTGCCAAGCATGGAAGTGATCTGCTCTGTCGTTGTCAAGCGGTCGGTATCTAATGGCCTTGATTGTGTGCGTCGTCCCGGGTCATCAATACTTAGTTTTCGACCATCGCGTTATGTCTAGGCACTGATAGGTCCGTCGATAACAGTATACTCTTTGTAACTCCTTCGTGCGGTTGCTCTCGGAATCCTTAGAGTTTGAACATAAGGATTACATTACATAGGATTAATGTGTTTGACGCACACAATATTTCTCAGTAAAACTTTGGTGTTATGTGAGACCTTTGAAATTTACGGTAGCATGTTCCTAACAAGGATATTTTGAAAACGCGAAATAAACGGGTCTCTTACCTGTTCTCGACCAATCAACTCAGTGAAGATAAGACGAAAAGGAAAGTCATCATTTTATTGGTGATCCAGTGGAGTACTTTGTACTTCGACTGACGCTGCGCAGTTAGTGCTACAGTTTTCTGTGTTTCACAATTATCCTTAATTTTTGAGCACGAATGCACATACTTAAATATGTCAATAATCTAATCAGCGAGGAAACTAGCGTCATTATTAAAGCGAAAAGCTACAGAAGATTATAATATAAAGAAATTTTACACAATATATAAAAATATAATTTTTAGAAGATTATTCTGAAAGCTCCGAGTACATTTTTGGAAAAGAAATTTTGCACTCTGAATCATCACAGGTATCGCCGAAAACGGAATACACGTTCCAGCGACAATGAGCCCTTTGGCGACTCAGTTGTTTTCGAACAGCTATAAATTGAATGAAGATTGTCCTTGGAGTAAACTGTATCGGAATTCAAAAATGTAGGTATTAAAAAAACAAAATATTGTTTCGATTATATTCTAAGAACAATTATGTCAATTAACACCAATATAGAATTCCATAGCATTGGCTATGCGGAACAAATGTAATGTGCTTATGCAACAAAATTTACGAAGAACTACCTGATAAAATGTTGGGCTGCCCTTCACCTGTAAAACAACATCGATAAGGTGTTATATGCATTCCCAGAGCTTTTGAGGTGTGATGTTCAACCAATCGGAGTTGGTGGTGTCCCCTAATTGCCGAATGTTCACCACGGGAGCATCAGTGCTACGCATGGCACGCTAAACCTCACCTGACAGATGTTCAATTGAGTTAATGTAGACATTAACTCAATTGTTCTAATGACCCCTACGGTCAGTAGACCTACCTAACGCGGGGGACATTACAAACCCTAATACAGGTTGTTAGAAGACCAGTGTGAGTCATAGAATAGTTCGAAGTTGCTTTCGTGCTTCTGGAACGACTGTTGGACCAGCCTTGCTCTATTGGTCACTATCCCTTAGAAGAAAGCATTCTCTCTGCCAAAATCCTATTTACGGATGTTCCAAATTTGCAGTTACGTTAAGATACCTCGTGTTATCCGCATTCTTTTCCAGATATGAAAAAAATGCCCCGGACGAAATCGGATAGTCTGTTTACACTGTTTTCTCCGTATTGTACAATTACCACTGGTCAAGTTGTATCCGTCAGTATATCGTGCTGTTGATTGCATATTCTGGATCATTGATCAGCATGCAATCCTTAAAGCTTTATTGATCGGACCTGGCAAACTTTATACCGCCCATAATGGTGCACTTCAGCCGCATTTGACGGTTTCACCGATGGGACATTTGCTAACTTAGTAAACTGGATAAGATACGGTACATGCATGTTTAAGTTTTCCTCATTGTTCTCGAGCTTTTGTACTGCGGAAATACTTGATATAGTGGTACTCGTACGTAATCACGCATAACCCTCTCTGGCGGCCTTTGCTCTCGGATATCGACCTGTTGTTGCAGCGCACAAGAAAACAGTAAACTGCGCATCACCTATTGAATAGCTTCTACACAGTTGTAGTCGCCTAACCGAGGAGTATTTCGTTTTCTGAGACGCTTTCGCCTGTCCGCTTAACGATCACTTTCATGTCCATGCGGAAGTCGGTTAAGTGAAGAGGTTAGCCCGTATTGTTTATACATACGTTTCGTAAACCTCTTATTTTAATTCAATTAGCTGTTTATACAGCCATTTCAACATTGCAGTTCCCTGAGTATTACTCGTTTTTCTTTGATATCGGGTGTTCTTAATCTTTTTTATATCACATTGTACGCTTTATCCTGTACCCGCAAAATAATATTGTTCGGTTGTACATGCCTATTTACGTATAATGAACTGAACTTTTGTCGTGGAACGATACTAACCCCTGCCCTTTAAATGACAAAACTTAATAATTGAATTGGCAAAAATTGGAGTGACATGAGCAGCAAACCACTGTAATGAAAAAAATAGTTCTGTGTCTTCAGATGATAGCTTACTTCATGTAATGTAGCTTTTCGTTTCAGGATGTATGCATTAAAAATAATGACCAATGGCATTTAATGCTCCTCTCGCTTCTAATACGGCATCGCATTACTTGCGAAATATCCTTTATATTTACTTTGAAGTTCAATGAAGTTCCAAGCCAATAGCGGTGTCCAGAATCTAATTTTATCATACAAAATCAAATAAACCCAAAATCGTTGAGCGCGCGAAATTCGTTCAAAAATATGAAGACATATTGTCTTGATCACGAAGTGTAACACGTAACGGGAATGAAATCCGTGAAAAATATTTTTCACCAATTACGTAACACAAGGACAACTTTATAACAAACAGACATATTTTAATCGTGACTCTCACTCTTCGATATGTTATA
The DNA here is from genome assembly GCA_039090855.1 of Macrothele yani. Lineage (NCBI taxonomy): Eukaryota > Metazoa > Arthropoda > Arachnida > Araneae > Macrothelidae > Macrothele > Macrothele yani. The sequence continues at coordinate 40,295,960 of CM077018.1, forward strand.
TCATCATAGCAGAAAACCTGAAATCTACATTCCAGGTCCAGTGGGATGTGTTTCTCAAGTTTTTTGATGCAATGATGCAAAGTCTTGAACAACAACAACAACAGCAACAAAACGTGCTATCCAGGCGTATGTGAATGCTGCGTTAATAACCTCTTTTATCGTAATGAGCGAATAATTTTTCTTCTGCGGAATCCACACCTGAGCTACTGGTTATGAAATTATTCTATGAGGTAGCGGAACTGCTTTCAACATGCCAAATCTGGTGGTCCAGATTCTTCTAACTTAGGTAGTTCATTGTCCTGTGTGGTGTAACCGATAGCATACAGAGATGCGGGCTCGTTTCTTGCACCAGGGCGATGTAACATTTACGTTTTGTCATGTGATGATGTAACGGATTATGACTTCGGCAGATCTCTAACAGAACTATTCACTACACAACTGTTTCAAAGATATAGATTTCAGTATTGTTCTGGAAAAATAATTATAAATACGGGAAAAGCAACTTGTTTTCTGTGATTACTGGATTTTCTAAAAACAAGTTAGTAAAATCATGCAATGCATTGATTATACTACGCTTTCCAACATACCAGAAATCATGACTCAAGTTATTACTCAAGTTATGAGAATAATGGCGGTGGAATAAATCTCGGTCCTGTGCCCTGACCTCTGATCCCATTTCGATGATATTCAACAGAACCGGTTTGGTATACCTCCGAAATAACATGATAAAATTTCTTCCCAATCAAAGCATTTTTACATAAGTTATGATGCATAAGTGTTATAGAATAGATCCCGCTCCTGCGTCCTACCCTTTGACCCCATTTAGCCCATTTTCAATAGAATTCGTCCCCAGGCAAGACCGTACAACACACTAACATTTCATCCAAATCGAAGTATTTTTACATACGTTATGACGCATAATGGCGATGGAAGTTATTCCGCTTCTATGTCCTGACCTTTGATCCCATTTCTCATCATTTTCAATAAGGTTTGTCGCCAGGTGGTCCCCTTACCACATGTTAATACTTCATCGAAATCGAACCTTTTTTACGTTAGTTATGACGCATAATAGCAGTGGAATGAATCCCGCTCCTATGTACTGACCTTTGACCCCATTTCGTTCACTTTAAATAGGGTTCCTTCCCAGGTGATCCCCTACCAGATACTAAAATTTCATCGAAATCGAACGATTGTTACGCGAGTTATCTTGCGGACCGACATACGCACGCAACGCATGACGTAATGAGGCAGATGGGAATCGCGACCATCTGCTTGCCGAAGGTGTGACGTCATAAAACTTTAATAGAATTCCACACACAATGCGTGACGTAAGGAGACAGATGGCGTGACCGCGCGCCAACATTTTTCAAGGCGAGGTTATGACGTCATAAGATTTCTAAGCATTGGTAACATTAATGGAACAACGCCATCACTAAAAATGTTATAATTCGGGGTCGTTATTTAACCCACTAAACGAATTCTCCTAAAATCGAGATCAAGCTAAATCGATTACTAGTACCAGAAAACTATAGGTTAACGACTTTCATCAAAATTCTTAGAGCCGTTTTCGAAATAAAGTGTACATACATACATACAAGAATTGCTATTTTAAGGTAGACGTCAAGTAATTTTGCTTCCTATACTTCCAATGGAAAAACTCTTGTACACATTTTCTTCACAATTAATGCGTTCCCAAGGATGAAAATTTGAACATCGATTAAAATATCTTCATTTTATAACTTGCAATACTTAATATTTTCTATTACATACCCATATTTATGCAATTCAACATTTGTTTGTCTACTGACGTCATGGAAATACAGGTCGCGTCATCTCTTTTCTGGACAATTAATGCGTTCACAAAGATGAAAATTTGAACAGCGATTAAAATAACTTCATTTCATAACTTGGAATACTTAATATTTTCTAAACCATAACCGTAATTATGCAATCCAACATTTTTTTGTCCACGGACGTCATCAAAGTACAGGTCGCGCCATCTTTTCTCTGGTTTCAACCCCACCAAAGGAAAAGTGATTGATTTTTAATATAATTATGGTTATGTTTTAGAAAGTATTAAGTTTTCCAAGTTATAATATGAAGTTATTTTAATCGATGTTCAAATTTTCATCCTTGGGAACACATTAATTGTGAAGGAAATGTTTACAAAAGCTTTTCCATTGGAAGTATAGGAAGCAAAATTACTTGACGTCCATCTTAATAATATGCGTTAAGGGCAATGGAATGGATCGCAATCCTATGTCCTGACCTTTGACCACATTTCGTCCATTTTCAATAGGGTTCGTCCCCAGGTGGTCCCATACTACATACTGAAATTTCATCGAAATCGAACAATTTTTACGCACGTTATGACACATAAGGGCAATGGAATGCATGCCGATCTTATGTCCTGACCTTTGACCCCACTTCACCCATTTTGAATAGGGTTCGTCCCCAGCGGTCTCCTACCACATAGTAAACGTTCATTGAAATCGAACCATATTTACGCAAGTTATGTCGCATAAGGGCAATGGAATGATCCCGCTCCTACGTCGTGACCTTTGACCCCATTTGTCCCATTTTCAATTGGATTCGTCCCTATGTGGTCCCGTACCACATAGTAAACTTTCATTGAAATTGAACCATATTTACGCAAGTTATGAGACATAAGGGCAATGGAATGATTCCGCTCCTACGTCGTGACCTTTGTCCCCATTTGTCCCATTTTCAATAGGGCTCGTCCACCGGTGGTCCCCTACCACATACTAAAATTTCATTGAAATCGAACCATTTTTACGCCAGTTATCGTGCGGAAAGGCGGACGGACGGACAAAGCTGGAGCATATACGCTTCTTCAACCTACGGTTGTAAAGCCTAAATAAAAATTAAACAAGTTAGTAAAATCATGCAATGCATTGATTATGATACGCTCTCCAACATACTAGAAATCATTACTCAAGTTGTAAGGAAAATGGCTATGGAATATATCTCACTCCTGTGCCCTGACATTTTATCCCATTTCGATAATATTCAACAGAACTGGTTCAGCATTCCTCCAAAATAACACGACAACGTTTTGTCGCAATAGAAGCAATTTTACATAAGTTATGATGCATAAGGGCTATGGAATACATCCCGCTTCTGTGTCTTAACCTTTGACCCCATTTCTCCCATTTTTAACAGTATTCGTCCCCAGGCAAGACCGTACAACACACTAACATTTCATCCAAATCGAAGCATTTTTACGTAAGTTATGATGCAAATTGGCGATGGAAGTGATTCCTCTCCTATCTCCTGACCTTTGACTCCCATTTCGCTAATTTTCAATAGGGTTTGTCCCCAGGTGGTCCCCTACCACAAACTAATATTTCATTGAAATCGAACCTTTTTTACGTTAGTTATGACGCCTAAGACCAGTGGAATGGATCCCACTCTTATATCCTCCCCTTTGCCCCCATTTCCTTAACTTTCAATAGTTTTCCTTCCCAGGTGTTCCCAAGCAGGTTATATTACTGGAGACACCACTGGCTCTGCCGCCATATGTCACAGCTAATCTGTGGTGTGACGTCACAAGCAGGCAAAAATAAACTAAATTATACCGTTGATGAAACAGTAAGCTTGTGTATCATTAATAAAGATTATTGAATTACTCATTTTATCTGTTTATACGCTTAGAAGCCGTTGTTCCATTGGTTTCCAAGCAGCTTATCTTCTGCGGCTGCGTCGTGCCTGCTCATGACGTCATTTGCAGCACAGACGGTGTCTTATGGCGGTCAATGCTACGTGGAAAGGAGTGGTGTATCCAGTAACATAACCTCCTGGTGTGTTCCCCTACCACATACTAAAATTTCATCGAAATCAAATGATTTTACGTGAGTTATCCTGCGGACGAACATACGCACAAAACGCGTGACGTAATGAGGCAGATGGGAATCGCGACCATCTGCTAGCAAGATGTGGCGTCATAAAACTTTAATAGGATCCACACACAACACGTGACGTAATGAGACAGATGGCGTGACCGCGCGCCAAAATCTAATGACTCGACGCCATGACACTACACTTAAAACGTAGTAATTCGGGGTGGTTATTTAACCACCTAAACGAATTTTCCTAAGTCGAGATCACACTAAATCGATTTCTAGTACCAGAAAACGGTAGGTTAACGACTTTCATCAAAATCCTTACAGCCGTTTTCAAAACAAAATTTATATACATACAACAATTGCTCCTTTAAGGTGAACGTCAAGTAATTTTGCTTCTTTTTTTTTTTTTTTGTTGGAGGTTTAACGACCACCGTGAGCAACTCAATGGGCTATAAGCAGTCGCCCGTCCCTAATTTAGGGTCACTGGTCCCAGGGAAGGGAGAGAGCCAGTGCCGTAAGACATACACAACATCCATGCCTCACCGGGATTCGAACCCGGACCCCTTACGGACGAATGATCAGAGGCCAGCGCCTTAGACCACTGCGCCACCGGGGCGGCGTAATTTTGCTTCCTATACTTCAAATGGAAAAACTTCTGTACACATTTTCTCCACAATTAATGCGTTCCCAAAAATGAAAATTTGAACATCGATTAAAATAGCTTCATTTTATAACTTGGAATGCCTAATATTTTCTAAAACATAACCATAATTATGCAATCGCAAATTTGTTTTCTACTGACGTCATGAAAATGCAAGTAGCGCCATCTTTTTTCTGGACAATTAATGCGTTAAGAAGGATGGAAATTTGAACATCGAGTAAAATAGCTTAATTCTATAACTTGGAATACCTAATATTTTCTAAAACATAACCATAATTATGCAATCCAACATTTGTTTGTCTACTGACGTCATCAAAATACAGGTCGCGCCATGCTTTTTCTGGTTTCAACACCACCAAAGGAAAAGTTATTGATTTTTAATAAAATTATGGTTATTTTTAAGAAAATATTAAGTATTCGAAGTTATAACACGAAGTTATTTTAATCGATGTTCAAATTTTCATCTTTGGGAGCACATTAATTGTGAAGGAAATGTGTACAACAGTTTTTTAGTTGGAAGTATAGGAAGCAAAATTACTTGACGTCCACCTTAATAATATGCGATAAGGGAGATGGAATGAATGGCAATTCTATGTCCTGACCTTTGACCACATTTTATCCATTTTCAATAGAGTTCGTCCCCAGGTGGTCCCCTACCACATACTGAAATTTCATCGAAATCGAACCATTTTTACACACGTTATGACGCATAAGGGCAATGAAATGCTTCCGCCTTTTATGTCTATACCTTTTGACCCCAATTCACCCATTTTGAAAAGGGTTCGTCCACAGGGGGCCCCCTACCACATAAAAAAACTTCATCGAAATCGAACCGCCGCCCCGGTGGCGCAGTGGTCTAAGCGATGGCCTCTGATCATTCGTCCGAACGGGGTCCGGGTTCGAATCCCGGTGAGGCATGGATGTTGTGTTTGTCTTACGGCACTGGCTCTCTCCTTTCCCTGGAACCAGTGATTCTAAATTAGGGACGGGAGACTGCTTTTAGCCCATTGAGTTGCTCACGGTGGTCGTTAAACCTCCAATCAAAAAAAATCGAACCATTTTTACGCCAGTTATCGGGCGGACAGACGGACGGACAAAGCTGGAGCATCTACGGTTGGAAAGCGTAACAAGTTAGTAAAATCATGCAATGCATTGATTATGATACGCTTTCGAACATACCAGAAATTATTACTCAAGTTATGAGGATAATGGCTGTGAAATAAATCTCGCTACTGTGTCCTGACGTTTGACGCCATTTCGATGATATTCAACAGAACCGATTCAGCATACCTCAAGAATAACATACTAAAGTTTTGTCGCACGAGATGCAGTTTTACATAAGTTATGAGAATAATGGCTGTGGAATAAATCTTGCTTTTGTGCAATGACATTTAACCCCATTTCTTTGATATTCAACAGAAATGGTTCACTATACCTCCGGAACAACATGATAACGTTTTGTCGCAATCGAAACATTTTTTGGTAAGTTATGATGCACAAGGGCAATGGAATGGATCCCACTCTAGTATCCAGACCTTTGACCTCATTTCGCCCATTTTCAATAGGGTTCGTCCCCAGTGGCTCCCTACCACATACTAAAATTTCATCAAAATCGAACCATTTTAACGCAAGTTATGACGCATAAGGGCAATGGAACAAATCCCACTCTTATGACCTGCCTGACCTTTGACCCCATTTCGCCCATTTTCAATAGGGTTCGTGCCCATTTGCTTCCCTACCAAATACTAAAATTTCATCGAAATCGAACCATATTTACGTATGTTATGACGCATAAAGGCAATAAAATGGATGCCACTTTTATGCCCTGACCTTTGACCCCATTTCGCCCATTTTCAATAGGGTTCGTCCCCAGGTGGTTCCTTACCACATTCCAAAATTTAATCGAAATCGAACCATTTTTACGCAAGTTATGACGCATAAGGGCAATGGAATAAATCTCGCTCTTATGCCCTGCCTGACTTTTGACCCCAATTTGCCAATTTTCAATAGGATTCGTCCCCGGGTGGTCCCCTAAAACATACTAAAATTTCATCGAAGTCGAACCATATTTACGCATGTTATGACGCATAAGGTGATGAAATGGATCCCGCTCTTCTGGCGTGACCTTTGACCTCACTTCACCCATTTTCAATAAGGTTCGTCCCTGGTGGTCCCCTACCAAATACTAAAATTTCATTGAAATCGAACCTTTTTTACGTTAGTTATGGCGCATAACTGCAGTGGAATAAATCCCTCTCCTATGAACTGACCTTTGACCCCATTTCTTTCACTTTAAATAGGGTTCCTTCCCATGTGATCCCCTACCAGATACTAAAATTTCATCGAAATCCAACGGTTGTTACCCGAGTTATCGTGCTGACGGACATACGCACACAACACGTGACGTAATGAGGCAGATGGGAATCGCGACCATCTGCCAGCAAGGTGTGACGTTATAAATCTTTAATAGGATCCACAAACAACGCGTGACGTAATGAGATATATGGCATGACCGCGCGCCAACATTCTCAAACGCGAGTTGTGATGTCATAAGATTTCTAAGCATTGGTAACAACAATGGAACAACGCCATCACTAAAAACGTTATAATTCGGGGTGGTTATTTAACCAACTAAACGAATTATTCTAAAGTCGAGATCAAGCTAAATCAATTTCTAGTACCAGAAAACGGAAGGTTAACGACTTTCATCAAAATTCTTAGAGCCGTTTTCAAAATAAAATGTACATACATACGTACAAGAATTGCTACTTTAAGGTGGACGTCAAGTAACTATGCTTCCTATACTTCCAATAGAAAAACTTTTGTACGCATTTTCTTCACAATTAATGCGTTTCCAATGATGAAAATTTGAACATCGATTAAAATATCTTCATTTTATAACTTGCAATACTTAATATTTTCTAAAACATAACCATATTTATGCAATTCAACATTTGTTTGTCTACTGACGTCATGAAAATGCAGGTCGCGCATCTTTTTTCTGGACAATTAATGCGTTCACAAGGATGAAAATTAAATCATCGATTAAAATAGCTTCATTTCATAACTTGCAATACTTAATATTCTCTAAAACATAACCATATTTATGCAATTCAACATTTGTTTGTCTACTGACGTCATGAAAATACAGGTCGCGCATCTTTTTTCTGGACAATTAATGCGTTCACAAGGATGAAATTTTTTTTTTGATTGGAGGTTTAACGACCACCGTGAGCAACTCAATGGGCGATAAGAAGTCGCCCGTCGCTAATTTAGGGTCACTGGTTCCAGGGAAGAAAGAGAGCCAGTGCCGTAAGACAAACACAACATCCATGCCTCACCGGTATTCGAACCCGGACCCCTTACGGACGAATGATCATAGGCCAGCGCCGTAGACCACTGCGCCAACGGGGCGGCGGAAGAAAATTATATCATCGATTAAAATAGCTTCATTTCATAACTTGGAATACTTAATATTTTCTAAACCATAACCGCAATTATGCAATTCAACATTTTTTTGTCCACTGACGTCATCAAAGTACAGGTCGCGCCATCTTTTCTCTGGTTTCAACACCACCAAAGGAAAAGTTTTTAATTTTTAATATAATTATGGTTATGTTTTAGAAAATATTAAGTTTTTTAAGTTATAATATGAAGTTATTTTAATTAATGTTAAAATTCTCATCCTTGGGAACACATTAACTGTGAAGGAAATGTGTACAAAAGTTTTTCCATTGGAAGTATAGGAAGCAAAATTACTTTACTTCCACCTTAATAATATGGGGTAAGGACAATGGAATGGTTCGCAATCCTACGTCCTGACCTTTGACCACATTTTGTCCATTTTCAATTGCGTTCGTCCCCAGTGGTCCCCTACTACATACTAAAATCTCATCGAAATCGAACCATTTTTACGCACGTTGTGACGCATAAGGGCAATGGAATGCATCCCGATTTTATGCCCTGACCTTTGACCCCACTTCACCCATTTTGAATAGGGTTCGTCCCCAGGCAATCTCCTACCACATAGTAAACTTTCATTGAAATCGAACCATATTTACGCAAGTTATGACGCATAAGGGTAATCGAATGATCCCGCTCCTGCAGCAGGGTAGTTAGAATTTATGTATAGGTATCTACGTACAGTACTGTACCCATTCCGAAATTCAGCTTTTTTTTTCCCCGAGCAAAACCACTATCTATTAAATTTCATGTGATGTTATGTTGGCAGTGTAACTCACACTTGTTTCCTAGTGGAATTCTATTTTTTTATTGGGGGTTTAATGACCACCAAGAGCAACACAGTGGGCTATCAGCAGTCATCCATCCCTAATTTAGGACCAATGGTCCCATGGAAGGGAGGGAGAGCCAGTATCCAAATCCAAAGACAAAAACAGAACCCGGGCCCATCTTGGACGAATGATCAGAAACCATCGCTTAGGCCACTACAATGCGCCACAGTGCAATTTTAGTTTTGTTTTGGGCTCTTAACAACCATCATGAGCTATTATAATGTGCTATAAATCAGTCCATGTCTCTAATTCCAGAATAGAGAAAGACCCTGTGCTGTAAAGGCAAACACATTCCTGCCTCACTGGGATTCAAACCCCGGCCCATCATGTTGCAAGTGATCAAACCCGTGGTTGAGTGGGCAGAGATGATTCAGTGGTCTCCTTGCGAGTAATCAAACCAGTGGTTCAGTGGGCAGAGATGATTCAGTGGTTTCCTTGCGAGTAATCAAACCAGTAGTTGAGTGTGCTATCCAAATGGGGTCCAAATTCTAATCCGGGATAAGGTATGGGTAAAGCACTTATTTCAAAGTACTTGCTTGTTGCTTACCATAAATGAGTGGTCCCTTAAATTCAAGTCATTAAACTCTGGAACGAAAAGGAGACAGATCACTAAAGATACAAAACATAGTGGTTAAACACCATTTTGTGACTTGTGGTTCAAGAAAGGCTAACATCAATACACCTACAATTTCCAAATAAAATCAAAACAGCTTTTTTTGGTGTTTTAATCCAAGCAAAAAATGCACACTACATGCACCCCATCACAAAACTTCCTTATAAATTAAATATTTTCAAAAAACTTCAAGTTGAAAACTCTGCCAATATCACAGTTTAGTGTAAATATTTTTATATTCTTAATTCATCTGTGTTACAACACTGAATAAAGGAAATAATTTGTATGTTTGGCAATAGCTGGTAACACCTGCAGGTTTGCATACTTGCCCTCGGAGGTGTGTGTGAATAGGTTGGCATGTGATGGATTTTTAGAATACTAAATTCATTTGAGCACTTAATGCATTTTTAAATTTCCAAGAAAATTGCACTTGTTAGAAAATGCGATTTTCTACAAATGCCAAAAATGAAAATCCATTTTGTTTACTTTTGCCAGGAACAGTGCATTTTTTTATTCAATAATTAAAGTACAAAAAATTTTGTTATGAGGACTTTTAGTATGAATTTAACACACAAACAGTTTGTTTTCTGAAACGTTGCGCTTGTGACAAAATTTAACTTTTATTTCTGTGTTGAGTAACTGTTTAAAATGTGCAACTGAAGATATATACACAGGCACAATGAAAATCTGCATTACACAAAAATGTTGTCTTTAGTTTTTCCTACATAATGACAATTTGTTCAAAGAAAACAAGTGTTTGGACAGACATACGAAATGCCAAGCAGTAAAATAGACAAGGGGTTTTGTCTCCCTTTTGTATCTTCATCTGATTTGGAAGAGTTAAATGTGATCTCTGAATTTTAAGTTTTTGACAGAAATTTGAATTCAACACTGGTTTATACCCATGTGTGAAACTACTAAACTTCACATCCGTACACATTGAAGTAAGGTGTAACAATGTATTTCTGATTATGGTGTAAAAAGTATAAGCTTGCACTATCACCTAAAGAAATTATTACATTGAGTTGTTTTCATATGCTGCTAAATTAACACTTCAGTGTAAAACTGCTGAGTGAATAAAGATTTATAGTGCAAAAGGAAGATTTGTTCACAGACAGGATTATTAAGGACCCGAAAGCCTCAAGTAAGTTGCTTGCTTAGCCAATAGGAATACTAATCACTTAATGGATGGCAGTGCAAATGCTATCTTACTTGAACTTGCTTAAAGTTACAAAATGCATTTCAAAATAAACATCATGAAAAAAGAAACACTGACAAAGTACAAGCAACTGTATTGAATACAAGATATGATGAAATTAAAAGAAGGTCCACATTTAAATATATTGACCCTATTTGTTGGTAAAAAGATAGCATCTTAAGTACAAGTGGTTATCAGCAGTTAACATGTGTACACTACAAAAGCCAGTTTGAGCAATTTGGAAATAATTAATTATAATATAACTAATACCATACTTTAACTTCAACTCTCATCCACCTCACAATTAATGAGAACAAAATCAAAATATCTCTTACACCAAAAATACCAGCTAATTAACAGAGCATCAAGACTTGTGGAAAACGTACAGCAGTCGGAATGTAATTAGATGTTATTGGGGTCAAGAATTGCTATATTAATAGATTTTCGGCGAAATAAAATAGTGAAAATTTTAAGATATGGGAAACAACATTTTTTCTCCGATACACGCACGCACACACCAATGCATAACATTTCTTTAACTATATGTCCTTTATTCCGAAAGAAAGATGTTGCGAAAACTTATAATGCTGAGTCACGTACTGGCGCGACTGGACGTTAAGGGACGTTTTCTGCTGCCTGTACGGTGACGTCTAAAAGACTGAATCATTGCTAGTTCTAAATATTTCCACCAACGCAAAATGGCGCTTTTTGACGACTGTATGTACTTTCTCGATTGGAATCCAAAAGATATGGTGATCAACAACAGATATTATTTTCGTACAAAAGCCACGAAGCAAACAAAAAGGGGGTAAGGACTGTGACGATGTGAGTTATTCTAAATAAGTTACCGAATAGCAGATATGGCATTACATTCGTCGTCGAAATCATGTAGAAGCTGGTGTGATTAGCAACGGAAATCGAAATATATAATTAACGAAAACAAATGATTTCACCGAATCAATGATGTGAGGAAATAAATTTGCGTTCAATAAAAGGAACAACAATTTTCTCAGTTCATTTTGAAGTTTGCAAATAAAAACAAAAATAAACGAGAATTTTTTTTACCTATGTGCGTTTGCAGACCTTTTATCCACGGGGCCGTTTGTAATCCCGAAACATAAACATCTTAAAATGGCAGTGTTAAGGTATTACTATGACGTTAGATCTGGTATCCGTGAATGTCATCTGTTTACTTAATTTACTATATAAGATGTTGACATTTTGTATAGAACACTGCACAGTTTTCTGGCAGTGCAACATGCTTTCCTTTACGAATTGCTAATGGCTCTGCTTACGAAACATTGGCACACACGCATAAGTAAATAATTTGTTGTTGTTTTTTGTCCAAAATGTTGACGGTAAAACAAACTAAAAAACTAATGATTGCCACCTAAAACTTGTTGTTGCACTAAATTGAAATCAAAATAGCCCACGTAAATGTGTGGAAGCAGGAAAAATATATTTTGCCTACTACTCTACACAATTAAACTTTACGGCGAAAAAAAATCTACCTGAAAAATAATAAGCCCAGAAAATGCGATATTTTAAAAGAGAATTCCATCAATAAAGCTGCTGGTCTAGAAAACATGACTTCATAAGGGCAAAGAAATCGTAAAAATATATCTACATCATATATGCACATCCACTGAGCAGTGCTCAGCATAAAGACAACAGTAGGCTAATAGTTCTTCCACTCGCAAAATACAGAACTACTCACTGACGTGAGTGGAACAAGCCAGGAGTCACCGCCAACGTAGTGACTCCTGGCTAATGCACTGTTATTTTACGATTAAAAAATTCGTTAAATTTTATATATTCTCGATTGATGAGTATTGCCTTAGTATTTAAAATAATTTCTGTGGTAAAAGTGGGAAATTGTCATTCGTACTTATTTAGTTCAAGCGGAGCATATGGCCTCTGTGATAAGAATATTATCGATATAAATATTACGACATATTTATATCGATAATACTGACACTTCTGTTCTACAAGCAAATGCGTATACAAGAAAACTATGAGCAGTAGTTTATTTTGTAAATAAATTACATTATTGAATTTCACTCTTGACGTTTCACTTCGAATGACATGACATCATGACTATAATGAAAGTGCGTAGTATGGCACTAAGGATCTTGGAATGTGAGGTTGTTAGAGTTTTTTCCATGTTAAAGTATAAAAACTGCTTGATTTACAATCGTAAAACGAGAATTATAATTGTAGAGACCTGGATTGTTACAAAAAAAGTGTAAGTCACCTCTCAATAGTTATTTTTTTGCCCCCCCCCCCATAGCGCTGCAGAGAAATGTTTCAAAGATATTGCGCTGCCACTTTTTTGGAATATGCTGTTTGTTCATATCATTGCAGCTGAATTCTTCAGTATTTCAGAAAAAAATAGTCGTCACAAAATAAAACCTATGGCTCTTCTAAAACTGGGGTCCAGAAAAATATGTACAACAGCCGATCACTTTGTGAAAGTAATTTCGATTTCAAGTAATAATTATCTGTCCTAATTTTAAGGTTAATGTCTGCTTATTATTTGTTTTAGCATTATTTCACCTAACTGCTTTGTCGACTTCTCAAATTGAGCAAACAGGTATTATTGGTGATCACCTAGTTAAGTTACGCCCGTTCTTTATTCTTGTGCTTTAAAGTTCAATCACTAACCCTCTTTAGTAAATGGTGGGATTACTGCATTTTCAAAATATGAAATGTGGGATACTTCCATATCAAAATTATCAAATGAAAACAAGGGTATTTTACTCCCTCATGCCTCTTGTACTTTTTATTCAAATTATTATTTCAGCATATCTGAATATTATAACTCACAATTTTCTGTAATTGCATTTCTTGTCACTTGACGAAAATAGCATGTCGGTCGAGATTGGCATAGAGTGGATCATAAGCAATAATATTATCCAAACAGCAGCACAGCTCGCACGACGAGCTGTGCTGCTGTTGTTAAAAGTCTATTAATTACAGCATCGTGTAATAAGTGCTACTGCCACACGAAGGCCCCTCGATGTTCGGGGTATTCTGTGTAGGAGCTGCCGGCTTGCTGTTGCTGTACCTAGGGCATAGGTGATATGCTCTATTGTGTGCACGTAGGAAGATCTCGAGAGGCAACCCACTGTTGCGAATATCGCCATTCTCTAGGTATTTCTCGGCTAGACGAACCTTATAAGGGCGCGAGCTATCTTCTATATAAAGAAACTGGGGCCATAAGCTCTCATAAAAAACCGTGGAAAGGTCTCAACAATGCCATCTCTATATCCATGCAACCACGTCGGTTCTTCCTTGAAACATGCGCTGGGGCGTGTGTTCGGCCAACATGATGTAAGCACAAACCAGGAGTATCACACCACCGTAGTGGCCAGTGTTCCTAATGTTAGAGAAAAGACTACCGCTTCCAATCTCGTCCCAAATATTCATGTCTCCGTATGACGCGTTTAAGGTCTACCCTCAATAGAGAAAATAGAGGACAGCTGGCTGATCAGCGGTGGGTCCAGGTCGGATTTCGTCGGAGAAAGTTGAGATGTATACTACTGTGATACGCGGAGTGTGGGATACAGACCATTGGCTCCCTTGCATGCAGAATACTCTCGTGAAGCTTTCTACCAAATCTTTACCTAAATATCCTACTTCCTGTAGTACAGAAGAACGTAGACAAGTGTTACCTAGATGTCGTCTCGCAATGGCAGCGAGCTCTTAGGGATAAATTACTTTCGTCCTGCATTGTTGCACGAGGGCGTCCATATTGCGGCGTTCGGGGATTTGTTCCTGTTTCCTGCAGCTGTCTCCATAGACTTGAAGCCAATTAATTGCAATGACGCGTTCGATCATCTTATTACCTCAGTTTGCGATTGAGCTACTTCTAATTTATCGGTCATTCTCCACAGTAAAATGTCTTCTAAAAGATCGAGTGTTGAGCCATTCTCAGACTAACAGACCAACTTAAGCTTTAATTGCCACACTCCGTTCAGAGTAACCTTTTTTCATGCAATAACAACATATCTTCAATAAGAGAAGAACTGTATTTATAAATAAGAAGGACATTCTTATATTCCGAAGGGCATTCTTTTGTATTCAGATATCTCTATAAATATTTTACAAAATAATTCTAAAGCTATGAGCATACAAGTTGGAGGGACGTTTTTCTGTCGAATAACTGAGACTGTCTTTAGTTATATTCAGAAACGGAAAAGTTGCACATTCTTTTGATGAATTTAATTTTCCCGGTTATGTGATATTTCAGCCTGCAGATTTAACTGTACAGTTGATCTCACGAAACGTCCAAGAAACAATTCGATACTATTTTAAAGGGAAATTAAATCTTCTCATTTCCTTTGGTGTTTACGTATGGGAAGACGAAGCGCTTGAAATCACGTCATAATATCACAGAATGACATTAGAAATCGGCGTTTCTTAGGGATATCTTATCCGACTACAATCGTACTAATGGTCCAAGTGAGTCCCAGTGGCCACCACCTCCTGATTGTTGAAGTCCAGCCCGTTATGGACGTGGCCCATGGTCTGGGAAAAGTAACACTCTGATGGGGCAAGGTCCGGACTATATGCTAGGTGTGACATCAGTTCGATGACCAGAAGTTCCTGGAGTTCTGCCCGAGTCGTTCGCGTGGTATGAGGCTGAGCGTTGTCCTGCTGTAGGAGAGGTCGCTTTCTGTTAAGTAGTGCTGGTATTTCTCCTCCAACACGGCATACATCTGCTCCAGCTGTTCGGAGTTGAGATTGGCATTAATATTTCTACCGTCTGGAAGAAATTCGTAATGGATTATCCCTTCGAAATTCAAACAGGCGCAGAGCATCCCCTTGTGCTCGAAGTGCCCACGTTTGACAACAGGTTGAGGAAGTTAGCCCAAGTTCAACCACTGCCGTTGTGTGTTGTGTGTCGGAAACAGACCCACTTTTATTCGCACGTAACAATTCTCTTGATGAAAGAAACACCAGGTGGATTTTCTAAGAGTTTCGTACACACTTCGCCCGGCGATTTGTTTCATCTGGCGTCAGTTCGTCAGAGACAATGCAGGATCACCGGTAGACCTTGCCGTGGCCCTAAAGATGAAGAACCACGGTAGTCTGTGATATTCTTAGCTAGCCTGATAATCTCCGAGTGCTGATTGTCGCATTTGCCTCTACAGCCCTAGCGCCCGGTCTCCGAATCGACGGTTTGCGGCCTACCTGACTTTGGCTGATTTTCGAATTTTCTGTCACTTGAGCAAAATTTCTTGAAACACCTGTTTCCGACGCTGTGGTCCACGGAACCTTCCCCTCTCGCATGACAAATGCTTCGTGTTGCTTGAGTAGCGTTATGACTAAGTTCATACTCGTACAGGAAAAGTTCCCTAATTAGCCGTTTGTGGCTGTTCATCTTTTAGGCGTCCCAACCAAAGACAGAACGGCGACATGCAATGCGGTACACAGCAACGACTACCACTTCATTTCCTTTTCGACTTATTGCAGTGCGGGACTTGATATAGTATAAACACGTTTCATACCCGCCTCAGAATATGCGTTTACTCAAATATTGCAAATCTTTCGACTCATGATCTGTCGACTAATTTGCATTTTCTGAAAGAATTGCATGCCGCAGCGTTCTGAAAAATTAAGACGTAGTTACCTTGCTATTACGAAATCAAATACGAATATTATTTCGTCTGCACTAATGAAATTTTACACGATGAACAACATGAACATGGTAAATGTAAAAATCAGATTTCCTAATGTACACTGCAGTTTTGCCAGGATATATGCGTACGTGATCTATAAATCCTTTTCAGTAATTTTTGCAACATACCTGTGTTCTATTTGGGATCTTCCTAAGTTTTTCATACAAATAATTGCTCTTTAACTGCAAATATAATTATTCCCGATACAGATGCCTGCAAAACCTGACTTTTATTATTTAAAATATACTATCTTAAGAAATGCAAAAATGCTGCGCAAAATACCCTTCCTCGCACAGGTAAACTTCTGCAGTTGTCAACGGCTGTGGATTTTATTCTCTTTAACATTTAAAGACTGGGTTGGAAGTCCACAGAACTCTCTTTCAAAAGTGAGTCAATTTTATGGTTAGGATGGAATTAACGACAACCCTCTAAATTCTAGGATTGCGCAGGTACAAAGAGCCGCCCGGTTACCCGCTATTCCAGAAGATCTCAGGAAAGCCACCAGACTACCACCAGGACCTCAGATCCCAAAGCTCTTCGGAAGGCTCAGGCACCATAAGCTCGGAAACCCACTGAGACCCATCGTATCCAGGAAGTCTGCACCAACGTACCATTTAGAGAAAGCACCATCCAAATTCTTGCGTAGTTTTCTTCCTGAGTCGTACTTTATAATAAATTCCACTCTGGATTTTATAACGAAAGCCAAGCAACTCACTGTTCTGCCAAGCGACATTATACCATTGACGCAGGAGTCATGCCTCAGCATCTTCAGATTAATAGACTTGGTCACTAATACTAGCTTCTACAGTTTCCAAGGTCATGCATATAAACAGAATAATGGTGCTTCGGTGGGATCCTCACTTTCACCCGTCCTTGCAGAAGTAATACTTCTCCCAATTGAACGGAATATATCCTCCAGCATTACCCCACGGCCTACCACTTGGCTGCGTTATGCAGACGACGTATATTTTGTATGGCCCCAAGGAAAAGAGACCCTTCCAATTTACCTTGATAAAATCAATAATATACATCCTACGATCAATTTCACGATGGAGCTTGAAAGCAACAACGCTTTACCTTATATGGGTGTTCTATTAAGAAAATCGCCTGACAACCGCCTCGGTACATAAGTCTACAACCGCCTCTTAACTGTGGTACATAAGGTAAACGCCCGCAAAACTCTGCTTAACTGTGGTATATAAGGTAAACGCCCGCAAAACTGTGTGATGTTCTCAACGTTATTTTCACTATAAAACCAATATTAACAGACGTAAGAGTCGGTTAATATGGAAACCAGTATTAAGGGACCTAAGAGTGAAAATAACGTTGAGAACATCACACAGTTTTGCGGGCGTTTACCTTATATACCACAGTTAAGCAGCATTTAAGAAAAAGGAATGTAATAAAGTGAATAAAAGATTCGCCGATATTGTAATCAATAACAACAAATTCCTTACCGCCGATTACAGTAATAACGCAATTATGCATGGCGCAGCTGTTTACAGTATACTCACGAAGAATAATGACACGGTAATATTGATAACCTCAAAGACGATTAAAAACAAGAATGGAAGGACACAACAGAAATTGGAAAAGAGGTGAGCAACGAACATCTCTTATTACATATTGCATTAATAATAATTCTATCCACGTGTGGGAAAATGCAAGAATATATACTATGCATAACACACATAAAGATATTTTGTATTCTGAGTCCATTGTGATAGAAAAAACCAAAGGATTTAATTGCAATGAACAAGCACCACTTGAATTGCCGTTTGCCTGGCGATACATAATAACAAAAGAAAGATAAACTGAAGAAAAGTACATAAAAACTAAATTTATTAAAAATGTCTCATCCAACAACGATGAATAAGGAAATTAAATAAAAAGAACACCAGATGGTGCAACAATAGCAAATGTCGTAAATCACATGATTAACCTACGCACGGATACAGGACCAATGAGCAATGAGTCGACTGGTGACAAGGAGGTAATCAGTACAATAAAAGCGTATGGATGTCTCTTACAACCTACCGCAGAAGATGGGCACAGTGTAGCCTGAAACATGTCCGGGCAAGCGAGGAAGGACTTGTTGACTTTTTAAATCTTTTAATTCTGATACTTCATAATAGCTTGGCATAGAACAGCGGAGTGTTTCGGCTGCTGAAATTCTGGCTGCGTCGACGTGATCTAGTCCTAACAATAGTCTCAAAATTATTTTAACTCATCACCTCCTTCTTTTAGAACTGTGCTGATGTTCGTATTTGCGGTGAACCTTGAACGTGGAATATTCGTAATGATGTGGTACAACAGTGGACACCAGACATGAGGCATAATTCATTGCAATCCAAGGGGACCGAAGCCGGAGTAAGAATTGTGCTGATGTTCGTGTTTATGTTGAACTTTGAACATGGAATACCTTTAATGATGTGGTACAACAGTGGACACCGAACAAGAAGCATGATTGCAAACCAGAGGGACTGAAGCCGGAGTAAGGTGAGCGCAATATGTGTTACTCCATATACTGAATTGCTGATTTTTATGTCTCACTGGATATAACCTATATGAGCTTTCAACATTTCAAAGTAAATATACTGTACATGTAGATATATTCCTAAATTCAGGTATAAACTTTCCATTATCATTGAAGTCAACTTGTCTTTTCTGAGCTCATATACTATAACGTGTGTAACAGTACAATAGAGAACTTTGTCTTAATATACATTACTTTTTATTTGTTTTGTTTCTTCTATTTCTGAGCGATTTATTTAAATAAATATGAAGTACCGTTGTTAAACGGTGTTATTAGATAAATAAACGAAGCGCACGGTTTTACAACAACTACACCCCCACACACACATAACATTGCAAAACATTTTTTTCATTGTTCTCGTGAAGAATACTATAATAGGTTTTCAAAAATTTCAATTCAAAAACTAATTTGAGCTTTCCAAGCTGTTGAAAGCAGAAGAGTTTTTTTTTCATTAAAATACCAGTACACCTATAAAACTCACTTCACAATCTTCCCTTCTAACCAAATCCTTGATGCACTAATGACTTTCATTCAAAGGAAAAGAGATATTTGCCGCACTAAATATTAAAAGATTTAACTTTTTAATTTCCAGAAGAAAAATTTCGTATTTATATGATGCCTAATCACAATATTCCGCTTAAAAAGAACAGGTACTATTTAGTGGCAAGGTCAATGTATAATTCAGCAGAATGTTTGAAATTTAGAATTCAGCGGGTATTATGATCTCACATAGGGAAAAAGTCAGCACACGAAGAAATACCTTTTCATTTTTTTCAAATCAATAATTTGTATTTTTGTCACATATAACCAAGCACATGTATCTGCATCAGTTTGAATGATCTTCATTTTTTCTCGTCTGAGACACAGAATGAAAATTCTACTACAGCATAAACTGAAGGCAGCATACACAAATACCGTAACAAACCTGGCAACAATAACGTGATATTTCATTGGCTGATAATTTTCACAAATTATGTAATTTTGAACATTGCGTTGTTATCTAAAATTAGTTCTTTCGTAAGTTATATAATTACATAATCTGTTTGTGATTAAATGCATTCATATATTATGCTCAATGATTTCGCTTACATGTAACACATAAGAATTTATTATTGTTAATTTATTTGTAAAATTTTATATATATTAATAAAATATAAATTATTTGTACATATAACTTGTTGTATGTTTCCTAAAGGTGATTAATGCATCACTAAGTATGAAAATCGCGAACAGGAGAAACATATCGATTTCCACAAAAGTGCTAAAAATTAATCTGCATAAAAAATTGCAGAATTTTCCTTTTTAGCTATGGTTATCGACTGTTATTTTTGACTATCGAAAACCGTCGATAGCCATAACTATCGATAGTTTCCCACCTCTAAAATCCAAACATATGCCTTCGCACTTTCGTGATATTAGCGGATGCACGACCCTCTTAGTGCTGGATATTATCCGGCATCGCATGCCATTAGTTGAGTATTCAAAATAAGAAATGCTGTTGCCACCATCAGTTCAGAGAACATCTTTATGTGTAATATTTCACTGCCTAATTCGCTAATCTAACAACCCGATTTAAAAAGGATGGACAAACTGCGAATATCACTTATTCGGAAATTTCTTCGCAGCCATGGTTTGCCAACTCGCAGTTCCTTTAATCTACAGGACGGCACTGGAATTCATGTGATCAGATAATTATTAGTTTAGCTTTCAAAGCTTAATACTAATACAATTTACGAACAAAATTATGAAAACTGTATCTCAGGAACGTTTATTATTTTTTACGTTGACACACTACAAATCCATTGATGATATTTCATTAAAAAAATATAAACCCTTGCGTTTCAATACTTTTCTCTTAACTTTCTTCTCATTGATTCATTGCTGTTCAATTTGCGTCTATTCTTTTTTGAACTGTACTGCAACGGACTTTATTTTTAAGTGACACTTCACAGTTAATCGAAGAGAATTAAATGCAATGCTAAAATTGGAGCTTCAAATAAGCCATTGGACAATAATTTCATTTTTACCCGACCTAAATTAAAACTTTAAATCTCATGAGAAAGGTTTAAAAATCGATTTTCTGCAAGCACGGTTACATTTCACAAGAAAGTCTTGCAGCTCATGACAATACGTTTTACGATGTTACTTTTATCTAATTTCCTTTGTTAAAACAGTTAGTAACACTTTGCTCGCTACGTTCACTAAAACGTTTGAAGTAACGTCAAATATTTGTACACTAAGCGTTCAGAATAGAATATATATTTTATAGATGTAGGTTATAGCTAGTGTTAGGCAATTTAAAGTTAGTGTAACCCTATATAATTTGTTCTTAAGTTATCAATAAACCATTTTTTATTAAATCGGCGAAACTGGTCACTGGCCCAATCTTGCATGCATATAACGATACCTCTGCTTTTAAAATTTCGATTTGAAAAACTCCCTTTCCTCTGAGACATTGCAAATTAATTCTGAGATTATTTGCCGCCATTTCATAACACAGCCTGACTCCTATATAACGAAGTTGATGGGACAGTCGAAAGCATTCAATATCTGCTAACGTCGTTACAACCTGTCAGGTAAGAAAGGACTATTTTTTGCATATTACACATATTACACAGGTTACAACTAGCCAACTATAAACTATTTATCAATTACTCGAATGAAAAAATAGTTGATATTTGAAAAGCTAGTAAAATATTATGAGAGAGATAATCAAGTGAATTTACTGAATGTAGAAGCTACTGCATTTGCCAAAATCCTGCAATTTCAGGTGTTACATGATGCGTTGTTTATATGAGCAAATTTTTGCATCTTCTGTTCTTATCGTGATGTATGTTTTAAATGTTTTTCGACTCCTCTAATGAGGTGCTTAAGAGATTTCTTGATACAAAGTAAGTTCTAAGATTTTCTAAACGGAAATTAAGACATTGAAAAATGGCGATAGAAGAGGAAAATGTTTAAAAAGAAAAGAAAAAGTATTTCATTTGTCCAGAAGTTACATATTGAGAAAGCGTTACGACGGGGAAGTAGGAAAAATGTGTGAAACATTCGAATTTAGTGACCTATCTGTAAAGGAAACGAAAAGGTCTTCTCGTGAGCAAGAAATTCATTGTTTTACAATAAAATGAGCTTAAAATTCCACTTAATTTTGTTTTCTGATAACTGTAGTGAACTTCGCTGCATGATGTTATTTTTTCTAAAGACCTTGTTCGTAATATGCGGTAAAATTAACAAGGAAGAATATTACTAAATTCTAATTATTTATAAAAGCTTCGAATAATGCGGGATTTCTTATTATGCAAGTTCGTTGTATGTGTGGTAGGCCATACATAACTTTGCCATGATGAAAAAGTAAGCGCACAGTTTTGTTTCGAGCATTTGGCTACGTTAACTGCGCACATAACAGCTCGATTGCAAATGATCATACGTTGCTTACTAGAAAACTATGTATTCGAATATCCTGGCAGAAAAGAGCTCAATATTTCTCTACGAGGAATATGTTACATGTCATCATTACCGGTCGGTCTGATACCGAACCGGGGAGCGAGTTGTGCATGGTTTGGCTGCGCTTTACTGCGCTGCTTTACCAGATCTGATTTTTTAGTGCGCGAGAGAGGGATTCATCCCACTCTCGCGCTATTCTAGTGAGATTCAATCTCCTCTACGTTGACACAAATCAGAGCAGTTGACTTAGAAAAGCGCCCTTCTAAGGGCGAAGTTCCGTGCACCCCACACAGTGACTTTAGTATCACACTTCGGGTACATGGTCGCCGTTCTGTTCCCCCTTTCCAAAGGACTCTTTGATCCTTGGCTAGGCCAAAGCCCGAGCGCCCCGATTTCTAAGTTTTAGCGTTAGTGGGAGAAAGCCAGGGTGCCCACTCAGCACTTAGAAAATTTTCGTGAGTTACCTCTCTCACAGTGGTGTCAGCTACCCACAAGGGTAAAGCAATTCGAAAGAGGTCAGCCCCTAAATCATCCGGGTGTACCCGGACTCTGAAGCTAGTGGTCGAGAAACTACTTAGCCCTGTCGGTAGTTCTAAGGGGCCCCACCCCACTTCCGAGACCGACCGGAAGGTAAAGCCCAGCGCCTGGTTGAGGCCTTCTTCGAAGACTCTTCTTGGTGCGAAGGGTTCAACGGCCACTACACCCACGAAGAGGGCTTTCCCCACCTCGACTGAGCCAACTCAGTCAAAACGTGGTGAAAGCATGTTTTTGCCACCTCCACCCATGGCAAACAAGGAGACATCATCGCCCCAACTCGAGTCCTTTCGGGTTTCTGAGGGGTAGTCAGCTGGCCCCCCAGAGGCAACTCTGGAGGCTATCTAGCATCCCAGGACAACCCTCGTGCCAACACCACCGGCCTTCTTAAGCCGCATCTTCTCTGTCCTATGCGAAGTAGAGTCCGCTATTAGGGACTCTCGGGGTCACTTCCCCAGGTTGAGAACAAATTGAAGCTGGCCTAAATGAGATGCGCAGGGCTTGCATCTTGCAAGCACGTGAGTCTGCAGCCCTAGAAGGAAGGCTCACCGCAGCTCTAGAGTCGAGCCACCAGGCCGACACTAAAGTGGTTTCCTATGCCGAAGCGGCCACAAAAGGGGCTAGTACGGCGAAAGGGCCTTAGCCCACCCCAAGTGGGAAAAGAAAAGTCGTGATACAGGAAACACGTTCTACTGGTCTATCCCACTGTCGAGAGTACGTCCTCAGAGGATGTAAAGAGGACCCTACGAACTGCGTTTAGGGTTAAGAGCATTCGGAACATAAGGAAGGGTGGGGTTGCGGAGGAGTATTCCCGTCCCGAGGAGCTCGACCGCTTCGCCTAGAAGTTGAGAAGTAATCCGTTGACCAAAGATTGCGCGCTTCCTACAGCCCCACGAAAAAGACTTCCCTGGTAGATCGTCTATATCGTCGACGCGGATCTCTCGGGATAGGAGTTCGAGTAAGAGGTTTGTGGGCAGAATCCCGACCTCGAAACGAGCCCATAGCTCATTTCCCCATCAAGGGCAAAAGAGGCATGATCCACTGGGTGGTTAATGTGGAGCCCAAAGCCTTCAAGATCTTAGTGAGGCGGAAGTCACTGAACTAGGGTTGGCCAGTGCTTCGCCGAAAGGAGTATTTTCGCGAAGTCAGGTGCTTCCGGTGCAATGGCTTCGGTCATTTCCGGAGCAACTCTCCACAGTCCGAAGATAGTTGTGGCAATTGCGGTGAAGCTGGGCACCAGCACCACAAGTGTGCAGCCACACCGAAGTGCAGCAATTGCGCAACTGCAAATGCTAAGGTCCGCTTGAAAGTTAATGTTGCTCACTCTAGCTTCAGTAAGACGTGTCCAAGTCTTATTAGGGAACATGAGCAAAGAAAAGGTCGGGTCAACTATGGTTGACAGATTGTGGTACCGCATAGGTACGTCGCTCTCGATTTTGAGTTTGTTCGGCTTTTGACCAACGTATTTTTTTGATGAGTCTGGCCTCAGGTCATCACCACAGCACTGGCGCTAGTCCTGTGGACCAAGTATTTAAATACTTTTGTTTGTGTTTAAAGTGATTATGTGCTGAATATTTGTGAGAGGGGTGCATGAGACCCTCAAATTGTCAATGTGCATGTATTTTCCCGTTTTTCCTTAGTTACCGAATAAAGCACTTTAGTCCCAAAACTCGCGTTGGCCGACGATCTCCCAGCCACGAGATGTGAAAATTATTAAAAAATATGTTTGCCCCGCCCATAGCACGTCACACACACGAGCTATGATAGAAGGGTGTAAGGTACTGGGCCCGTGCGGGAGGCAGAATCCCACAGGTCCCTGAACCGATTCTGTCCGAGTGAAAGACTGTGGTTTCCGGTGACTGACGGGCTAGCTGTGGCAGCGCCGTCAGGAATCTGATTAATTCCAACCTGTGAGAGAGTTTAACATTTCCCTGAGATGTCTGCAAACTAGACGGTGCAGGTACAGTCATCAGCCTAGGTTATATTTCATCATTCGCCATATTTCTGCTTTTAGGATTAGTAATGGAATTGTTTTCAAAAAATCACAGAGATTTATTTTTTGAAAGGATGAAAGGATTCCAGAAAGAACTAGTTACACACATGTAACCCCGAAGTCTACGCTATCTTACATAATTTCGAAATTGTGGTGCAGGAGACGGATAAACAATATAATTTGCTCACCTATTAATGGGATATATATAATTCAAGGGATGACTTTGTAAATGAATTGGTCTGTGTATCAGCAACGAAAACTAACAGCAGCTCCCGTGTTTTTACGCAGATTGGTTTATAAGCCGGATTGTGAGGATACACTTAGGTGACGAAATTCATTTCTTGTGTAAGTATTTAGGTTACGAAATTCACTTCTTGTATAGGTGTTTAGGAGACGAAGTTCATTCGCAAATATTGTAGGCATTCTTTGGAAACCATTGGAAAATATTTTAATAGTCTTATATATTTCTTTCTGTGTAATTTTACTGTACTGCTGAAGAACAAATTTTGTTGATGGTGAAATGAGTATATTAGTAGCTTGCGTTAAAAATTGGAGGTGTGTTTTTAAATTTATCATCATTGTTATTTACTTTTTCATCATTGCAAGAATTGGTTTTATTTTTATTTAATTTTGAAAAGCATTTTGAATTCATTTTACTTGAAAGAAAACAGTAATTTGAAGCAGTTTAAATTATCAGATAGAAAGATACTTTAGCTACCTTAATGCCAAATGAAGTTGGATGAATTTAAGTGTATCAGAGAAAAATTGATTTTTATTGTCTTTTAATTATTAATTTAACTTTAGCATTGAAGACTAAAAAGAATTCATTTGAGAATAGCGAACAGACCAACGCAATTATGTATGAAATTTCAAAAATTCTAGAAATTCTTAATAATCCCTAAAAGTGATCACTAAATTAATTGAAAATTATATGATTTATACATTTGCATCACATTTAGATTTATTGTACACTCGTGAAAGCATTTTAAGATGGAATGGAAATTCCTAATAAAAACTAATGTTTGGGACAGAAATGACAGTGCACACCATTTAAATAGAAATTAATTAATAACCAGGAAGTATTTTAAAAGGACATCCTAATTAATTATTAGATAAAATATGTAAATGCTACTCTGTGTTCAAATTGTCCTATTAAGTAAAAGAATTTACAAGCATTCTATGCATCGAAAAACATATAAAAAAACGATAAAATTTTAAATTTGGTATTCTTGGCTACAATGTTGCAGTGTTCTTTCTCATACCAAGATATTTCGGAATTTTAATAAACCACAAACGGTATCTCTCATTCATAATGCATTTGAAGTTTTAAACAATTGGAACTCCGTATTCACAAATATTTACTATTCCTATTGCAGAATGGTATACTGAAAGTTAAAAACCTGCGGCAGTAAACTTTTGAAGTTGCTGAGTATGCGAATCCTAATGAGATCAAACTCAAAAACTGTTGAGAATGTTTTTCATATATATACTGGGAAAAGTAATTCCCATTTGTACGGAATTGCGGAATTATACACGATGATGCTGTTAAGTGTTTTTCCTTGCAACCTGAAACAACAATAAATACAATTTATTAGAAGAACTATAACGATAAATTTAAATTATATATAATCAATGTTGCATGCTGTAAGTCATTCATGAGGAATACCAATAATATTTCGGCTATTTCTTGCCCTCTTAATTCAAAACTCAGAAATTTTGATAAATTAAAGATTTCCCTGGTAAATCCAGCATGGAGAAAGTGCGAGGCGTGTTCAATAAGTAATGCCACCGCGTGTCTCGCATGACTTGTTGCTTAGCAACAATTTAGATTTCAAACAACCTTTATGCAATTGGCTTCATTTTACTGAGTAACATATGTCTGCACACGTACAGAGGATGTTCACACACTTTTTAGAACTTTTTCATAAGAAATTACAGAAAATAAAGGAATTTGCAAAGAATAGAAATTGGAAACAGCCTGTTAGATGAACACGAAAGAAACATATGCAGCAATCAGAATATAGCCAATAATACAGTAGTAGTCTAAGAAACTTTCACATCATGTTATAATTTTTGATTTTTCTTTGATGGACTCACCGTTCGAGGAACGCCTTATTGGATGTTCGCAGCAATACAGCAATTTTTATCATTTGGCCCGATAGCACCCAGATCTGAAAGATATGGGAGGCGAGAGCGCTGCGACGACCTCGAATTCTCAATCAACTGTGGTGACGATAGTTTGTTCTTTGTTTTGTCTGTCTGTTTCGAAATTTATATTACAACATACTGACGCGAAAAGTCAGCTCGCCACGGCTTATGTTAGGGTTTACTATATATCGTTGGTACATGCTTTGGAGGAGGCATTAAGCACATTCACTGTATAAGAAAATTGAGGAATCACGTGGATTTTCCCAGTGTATACTCTTGGTCGAACAAGAGGGTGGATCAGCGGAATTTTCACAGAAAAAGGTCGCTGAACCCTTGCTGAGATTTTTTGGAAGCTCAGTTTGAGAACCGCTGGTGTGAAGAACTTTGTCATATTGCCATTGTAAATTTATTTAAAAAAATTTATTTATAAGATATTAGTAATAAAACTTTTGCAAGATATAATGGATATACATGTCTGTTTTGGATAGTGTGTAATACACTAGAGCTATAAACGATTTTCAGCCATCATTAATTTCATAGATACTCTAGTAAATGTACCTCCAGTTCACTGAATATTTACAAAAAAATACATGTATTACAATTCAACTGTTTCTGGTAAACTACATTTATGTAACTCTACCGTACGGTCTAAATTTCATGATTTGCGCAGTATGGCAATTCGCTACCACCGCGCTTACTTTAAATTTAATAATTCATACTTTTATTGGGTACTTTATTAGGCTTTATTTAAGGGGGAGAGTGGAATCAGCATAGTTTCTTTAATTTCCTCTATTTCATTTAGCTTTAGATTTATGTAATGAAATTGGGAGAGTGATGGGTAAAGGGAAGCATTCATTGAATGATGAAATAGGACAGATTGTGGGAGCTGTGAGAGACGGTCCCTCGAGTCTCCAAACGGATGGATCTATTCAGGACAGCGAAAGGTTGATGTGAGGAGTGAGCAATGGGTACGACGTCTCCTACATTCCAACAGAAGCAGCATTGTTCTACATTTGACTACCCATTGCAACAGAAGTCAACCCAGAACAGTATCTGTCATGACCATACGCTGCGTGCTCGAGCGTATGGGATATAAATGAAGAGGAGACAGACAACATCTTCTCCTAACCATGGTTCATCGCGGGAAAGACTCGCCTGGTGCAAAGATCAAGTAGGTTGGACGTCAGATGACTAGAAAAACGTGTTCTGGTCTGAAGTGTCCCTTTTTTTTCCAGTCCACTCCGTGGATGATCGTGTACATATTTTGCGCGAACATCATGAATCATCAGATCCATCCAGAATAATCTGTAAAGTGCAAGTCGGTGGAAGCGGTTGTATGGTGTGGGCGTTCTTACTTGTTAGGAACCTGGACCACTGACTCATGTAGAGCAACGTATGGCTCGTGCAATTACACGTGAATTGCTTGCTGACCTTGTCGACCCAACAACGTTTCACTTTTCCCTGTATGGCTACCGTATCTTCCAAGATGACACTAGGCCTATCGAAAGGTACAGTGTTGTACATGAATGGTTTGAGGGACGTAGTTCAGACTTCCAGCATATCTATTTTTCTCCGAACTCCGCTGATATCAAAAACATAAAACGCTTTTAGGACACTATGGGAAGGCATATAAGCCGTATGGATGCATCAATACCTCCATACCTGCACTAATGGATGCATTGCATACAGCGTGGTTGCCCATATCTCCCAAGCGCTTTCTGCGTATTACTGATTCGATACGACGTCGGGTAGCTGCTGTACAGAGGGCGATGGGGGTTGGCTACGAAGTATTAGATAGGTGGACATAATTCAGTGATCACTCAGTGTATATATATTCATGACGGAGTGGCGATAAATGAAAAAGTATCGTTAATAACAAATATAAGGGGCCATCCATAAAGTACGCCAAAGGTTACGGTGGGAGGGGGTTGCTGACAACTGGACCAATTGTGACATGGGCAAGAGGGGGAGGTTTAGTAATTCAGATGTCCAGCGGCAGAAATATAGTACAATCGTAATATTTAAAAACTCCTGGTTTGTTCACAGAGATGTCTTTATATCATTGTGGGGGAGAGTTTTTTCTTTCGCAGTCCTTTACGAGAGAGTCAACAGTATATTTCATGCTTCATAGAATTAATGTCCTTCAATTCGATTTACTGAGAGAACGCAATGTTCCTTGATTAAATATAAGTCAGCAATGTGTATTCCTTTCCAGGATGGGAACATCCCTGGGGCTCACTCTCTATTCTATGTCTAAAATCACAGCTGCTCCGAGTTACAAGAAAACAAACAAACGAACAACCAAACAAACAAAACATAAACCTAATGGTTAATGCGTAGTCGACCAAGCTACTTTGGGAAGGGTTGTGCACCCTAGTTTAGAAGTGTAGAAACAGCACCGTGCAAAGGTAAATGAGTCACAGAAAGTTTTGGATTGCGGGGATAGTTAAAACGTCAATGAAACTTGATCGCTAACGTTGTGTAAGCAAAACAAACAACGACTGGCGCCACTATGACAAAACCTTTCACTCCAGGCGAATTACGTGTAATTTCACCTCAGCAGAGTATGTTCAATAAAGCACGCAGTCAATGTTAATTTAGTGCTGGGTTAGCCCGTGTGTATATATATATGCGGCTTCAAAATTCAGAATGGATAACCAGAAATTGTTTATGCAGATGCAGGCAGGATATAAACTGCACTTCCAAATAAATCAGGGAAACAACAACAGGTGACGGGTTATCGTTTTAGAACTCCATCAAAGCAGATTTAAATTTACCTGTATTAATATAAAAATACGTGAGTGGAAATCCAAAGAGTTACAGAGGAAAGCTTCACTGGTGTCATTCTGTGGAAGACGATCCCAAAACTGCTATAAAAACTTCTTGTTCTGATGCTTCTGAAGATGCATCTTCAAAGATTGTTGTCCTGCCGGAACATCTACAACAACAAAAACCGCTGTTGTTTCTTTTGAAAAAAAAATAATGAAGAACAAAACCCATGTTCGTGAAAAATTACACCAGGAATATCCACTCGATTAGCACCATCGCAAGAAGTTCTGAAATATGAATCCCATGTTTTAAATCCAGACGTAGCTGGACTACTGAAAAGGAAACAAAGTGGAATGTTAACGCAAGTATAGATGAAAGAACAAATCGTAAAAAATCAGAAGCTAAAGGAACTTGTAAAAAGACTATGGAAAAAAACGCGAAATGCAAAGCTAAATGAAAAGAGCGTACTACAAAGAAAAGCAAGGTACGTGAACTTTGTGAAAAATATCCTGAACTCATATCCAAGCTTATATTTTGAGGTAAAAACAGGCCGTCCTTCTTTAGAAAACGACCAGCCTCTGCTTTTAAAAACAATCACGGATATAGCTGTATTTCGTTCTGCTACCCACGAAAGCACCGTATAGAATCGTATCTTTCGGTAAAGACGTTATCTGAGTTAACCCAAAATTTGAACGTGGATGGATATGATGTTACTAGAAGCTCTGTTTACTTACGGCTCCCTCCACGGCGAAGTTTGCATCAGAAGGGAAACGCCATATATCGTACTGTAACTTTACGGTGTTCGTACTGTAACTGTGCCATGTTCGTATTGCAACTGGGCCATGTTCGTACTGTAACTGTGCCATGTTTGTATTGTAACTGTGCCATGTTCGTACTGTACCAGAAAAATTAATTCGAGCAACAGCTGAATTGCATGTAAAACATACAGACCTCGGTTTTACAATGGCAACAGTGTCGTTTCTTGAGCAGCTTGCTTCTTTATTGCGGTCACAGGAAATGCCTTTTATGCGCCAAGATGATAAAACACTCGTACCTCTAGGAGTAGCAGCAGCCAGTAAGCAAACAATGATACTGATGCACGTGGAATACCGAGTTACTCTGCCCAATCATAATGGGTAACTGCAAATCGCTATAAACTAATTCCATCAGTGTATGTAGGTATCGTTATTAAAAATGGTCTGCTTGAAAAATGATAATCTATTAGCTACTCTGGTCCAACATTCATAGCAATAAGGTCGGGAAAATATTCTTCATCCACCGCATCATCTCACGCACGTGATCTGATCAGGGTATACGATCTTCCAGAGTTTAGGAACATCATGAAAACTGTAACAGTAAATTTACCAAAAACAGTGCTCATAGTCCCTGTTCATGGTGGCCTAGAAAAAAATACACAGTACGAAAAAGTTAACAATATAAGTATGCGTCATATTTTAACAAGAAATTTTGATGCTGTATTAATTCTCTTCAATGCGAAGTTCCTTTAACAGAGTCGAACAAAGAATGACTCCTTTAAGAAGAGAATTCGCAGGTTTGATTTTACCGCATGATCATTATGGCTTCATTTGAATGCGCAAGGTTGAATATTTCATATCAAAAATAAGAAAATAAACTTCGCGTTTACCCGGAAATCACTTGCGGAAGTTTGGTCTAACACTGTAATCCATGAGTATCCAACAATCACTGATTATATGGATCCCACGGACTCTGAGCTAGTTGAAACCCTTCTTGAAAAAGATATTTAATGGAGAAACAACCTTTTTGCTGAACGCCAGTGTTTTTTGGAAGTAGTAAAGTGTCAGGACAAAAACTGTTGCGTGCAGTGTCGGAGTTCTCTGTTCCTCATCCTTGAAAATTGCATTTTGCCGCCACCTGTTCCTCTGGCTCAAACACTGGATGGCCCAAATATTGCAGATCTGGAAGAAAC
The DNA here is from genome assembly GCA_039090855.1 of Macrothele yani. Taxonomy (NCBI): domain Eukaryota; kingdom Metazoa; phylum Arthropoda; class Arachnida; order Araneae; family Macrothelidae; genus Macrothele; species Macrothele yani. The sequence goes on from CM077018.1 coordinate 40,327,646, forward strand.
ATGTCTACATAAATGTAGTTCACTCTACGTAAATCGTTCTGTGGATATTTTACTAATACTACCATGCTCCAGCCAAACTTTCAGGCCAAACCATACAACCTCTACTGTCCAACAGAGAAATCTAAAATTTCTTCCACTATTTAGAATGTTTGCGTAAAGCGTTTTGCTTCAATCAACAACATGAAGGCTCATGCGAAATTGCATACCGCTCAATGTGGTCAAGCTGAACCAGAACTATTAATAGAACACTTTGTTCTAGTTGTGCGCACCGACAGAGGGAGCTTATGGCAACTTTACCATACGACGTGAATATGACTGATGCTGAATGAGTTCATGAAGATGACCTGAATCTAACTGACGTAAACTGTCCCAAAGTAGTAAGTTTAATTTCCCTTGAATTCCATAAAACGGACATTGGTCAGCATCTAGATCCCATTTGATAGGACGTTAAATAGAGTTTAAATATAATTCAGATTGTTCGGTAGCATTTCAAATTCCGAGAACACAAATGCATCACTGTTTATATCATAGTCGTAGTCATGGAAGAGGAAAAAACAAGGGACAGGTTAAAGGTAAGGTATCTATTCAACTGAAAAATCAATCTCGTATATTTAAATTAGAAAAATAGCAAGCGAAGAATAATTCGCAATTCCTCAAAAGGCTTTGGCTTACAAAATATTTCAAAGTATTACTTTATTAATATGAAGCATTATATTTTTAAAGAAGAGTCCAATAAAAAATAAATTGTAGTTTATTGTACAGCATTGTTAAGCTAATTTTCAACATGAAAATTTAGCGTAAACATAATAAAGAGTAGATTGCTTCCATTTTCAAATTTTAACACCTTTCGGAGTTTATTTGAATAAATTAGGAACTGGGAACAGGGGCGTAAATCGCCCTATATGTATAACCACGCTGAAAATTATAATACAAGAAAAACAGTTTTAAATTACCCTCATTTACAGCAAAATTTCATTTAGTGCAATAAAAAAGAAGTATTTGTTGAATGTGAAAAATTGTGTTTTGTATGGTTCTATGAAATTTGCTAAAATATTTGCCGATAATACTTTAACCATACGACATAAGAAATTGAACATTTAATTCATTACTCTAAGTTTCAAAATAGTTATTGAACATTTAAGTAACACTGTAGTAATTACTGCAACACAACTTGTAATAACTATGCAATAACGTCTTATTTTATATAAAATGCGGCTAATATTTATTAGAATTTGAGAATAATACATGACTAATGAAACACAGAATCCTTCGGTAGCATTCTGTACATGACTAATGAAACACAGAATCATTCGGTACCATTCTGTACATGACTAATGAAACACAGAATCCTTCGGTAGCATTCTGTACATGACTAATGAAACACAGATTCCTACGGTAGCATTCTGTACATGACTAATGAAACACAGAATCCTTCGGTAGCATTCTGTACATGACTAATGAAACACAGAATCCTTCGGTAGCATCCTGTACATGACTAATGAAACACAGAATCCTTCGGTAGCATTCTGTACATGACTAATGAAACACAGAATCCTTCGGTAGCATTCTGTACATGACTAATGAAACACAGAATCCTTCGGTAGCATTCTGTACATGACTAATGAAACACAGAATCCTTCGGTAACATTCTGTACGTGACTAATGAAACACAGAATCATTCGGTAGCATTCTGTAGAACTAAGGAATAAATTAAATATGTTGTCTTGAGGGATATACAAGTTCCTTTTAAAATAAGCAAAAGTAAGTGTTGTATTATTTTAGTGCGCAGAGCGTGAAATAAACGCCTAATCTTCTGGGTGTATTTCCACGACAGCAAGCATATTCTAAGAATAGCAAATCATACATTTCACCATAAGTATAAACTCTAAGATGAGGGCTTTAAGATATCGTTTGTCACACACGTATTAACCCTAGAGATTCGTAAATGAAGTACTTCTAAAATGTTATGTGCACAACATAGAAATTTATTCTTCTAATCGTTTATATTGTATGATGCAGACAGAGACTGAAGTAAAATCAGCATCCAATTTAGCAGGAATCCACCTTTTCTGACAGCACTCTTTCAGTAACTCGAAAAATAACTCACATCAAACTTCTTATTAGAAGTTGATTTACAGGTTTGCTCAGAAAACAATTCGGGAAATGCTCTTTGGAAATATCTTTGCCAAACTCAAAGGATTGGTTACTAATACAAATAACTCGGGACCAAAATTTATTTCAGCTTTTCAAAAACAACGACCATCATTGCCATTTCCTCTGATTTTTCATAGTATGGGTAAAAACGTTGGATAATAGTGCACGCTCCAAAACAGGTAGCTGATGATATTGTCACAGGTTCAAATTCCTAAAATCCTTTTCTCGATTTAAATTATACAACAGCGACGCAGCTTTTTTGTCACTAACTAAAAAGGGCTTAAAATGAACGGCAGGTAAGTAACTCAATTAGTGCAGTAGAATTATACTCTCAGCCTTTGTCTAAACACTCTTAAATATTGTATGATTCAGAGTCGATACTAAAACAAGAAAGAAATCCCGACACTTTCTTTCGAGATGTTCTTTCATTAGCAAATTTTATCTAATTTCAACCAATACATTTGCTAGAATTTAAGCGCCTTTGAGATATTTTGTTCATTCTATGTTCGCATGAGCATTAATGTTTTATCAGCATAATCACAATGTCGCAGTGGCATCAATAAATTTAATATCCAAATCATCGCATGTCAATTTGTGTTACTCCACGGCAGATTGCTTATCACATCTTCATCATAAAAACGTAAAAACTGTTTTCAGATCTGTTGAAACTTGTGCCGGAGAAACATTTTTGAATCAAAAATGTGTTCACCAGTTGTGACCAATATTGTTAAACTAGTACCGTTTAAGAAGCTAATGACATTTCGTGGAGAAGGCTTGCTATTTTCTTAGCCATTTACGTCTGGGTTATTTTCCCTTTTTCTTTTTTTCAGGTATTGCTTTGAAGTATTTCCCACCTATATGATAATTCTTTTAAACTTTTTTAGACCTCAGGATACCTAGAATGCGAATTTGTTTTTATTTACTTATTTGGGAGACAATTTTTATTGAAATTACTGATAGAAATGAGTTTGTTGGTTTTCATAATTGGTTTATTGTTTAACATAGTTTATTCCTTGAGTTCTGGTGTGTATCCGAATACCTCGGAGATTGGCAGAAGAAGTCATATAAAAAAAGGTACAAGGAAATGTCGCACAAATATGCTGAATGACCAACAGAAGAAAGCCCTGTCTTTTTCCCGGGAATAAAGACAAATTCCGCTTTGAGCAATTTACAAAAGACATGAAAAGCTCTGCGCTTTGTAAATTAACTTACGAAATTTCCCTAAAATATCCAGATTAATTTTTTTGCACTTTTATGATTCTAGTGAAGTGAGCATCACCACTAACTGCAATATATTATTCTGGCATAGATAGCTACGAGTTGAAGGTTCATTGCAATTTATAGGTGTGCCGCTATGAGGAAGTAAGAACATATCTTTGTATGTAATATTTTACTGCTTTATTGACCTACTTAATAATTTGATTTAAAAAGAATGGACATATGCCACTTATTTGGAAAAATGTCTACCTACCGTTTTTATCTGCGTATAACACGCACCCTAATTTTAGGATGTTCAAGTAAAAAAACTTTAATTTAAAATAAATGACTCAGGAGTTCTGAACTTTTTTAGATACTTCGACACACGCTTATTAATATTTATACCACCTATAATGCAAATAATACGAAAGGTAATGCACCTGTTTGATTGAAAAGACTTGGATATTAGACCTGTTACAAATATTTTAATCAGAATTACTGCTACTTTGGAAACTGATGAGACAGCCTAAAAATTAAAAAACAGTCAGAAGACTGGGTTTATTAAACCGACGCCGTTTGTCAGTAATACATTATCATCGTTGCGTGAAATGATACCCTCAAACCAGCAATACAAGACCACGCACATAGACTAACAATTTTTATCACGAACCGTCAGCCGCGGAGTTCGGACGTCACCGGATGTTTCGTCATATTTTCCCCGAGCAGCTGCTGCTTACGCAGGTTGTGCCGTGAAAGCAACTTAACGAGAGGAAACACTTAGGCTTAATATGGCAGCTCGCTTTGGCTACTGAAGCGAGTGAGGTTACTTTTCGAGGCATAAAGAAAGTAAATCAAGAATCTACCTCAATCATTTTTTGTAGGAATCGTCTTTCCAAAAAACAGAAAAACAGAATACTGTATTGATACCACTTTTAAAAATATCTGTCAGAAAATAGAAGAGATATGCATTAGAGAAACGTCTGCAGTTAGAGTAAAGGGATATCAAACCGTTAACATTTCGCAGCGTCGGGATGCGTCGCACTTTCAGCAGCATTAATTTTACGGAAATTTAAATAAAAAGATTTATACGCATTTAACACGTAGGTAGAATTTCAGCCTTAAATTTTAGGAAAAAAGTGCGTGTTATACGCCGATAAATACGGTACGTAGATTTCCAATTCTCAAGCTTATAAAGTTTTATTTGTCCTTCAGGACCTCACTGAAATCGTAGAGGTAAACTGAAAGCGGTAAACGTATTGTTTAACCAGAATTAAAATTAATATGTTTTTACGAAATTATAGTCGCACCATTTCTTACTTTTTTTTTTTTATGTAGGACTTCCGTCCACAGGGAGTAGAGTTTAGATCCCAGCCACCTACAGCGAGATCGCCTTTTGGGCAGGATACAGAAACGGAAGGAATGAGAGCAAGTCTAGCGACTTTGACAGAACAGTTTGTAGTGAGATTAGAGTACAGTAGATGGCGCCACCGTACAAGTACGATATTGCACATAGATGGGTGAGAGAATTTCAGGGGGGACATAGGAAAGGATACCCATTTTACCAGTGGGTCCAGCCTGGGGGCCGTCACTTTACGTGCTCGTCCGATGCACGGCGGATATTCAGTGACTGTTAGTAAATCACACCATCTCTGAAAGATCAGCCCAGGCTTGAACCTGGGGACCCAGCATCGACAGTCTGAAACACTAACCACTTAGCCATCAGCGGCTTCACCGACCATTTCTTACTTGAATGTTAGTCTTTCTTTTATAGTTATGTTTTAGAGTCAAACACGTTTTTTTTTTTCAAATTTCGGAAAACTCTTGAACATAAAGGCTATCCTGTTTCTTTTATTCAGTGCTGCAATTCTACTTCACATGACCAATTATTTGTTACAGGTAATACAGAAGAGTTTATTTGTAAAGAACACTTCGCAATTAATCGCGGAGAACTGAATGCAACTCATAAACTGCTAGCTTCATTCAGAGTTATTCGGCAATAATTTTAACGCAATTCAACCTAAAGAAAATATTTATAGAACACTAAAAAGGTATTAAAAACTTTTTTCTCAACTCAGAAGAGTCATATTGTACTGGTCTTGCAGTTCGTGATAATACATTCCCTGGCGCTTCATGTATTCAGTTTCGTATGTTAAAACAGTCAGTATCACTTTGTTCGTTAAGTTCACGATAATATTAGGTTTAGATATGCGCGTACGTACACTAATTGTTGTAAACAGAGGACACATTTTGCATGCCTGTAGGTTACAGGCAGTGTAATGTGATTCAATATATGTGTCACTCTGTACACGTTGTGCCTAAGTGTCAATAAACCGCTTTATTAATTTGCTGAACCAGTGGATCCAGGCAGTATTTTGAATGAAAATTACGATAACTCTGATTTCATAATTCGTATTTGAAAATTATTTTTTCCGTTGACAATTCTTTCTGCATAGGACATTATGAGTTTAAATTCTGACATTTTACAATACAGATGAACCCATATATAAATAAGTTGATGGAACTGTAAAAAAATCAATAGATAAGAACTTCATTATAACTTGTAGATAAAAAACGGCTGTTTCTTGGTATATTAAGTTACGACATGTTAAAACTAGTATATTATATACTATTTGTGAATTAATTAAGGGTGAATAATACTTGTTATTGGAAAATAAAGCTAGAACGATAAAACAAGATAAATTAGCAAGCCATTTAACCAATGTAAATGCCAATATATCTGCCAAATCTTGCAATTTGAGATGTTATATGATACGTCGGATAAATTAGACAGATCTCGTTTGTTTTGTGCCTTCATTTTCAACTTCCTCTGACGCAGTGGTTAAGTTATTTCTAAATGCCAAACAAGCTCTATGATTTTCTGAACAGTTTTAAGGATAGCAACGTGCGAGGGGAGTGGTAAACAGACAACGTTTTCCCACATGATGTATGTCGATCAAACGTGTCGTTGTTAAGGTAATGGTAAAAAAGCAACTGAAACACTGTTATCATACACACTGCAACCTATAAATAGAATCATGTCGTTTTGTCTCAACTGCAAGAGTTTCCTTGTTTTCCATTGAAAAAGCTACGTGAATTCCACTTTTGTATGTTGATAATCGTGATGAATTTCGGTATAGGCGTTTCTTCGAAAATTATTTTTATAATTTTCGGTAAAAAAAGGGGGCATATCACCATGCTCAGGAGATCTGTAAAATTGTTGATTAATATGGATATCCGTACTATTGAGCTGGTTATATGTGCGTTTACCGTAACTAACTTTGCCTCAAAGGAAAAGCCCGTGCACATGTCGAAAATTTGATGCTTTAAAGGCTCACATAAAAGCTCGACTGAAAATGGTCACTCTGCTCATTAGAAGAATGTATATTCGTATTTGCTACGAAACTGTGCTCAAATTTCTTAGGAACGAAAAAACATTATTCCATATTTTCTTGATTCTTCGATGCGGAATAGAATGGCTTTTTTTCCAAACATGGAAGTGATTTTATTTTCGTAAGTATAAAAGAGTTGCAGAGACAACCGGTCGACACTGCTGTGACAATGCAATCTATGTCACCTCACATAAAGACGAAAATTCTGCTTGTAGTGACATATGCAGATGTACGTTAAAACTAGTGATTTTTTAATAAAGGGCTCAAAGACCCCCGTGGGTACTTATGTGGTTTATAAGCAGTCTCCCGTTTCTAATTTTCGGCCACTGACTCCAGAGAAGGGTGAGAGATAGTGCCGTAAGACAAACACATCACCGAAGCCTCACGGGGTTCAAACCCAGACACTTCACGGACGAATGATCAGAAGAATTCAGTTAGACCACTGCGCAACCGGGACGACTACTGACTTATTAGAAGGAAAGACGCAATTTAGAATACGAATTGGTAAAGAATTAGTCTGTGTATCAGAGTGAAAACTACCAACAACTTCTCGACAATTATGTAGATTTCATTGTGTGCCGGATTTTGAGAGTATATTCAGGAGATAAAATTTATTTCTTAGCTGAATTATTTACAAAACCTTTAGGCATTGTGTACAAAACTTTATATGTTTAAATTTTTGAAACTGTACTCATATAAAACATCTGCTAACGATGAAATGAAAATTTCAATATCTTTACATATAATACTGAGTGTTGATATTTGAAACAACTGAAACGTATTTTGCGTTTATTTTGGCTAAAGAGAAACTGTTTCAACATTTAAAGTATCTCATAAAGAGGCTGATTTAAACCAAACTAGAATTACGTAAATTCAAAGTTGAAAAAGAAAAAGTTGATTGAAAGGATTTTTATTTTTTTAACTATTGATACAAACTTTGAACGGTAAAAAGAATTTTAAAGTATCGAACAGAGTAACGCAGTCATGTATGTAACCACAGAATGGTAATAAATTTATATATCTCCAAATTTCAAATCTAAGTTTCAATAAATTGTTCAAAACAAAAGAAATATATAGAAGGTTTCGCAAATCTTTCAATCTTGAGTACATTTAATATTAGTATCCAAAAGGGATTAAATTCCACCTTTTGAATATATTGTTGTTGCAAATCTGCTGCTGAAAATAATTTAATTGAATATCTTTCGAACTAATAATGAAAATATATAAACTGATGAATGCTATTGGGTGTGTTCAATATATTATATTATATACCGGAAATTCTAAACGTACTATATATATATATATAAATGCAAAACCATGGAAAATTTTCAAGTTGGACTCTTATTTAAAATCATATAGTTTTCACTCTTATGCGAAGGCATACCTCAATACTGGCATTCCCCTTATCATTATATCTATTTGATAGTTCATTTGATAAGTTTTGATTAACAGAACACTACAATCACTTAAAAATATTCACTGTTTGCTTTGCAGAATTGTAAACCAAAAGCTAAAATATTCTGTTAATAGAGTTTTGAAATCCTTAACAATGTGAGAACATATGTCAACGAACTCCAAAAAATTCTGAGAAATAATTTAATTAATATTGGGGAAAACAATTCCCATTTCTAGGTGCTGCCGAAAAATGCAGAGTGATGCTAATAAATGTTTCATCCTGAAATCAACAAACGCATGTTTTACATAAAATTTGTAACAAATAATATAGAGATAAGCTTAAATTTATTGGATAACCATATTGCTTGCAATGAAACATCCGTCACGAATACTAATAATATTCTGTGCCGTTCTCCCCCGTATTAATGTGGAAACCTCTCATAAATATTGATAACTTAAACATTTCACTAGTGTCAAATCGAAGAGAAATAGTCCAAATAAAATATTAAGAGCGATGCGGAGATTGTTAACTCTAAACATTCACGCTTAATTAAAAAGTGATTTTAAGTTACAGAGAGTTGCGAAATATATCTACTTTTTGAACGACAAATAAAGTGTAGTTTGTCTAAAAAATTATCACTCCAAATTGAATACGGCTTTCGGCTTCATGAGACTGCCATTATATGCAAATTCTATTGCGGCATATGCAAATTAGTGGGATAAGATTCAAATGAAGTTTTGCGTCTGTTGTAGGGAATGTCTTATAGAATACTTAATTACTTATTCTTTATATACTTGTATGTATTTATACTGTAAGAACTGTACTTGTGAAATTAAAAGAATCATACTCTGAAAGTACAATATTCTGTGTCATTACTTTTATAACTCGTTAACAGATAGGAATAACTATTAAAGATCACCGTCAGCTTCTAAATATCTAGTCAGTCGGATGTCACACATTCTTGTCACCTTATTTCAGTTGAAGAGGACCGTTGCTTCAGGACAGGCGAAAGGGCCTTGCCTCACCAGTAATCAAAGCCCGGGCCCATCAAGGGCGACTTCCCAGAAACCATATCGATATGCCGATGATTGGATTTTAATCAGATGCGTGAAATTCACAAAAACGGAACACATGCTGCTGCATGTTATTTCTCGTAATGCAGATTTATAACGCAAATTGGTGAATGACGAATTGAATAATATATTTCACATTAATGGCTGCAGTACACAATGAAGTGCCAGAAAAACTGGCTCAGATGAGCTTATGCAAGATACACTGAAGGGCAATTGAAGTAGAGACAGCTGGCGTTAAGCAAATGTGGCGCTGTGGGAGGCCCTGTAAACGGAAACGACATGACGTGTTCAGCGATCCGACAATATAAGAAGCGATGCGACGGGAATTAGTAAGATTCGGACGCAGTATAAGTAAGACGAAGGGTCTAAGCGCATTTAATTGTGGGGAAATTGTCGGGGCCCGACGAATGGGCCACTCCATCTCGGAAGTCGTGTTGGCACTGGTATTTTCCCGAGCAACTGTGTCACGGGTGCACCGTTAGCACATCGAATCCGGTAAAACCATCCCTGCAAGGCCTAACTGCCGTGGACAACAGCGTGTGGATGAGCGGGGTCAGCGTCGGCTAGCTCGCATTGTAACAGCGGATAGACGGGCCACAGTGCAAGAAATCACTCGGCAGTTTAACGCTGGTGCACAAAAACGTGTAAGCAGCCACAACATCCAGAACCATCTCCTCGCTATGGGGTTACAGAAGCCATTGTCCCACGTTGGTACCGTTTCTGACTGCACATCACAGGGTGCAAAGATTAGCATGGGGACGGACACATCGCCACTGGACCCTAGACCTGTGGGAAAATGTTGCCTGGACTGATGAGTCGAGATTCACGTTGGTACATGCGGATGGCAGGATACGAGTACGGAGCAAACCACATGAAGCGATGGATCTTTCTTGCAAACAGGGTACTCTTCAAGCTGCTGGGGGTGGCATTCTTCGCAGGGGACAGTTTACATGGACTAAAATGGGACCCCTGGTACATCTGACACCGTCTCTCAGAGGTCAACGTTACCGGGATATCTTGGTCCACCATTTGCTCCCGTTTGTGCGTCTTCAACTTCCCACTGGGGACCTTATCCTGCAGCAAGAAACGCACCATGCCATCGCTCCCGAATTGTATCCGAATGGTTGGTCGAACACTCCACCGACGTGACCTCGCTTCCTTGGCCAGCTAGGTCACCTGACCTCAATCCCATCGAGCACATCTGGGATGCCATCAAGAGAGATGTTCGAGGCTCTGACCCCCCTCCATCAAATCTTTATGAACTGTGGGAACTTCTTCAGGGGTCGTGGATCCGTATGGCTTACCAACGCCTCTGGTGTCTTGTCGAGTCTATGCCGATACGAAACGCCGCCGTAATCAAGGCGAAAGGTGGTGCTACACGTTACTGGACAGGTATCTCTAATTCAATTGCAGTGTACATAGCAACGTCCCCTTTGTGCGTAGTAGGTTGCGTCCGCCAGTGCGTATATAAAGCGATAGGCATCCTTGCCAGCTGTGAGAGCTGTTTTTGGTATGAGAACGACAAGTAATAAAGATTTAAGCGATTTTCAACGTGGTGTCATAGTTGGGCCTCGTGAGATGAGCAATATTTCGGAGGTAGAAATGAAGTTCGGAGTTTAACGGGCGACCATTGCAAGGGTGTACTGTGACTACAAGGATTCCAGCAAAACCTAAAAACTACGATATCAGTGTGGCCGTAAAAGACGTTGGTTGTACGTGACCATAGTCGGCTGTCAAGAATCGTTACACGCATGCATCACTCTCGCAAGTATGATCGGAATTCAATGCTGGAGGTTCAACACGCATCAGCGTCCGGCCTGTGCAGCGCACCCTGCACGATATGGGCTTCGGTAACCGACGCCCAACTCGAGTCCCTTTGATGGGTGACCGACACATATCTATGCGCCTTGCTTAGGCACGGCAACACCACCACTGGACACTTGATGACTGGAAAAAGTAGCCTTGTCTGACGAGTCGCGTTTCTAAAAGTATCGGGCAGATGGAAGGATTCGTGTGTGGCGTAAATCTCATGAAGCCATGGATCCCGCCTGCCAACAGGGAATTGTACCGGCTGGTGGGGGGTCCGTAATGGTATGGGGTGTGTTTAGCTGGACGTAACTGGGAGACCCTGGTACGTCTACAAACGTCTGTGACTGGCCAACGCTATGTGCGCATTGTTTTTGACGAGGTACATCCGTTCATGTCCTGCTTTCATGCTGATAGGTTGGGCCTGTTCCAACAGTACAATGCACCTCCACACAAGTGTCGGGAAGCCACATTATGGTTAGAAGAGCATTCATCTGAGTTTGGGGTTTTGCCAATCCCACCCAGATCCCCGGATCTGAACGTGATAGAACACATTTGGGATGCCATGCAACGCGCTACTGAACACAAGAATCCGAGACCTCGTATTACACCCGAATTATGGAACGCTCTGCAGGAAGTATGGTGTGCATTGCCTACAGCATATTTCCAGAAGCCAGTGGAGTCCATGCCTTGTCGTATTTCTGCAGTCCTGCTCTCCCGTAGAGGACCTACCCAGTATTAGACTGGTGTACCAGTTTTTCTGGGTCTTCAGTTTATATACGAAGTGTATTATGTTGCTTCAATAAACATATGAAATCGAAGGTTTTCCTGTTGTCCCGTTGGCGCAGTGGTCTGAGCACTGGCTTCAGACTATTCGTCTGAGACTGGTCCGTATTAGAATCCTGATGAGGCATGTATGCAACGTTTGACTTACGGCACTGGTATTTCTCTTTCCCTGAAAACAGTAGCCCTGCATTAATGACGGGAGATGTTTAACGAATACTGTGAGCACATCGAGTGGCTCACGTCGGTCATTAAACACACAAATAGAGTTTATATTTGATTTTATTAAAAAAAAAACTACACAAAAATATAAATAACAGAAATCCAAAACAATTTTCTTATTTGAATTTAAAATTCTCCTAGACAGTATGTTAACCGAATTTTTTTTTACTAAACAAAATTTGTAAGCTAACATTTGTTTTAGATTTTCTGAGAAATATCACTCGGGATGTAATTCAGATATCAAACCCTTGCACTATAAATTATATTGAACTGAGCTCAGATTTTATACGTAGTTGAAATTTCCATTTCTGAAAAAAACTGTTCTCAATTACTTTCAGTGGGGCACGGTTATACGACAACATTTTTGTAACAATTTACTATAGTTAACCTGTTGTGAGTGGCATAACTACTTTCAAATAAATTTATGGTTTTTGTAAAAATGCTCTTCACATCTATTTTGTGAATAATATATATTTGTGTATTTTTCTCAATGTCATACTGGGAGTTTTCTAAATTTCTGTACCTTGAAATGTGTGATGTTCAAGAAATTGCTCGAAATTTCAGCACCCAATATGTTTTGGAAATTTGAACCATATTACGTCCAGATAAGAAAACTTCACTAACGCATTACATTTCAAATAAAAAAATGTTTCGCTTGTAGCGAACGATAGAATTTCAGAACATGCTGTTGATATACAAAAGCAGTAAAGAATGATCTTAGGGTTATTTTTAGAAATACACATACTATAGCTTAAAAACAGAGAGAAGTTTCATTCTTACACAAGAGCATTCTAGTACAGAATGTCAGATACGACCCTTTATGCCGCCAAGGGTAGGTGCCCCGTATCACGTTATATAGTGGCCTGCGCCGCTTCGTTTTCTTTGGCTTTCTTTTTTATTCGCTTTTGTTTTGTATTGACGTAGCAAAAACATACTGAGTCGATGACTGATGTCCACTGACTCAGCCGAACGTCTCACTGTGATTCGGTGACTTTTTTTTTAACTGAATCCGCACCTTTTTGGCTTTTCCCCTTTGTCCGCACCCTGGAGAGATTCCCAGATCTCGGGTCACCATCAAGGAATTTCCACCCTTCACGAAACCGTGCGTACCATTCGAAAACTATTGCGGGATGATGCTCTGTCTCCATGTGCTAGTTTAACATACTGTAAGTTTCAGTTGCTGATTAACCACGTTTCCAGCAAAAACGGATGTATACTTTACTATTCCATTACTAAAATTATATATATGGACGAGAACGCTTGCTGCAAATCGCTTAATGCCCGTTTGCCGCCTGTCAGTACCGGTGTAAACCTGTTTGCAGCTATTCTCTCATTAGCTAAGGACCTCTGTCTTCTGGCGTATACGTGATAATTTGGTCCCACTACTGGTACGTCAGTTATGTTGTCAGCACTGGAACTCATTGAACGTAAGTTGCGTTAAAATATTAGCTCTCTTATAATACAATTCCGAAATTTTAAAAAATGTTATAAGTATACATAAATTTATGTATTTTGGTGGAAATTACTGCGATAATGTCCAATAGACAAAGATATCCCGTACTATTTATTATGGTTTATTTCAAAGATGTAATACAAAACATTAGTATAATTCATGCTTCATAGGAAGAAATTTAAAACCATTTTGTAAAGATAATTTTTTCTACCAATTTCGACACGTTGTTTGAATCAATAATTGTAGGCCATGTAAGATTTACATTCGGTGCACAACATTATATAATGATTTTAGTCCTAAAACGTTCAAGATGCCTCAACTTCTACATATAATTTGGGAATTAATTTTTGCTGTGAAAAAATAATAAAAACCAGTCTAGTATTCATACAATTGAAGTTGTAGGAATTCTATTTTTTGTATATTTATAACCCATGATGAAATGTTTGGCATTTACTTAAAGGGCTTTTAGTAATATCTTACAAAACATTCTTTAAAATAAAAAGGGAAGAAAATTTAATTTTCGGTTATAATTCTTATCTACGTTTCGTTCGAAGGATTTCCTTCTAAGAACAAAATTTCTGGCTACTGTGATCTCGACGCTGCGTTGTACAAAACAAGGAAATATAAGAGCAACAACGGGTCGGATTAATTTTTTACTGAAAATAAAAGTATTTAAGTTTCTGGAGTCACTTGTTGATCTCTGTGGCCCTAATAACGTTGATTCGTATCAATCCAGGTAAAAAGGTTAAAGCAGGTTTACATGAAACGAAAATAAAAATAACATGACTTCTTATAATATTTATTATTCAACATGTCTTTTCTGTAACCAAATCTCATTTTTTTTTTCAAAATTGTTATTCGTCAGGGTAGAAATGTTTCCAAATCAAAACAAAAACCACACGATATATAGCATCAGCGCGCCATTCTTTACCCCGTAGTGGTCAGAGACTGCAGGTGTCATGTAAGCCAAGAGAAGCGACACGTGGAACGGATCTACATGAAGCGCTAATAATCTGAATTATGATCATCATCATTGTCGAAAATTATCAGTCTACTTCTGGATAAATGTCATCCCAAGTTTCTTCCACAATGTCTGCCTTGAGCCTGTCACCCCTATGGTACTTCGACATGCTTCCGAATTTCATCCATCCATTTCCAATGTGGTGTTATTATATGTTTTATTCCATCCCTTGGAATACAGACCTAATTTTCGGTAGTCCATGGGTTTCTCTTTCATCTGGCAACATGTCCAGCCTAACGTCAGTTCACGGATTTTACTCTGATCATGATGTCTTCCATTGTCAGCATTTATCTTATTAATGAGTTCTTCTTTCTATCTTTCGTGGTTACACCAAGCATGTAGCAACCCATGCTTCTTTCAGATGTTTGCAGCTTTTAATGTCTTTTTTAGCTGACTCCTATATCTCTCCTCCATATGTAAGAATTGGACCTATGCATCGATTGCACACGTTTCTTTTAGGACATAACTGCATATAGCTCTTAGAACTTGTACTGTTTCTTCCAAAAGTATATCTCCCGAACTACCAGATTAACTTTTCGTACGTACCAGATTAACTCTTCGTACGTACCAGATTAACCGTTCTTACATCCTTGTACAAAAATAACCAGGTGTCATAAATGGAACTAAAGTGCTGCAGCTAACCGTAAACAATTGCATAACCTAAATTTAACCTCATATATTATTGAAATTTAGCTGCAGCCCTAAGGTCTCTGAAATCTAATGAGATCTTCAAAACACCATAAATCAGAGAAGAAGAGAGATCCTGCGGTAAAAAAATCCCGGATCGAGTTTAGTGGAAACAGGATGGCCCTAAAGATATAAATAGAACTTCGTCCCAGTGGAATAACATGGACATAAGGCGTTCTAAACATTGCCCTGAATGTCAAATATTTATTTATTTTAAGTTTAAGGAAATGTTTGATGCTGGTTTTTACTAACCGTGCGTTTGTAACACGTGACATACACTAACATAGTTCTCATCCGTCCACTAGAGCTCTAGCACAAATCACGAGTCGTATGCCAACGATAACCGAAGACCGAAGGATCGAAACATTGTAAGAAGCTCCGCGGGACATTCCATTTAACAGTTCTGAAACAGAAGCTTTTGCTAAATGGCTAATCCAGAACGTTTTACAATGTTCTGCATGGCGAACACAATGCAACCAATATAATTTATTTTCATTAAAGCTTCTGTACCTGTTACTGCGACCGGCCGGTCTGACACGGTCGGGGAGCGAGTTTCCATGCGATTGGCGAGTATGAAATCTAGATTGCACTCCAGCTATTGTCGATATCGAGCACAGAGTGAGCTTAACCACTCCTCTCGCTCCATTTTTTCTTTGTTAACAAAGTGTTTCGGTATAGTCACTAGACTTAGAAAGAAACTGCCCTTATAACGGCAAAGTCCACTACAGCTCACATAGTGATATTCGTGTCAGACGGCGGGTACATCGTCGCCGTGCCTGTCCCCCTGATCTCTGGACTCTTTGCTCCCGGATCAGGCCAAAGCCCACACGCCACCTTTGATCTGAGTTTTGGCTGGTGCAGGGTTATCTCTTGGTACCCACTCAGCATTTAGTGAATCTGACACCCTCTCTCACAGAGATGTCAGCTACCCACAAGGGTAAAGTAATGGAAAAAAAGGGGTCAGACTCCAATCCGTCCGGGCCAAATTGGACTCTGACGGTAGTGGCCAAGAAACTACCTAGTCCAGTCGGTAGTTCCCTGGGATACACACCCACCACCTCCGAGACCATCCAGAGGCAAAGGACCCACACTAGACCAGGAAAGTCTTCCTCGGATACTCCACCTAGTGTTAAACGTTTTTCGGCCCCTACAGCCACGTTTATACCATCTCCACCCGTGGCAAACAAAGGGGACCACATCGCCCCAGCCTGAGCCAGCTCGGGCGTCTGAGGGGTTGTCTGCGGGCCCTCCAGAGGCCACTTTGGAGGCCAACCAGCACCCCGAGACACCACTGGTGCCCACACCACCAGCTTTTTTTGAGCTCACATCTTCTCTCTTCTAGGGGAGGTAGAGTCCGCCATTAGGGACTCTCGCGTCACTCCATCAAGTCGGGAACAAATGAAGTCAGGCCTACATGAGATCCGTAGAGCTTGCGTCAAGCAAGCAAGTGAAACGGCAGTCCTACACGATAAGCTGTCCGCAGCACTACAGTCGCGCCGCCAGGCCGACGCCGAATGCGGCTAGAAAAGGGGCTAGCAGGGCAAAAAGGCCTTTGCCTGCCCCAAGTAAGAAAAAGAAAGTCCGGGGACCGGAGACACGTTCTCCTGGTCTATCCCACTGTCGAGAGTAAGTCATCTGAGGATGTAAAGAAGACCCTACGAACTGCAGTCAACCCAGCTAAACTGCAGCTCGGAGTTAAGAGCATTAGGAACATTAGGATGGGTGGGGTTACGTTGAGTCTTCCCGTCCAGAGGAGCTCGAATGCCTCGCCCATGTGTTGAGATGCAATCCGCTGACCAAAGATTCCACGCTCACCACGACCCCACGAAAGAGACTACCCCGGTTGATCATCTATGGCGTTGACGGGGAACTCTCGGGCAAGGAGTTCGAAGAAGGGATTCAAGGGCAGAACCCCGACCTCGAAAACGGGCTCACAGCTTGTTTTCGAGGGCAGAACCCCGACCTCGAAAAACGGGCTCACAGCTTGTTTTCCCATCGAAAGTATGGGAGGTAGAGCCCACTGGGTGGTAAACGTGGAGCCCGAGGCCTTCAAGCTTTTGATGAGGCCGAAGGCACTGAATTTAGGTTGGTCAGTGCCCCACTTAAAGGCGTTCCTGCGTGAAGTCACGTGCTTCCGTTGTAATATCTTCGGTCATTTCCGGAGCAAGTGCACTGAGTCTGAATATAGGTGTTGCAACTGTGGGGTAGTCGGGCACCAGCACCATAAATGTACAGCCACACCGAAATGCAGCAATTGCTCATCTGCTAATGTTAAGTTCCGGCTGGGGTTGGACGTCGCCCATTCCAGCTTTAGTAAGACGTGTCCATGTCTTATTATGGAACTTGAGCAAATGAAAAACTATGGTTAGCAGATTGTGGTACCCCAGAAGTACGTCACTCTGAAGTGTTGTGCTTGTTGGTCTCTGGCGTAGGTGTTCTGATGACTCTGGCCCGGAGTCATCACCGCAGTACAGGCCCTACTGCTGCGGACCAAGTAAGTAATTATTTTTGTTTGTGTACTGTGTTTCAGTGTTGAATATTTGTGAGAGGGGTGCATGAGACCCTCAATTGTCAGAAACGTGCATGTACTTTTAATTTTAATAGATACCATTAAAGGACAAATGTCCCAAAAATTCGCTTTATTGAACCGTTCTCCCAGCTAAGAGATGTGAAAAATTATTTTTGAAAATTTTTTTCCTCGCCCATAGTTAACGTTGCACAGACGGGCTAGTGGATCGAAGGGTGAAAGGTGCATCTGGTCCCGTGGGGGAGGCAGATCCCCACAGATCCCTGGACTAAATTTGTCCGAGTGAGTTAAGATCTCTGGTTTCCGACGACTGACGGACTAGCTGTCGCAGCGCGTCCAAAGAAATCGGATTAATTGAAACCTGCGAGTGAGTTCAACACTAACCCTGTGAAGTCTGCACATATAGACGGTACAAATAGTGTCATCAGCCTAGCTTTACCTGTTACTGCACTCCTAATAGTAGCTATTCAATTTGAACTTAACCTACACTCACGATGATTTGAGACTCAATTTCTTTGATGATAACTTGGATATATATATCATATTTCATTTTTCTTTGTGTTAACTAAAGCAGTTACTATTTTCCACATCTTAACAAATCTTCAAAGCAGTGACCTTCTCCTTCGGCCTGGCTTGCAAATGCTGAGTCCTATTTCTCCAGTTGAAATAAAAATAAACTCTAGATCATTATAATCAGAGTAGATAACATATAATGCGCACCTCATATATTTTGCATGCCATTAAAATCCGCAAGCATGCAACTGTATCAATTTCCAGTAGGACTCGACAGAAATTCACTCGCATCTGTGCTCCAAAGCTTATGCTAGATTGGAGAGCGAAGACTGTCAATTATTTAATTTCGTATTCGTCGCTAAAACCCATTTCAGATGTATTCCTATGGGACTAATATGCAGGACTCTGAGCATAGGCCAGTCAAATAATTCAGCCTTCTCATTTTCAAGGAAATTCAGTCCTGCACAAGCAGTGCGGTGTAGCAGGGTGTTCCCAACGTTTTGGGTGAAGAGACAACGGCAATTTCTGCAATACTGCCACATTTTGTTAGGGCATAATTATCCAGATTGGCGAGGTACACTCGTCAGAATTCCTGGTTCTGTGTTTTGATAACCAACAGGCCGAGTCTCGATCTCGAAAATCAATCTCTACATCGTGGAATCTCTGTTGTACTTAACAGTTGGAAGAACACAGTCCGAGAGAAAATCTGTTCGCTAACGAGGCCTGTCGCGTAATCCAAACAAGCCCGTCAGATTAGAAGACTGAAAATCTTTACTCATTGTAGCACCAGCAAGGTGAAATGAACTATTTTACGCCCATAATCTTTACTTTCCGAAGTCGCCCACAGTCTCGGAACGACGGGGAGAAACATCACTCGAAATCGGCGCTTCGCATTTCTGCGACAGTTGCGGTGTGTGACTTGTATGCCGCTGCTCTACAATGATAGCACACACTGCGTGCAACTCTCTGCGGATAGTTATGTTGCTAACATAACCATTGCATGAATTTCCTGCAAGCAGCGTTACAGAAACGGCAAATGAGCAAAATGTGGAGAGATGGGGATCAGCTCTTATATTCTCGCTTTTCGCATTACAATGAAATCTGGGATGCATTTCTTGACTATATCACTACGGGTTCTTATACGTGGGTTAAATTCGTTAATGACAAACGCATTAACATAAATGTAAGGATACGTTATAACAAAGTCTACTCTTTCAGACGTGTACCAGACATATTTGTGCACATATCTGTTTCGGAAACATAGTACTTCTTTTAGGCATCAGGTTACTGAAAAATTACCACAGAAAAATCGAATGCTGAAGAATCAAATGCTTTAACAAATTCACGATTTCATTTACATTTTACTGATCCCGTATCATGGCACATTTTCTTTATTCATTTAATGTTTTCTGGATATTTGGAATCTACTTTTGTGAAAGTGAAACTTAAACATTTCCACATATGTGCAGCGTTCATTGTTCAATTCATTAACAAATTTTTTCAGTATCTTATCTTAAAGATAAAAATAATATATATAGAACATAATTTTATTGGCCTGTAATAATAATGCTGTATAAGCAGTTGGAAGGTGTGTGATGCACCAAAATACTCAGACAGCAAAACCTGAAAATGTCAGAACAATATGTACATTTTCTCAGAATGCCAAGAAACAAGCAATCAGGAGAAACGCTTTGGAACCACTGAAAAGTACCAGTATGCTTTTGTTCTTGCCTAATACTCGTTTTCCCGAACTTCCCTATCCAACAACATTATTCTACCAAACTTCCCTTTACAACTTTATAACGTGATCGAAACATGTAATCTACATACATAATAATACAGTCATAGGCCTCACAACAACGTCAAACCTGCGCTTTCGCAAATTGCTGTCTACTGCAATGGTAATTCGTTATGCACCCCACAGCCTTAGACAAGTCTACTGCTGCCCAACAGCTGCGTAACATGCAAATCTAGCAAATGTAATCGTCGGGACATAAAAAATCCTAGCCCATTATTGATGTTTCTCCATTTAGTATACTCCCACATAGCTCCGTAAGGTCAAGGGCATCCGATATGGGCTCCAATCACCATAGCCATAGTGGTGATACATTTCAGTCCTGGCACCTCACACCTCGGTAACGTGGTACGTAAACCCTTTGATGTTGTTTGCATTATAAAATGTCCGAAGAAATCTTTAAAAAACAAATATTTAAAAAGAAGTAGATAAGGACGAGACCTGTCTCACTCCCCGTTGAATGAAAACTCTTGCATAACAGGTTATTGTGAAGTAATTTTACTGCTTCGATGAATTTTTCTCCGAATGAATGTTTATTCCAGAATTTCAGCGGACATGAATTATTTTTTATCGAACGTAGCTTTTGGCTGACAGATCGATACATTTTCCCCTTTGCTGGTGTATTGAACAGCATAATGAATCTATTTAGCGCCCATAATTACTATCCTCTGAGACAAATTGCCGAAGAGAAATATGATCTGATCTGAATCATTTTGAATATATACGTGCCGAGGAATTTTGCGATATGAAATATGAACGATTGCGAACAGGATGAACGTCAGTAGAGTTGATTTTTTATGTAGCAGTAATGAACTTTTGGATAGTTGCAAGACGTACAAGGTAATGGTCTAAAAATTAAGATTCATTACTTTTATTGAAAAAACGTGTTTTACAGACTATTATGACTACAATTAATTATTTCCAATTGCGTGCTTAGCACAACAATATTTTTCCGGTCTGCCCCCACAAAGAGAGGGGTTTGGGATCTAATAAAGTGACTGGTTTTATAATGGTTGGAATGGGAATAATAAATCGGGAAGTGCTCTTGAAGTGGAAATCATGGTTTCCTATATCTCTGATGCACTATCTTTCTTCTCAAACCAGATCAAAAGTCATTTACCCTGGTAGATTGAGAATAAAGAATTTCAGATTGTAGGAAACATTTTAATTGAATAACTTCAATATGAAATGTTCAGAGAAACCGCCATGTCTATATTATTACATTATGTGGTCTATAAGACCTTTTTTATTAAATCGATTTTGCCTACCACTATTTTAATACCGAAAATCATTGCATTTCCAGCATAGTTTCCACGTTTTTGTACGTGATTTTCAAACTGAGCAAAGCGTCTGGTTCCGATCGTCCCGTAAAAAGTATTAACTAACGACAACAGCGTTCATAATCAGATGAGTAGGGACGTCTTTTGTTGATAGCGCAACGCAAGAGTTTTCATCCATAACACCATAGGGAATATAATAATCGAAGAAACAAAATTTGGTGGTTCATAAAAAAAATAAATCGTGATATCACACAACCGTACATGTGGCTAACTCTTGTCTTCACACTGCCTCTTCCTCTGAGTAAAGCAACGCTACTGTTTTTGAAAACTGCTGCCACAGCAAAGAAAGAATCGCGCTATTCAAATGAAATTCATGTCATAGTTTCCTCATGTTACATGTTATAACTCATTTCATTTGTAGAGCTACACAACATTTATTTCAGCCCAAACCTTCAGTATCGGGGAGAAGCCACCTTGAACAGCAATAATAGCCTTCCGTGTACACGGCTTGCCACTGAATGGAAGAAATGTTTCTGACATCGTCCTTGTGGCATAGCTTGCCAGCTTCTTCTATGCAAAACCAGTGATCATTTCAGCGTGGACAGGTGGTGGTGCTCGACGGCCACTCGCTTAACTACAATGTCCCAGAGATGTTCGATCGTGATACATCCATCCGGCCGAACGAGAAGCCCCGGGAAAAAGCGGTATCTGCCGTGCATGGAAGACGGCTTATACATTCCGCGCTTCGTGTGGCCCGATGCATTCTCAAAAAACCAAAACTGTTGCTAATCAAAGCGCCAATGTCTGTGTTCCCGTTCCCATTACAGTTTGCGGCATCTTTTGTTGAGAGTCAAATAAATGCGCATTAGCAAGCGGACTGCTACCGATGCTCTGTTAAACAGACACTGTCGAATACCCCAGTGCTGAAGGAAAACGTCTTCCTCTGACAGTGCTCTTGACTGCTGCACTATCAAACCGTGAATTGTCAAGTATCGCTATTCGATGAGTCACTGCCATTAGGTAGAGGTGTCTGTCATTCCTTGCGGTTGTGCGATTTCGCCGTCCATTTCCCGGATATCTAGGTGTGTCCCAACCTCATCTGTTCCTACTGACGGCACTTTCAGATCACTGTACTGGAGTTTGGTCACCCATACATGTAGCAATTGGGTCTTGAGAAAGGACGACGCAGCTGTTCTGATACGCAAAAATCTTTCTTCGATTAAAGTCCGTCCATTATAGGTTTCCATAATGCGACATTGTTCGGCGACAGGTAGCATAGTAGAAGACACACAAAACACCCTTTCCACGTGCAAAGTCGGTTTTGAAAATTACTGTATGTAACATTTTCATTTAGAGACAGCTCTTTATAACTCCAGGCTCGAAAAGTTCAGAAGGCGTTGCTGCAGTAACCGTGTGTGCGTTTTCTACTGACATTTAATGTCTCAAGCTGTTGCATCGATATCCTATAAATTTTGAAAGCTTATACCAGCAGTCTTTCATTGTGTCGCAATTTTCCAAAAACAGCATTACCTTTAGGATCGCTAGCATTTTAGGTCTTCCTGTATGGAAACCATAGGTATCCAAACTTAAGGGATCTTTATTACATGACATTTAGGGAAAAACTAGTACCCTTCTAATATTATTTTGGAAGCATTATCTTTCATTGTAGTACTGTGTTGACTGGCCCTTGAAAAAAAGAAAGACATGTAAATTTAAGAATGTTCCTTCAAACTGATTCTCTATCGTAAAATCTGTTAGTGAGATTATTATCAGTTGATGCCGTTTCGTACTTGTTTGTGTTTGGGGTTCAAGGAGCAATGTCATCATCCCGATGAGATATAAGCCGTCTCCGCTTCCCGAATTCAACGGCTCTGGTTCCAAGAATGGTAGATCACCTTTTACAAAAGTTGCACACCATATTCATATCTCACAGGAATTTGAACCTGGACGCATCTCGGACGAATGGTCAAAGCCAAGCGCTTCGAGCACTGCGCCACTGTGACTTATCATTCGTCATTCCAATCGCACAGTCTCTCTTTCCA